>JBBDHG010000015.1:2347500-2947500 GCA_037951165.1 Lophius americanus
TTAAACAGTGTAAATATTATTCCAATAATTTCATATTCATATCTTAAATTAAATGACCTGCATAGCCCCCTTAGCTGCAAAAAAACCCAAATGCAGTCACTTTCTCAGAGAGAAAGAGCTTTTTATATTGAATGACAAACAAAAATCAACAGAAACCCCAAATTGATATAAAAGCAGCAATACAGCAAAATCACAGAAAATAAACTAAACAGAACAGAGCTTATAAAATGATTTACCAGCAACAACAATTACCCAGTTCAAATGTAGGTGTTAGTATTAATAATAAAAATTGTTATTGCATGGTAACCAAAAAATTTCATATAAATAATAATAGTCAGGAAGGTTGTTATTTAATAAATCAGACACTGCGGCTACAAGTCCTGCATATTTTAAAAAGACAGTTTTTGGAGTCGAGAAGCCCTTAGAATTAGAAGATCATTCTAAAGTCATGTCAGCACTTGTGATTGAACAAAATTCCACGTACAAACATTTGACGTATCACTCGAACTCGCCACGTCCACCACATCGTTATAGGCTCACTGCGGTAATCCAGGTAGAACCTGATGCAATGCAACGGCATCAAAAGCTGTTTGCAAAATAATTTCTGACATATTTAAACCGTTAAAGGAGCAACCTTTGACCGAAAAATCAACATCCTCTTCACCACAGGAAGCAGCAAGCAGCAAGCTTTATGGGAAATGTGCACCTAATTTAGTCAAAACACTGGCACCAACGATACCGCTGTAGCTTGACAGAGGCTGCCAAGCTCCTCTATCACACCGTGTTTTTTCAGCACATAATTCATCTGCCCCTGCCATATTGCCATGTTATGCCTCACATAGCTCCTTTTAAACAAAAGCCACTGGGAAGAAGTATACAATAAATATCACAAGGGGCTCTTTTCTGCGTGTTCTGTGGGGTGGGTCTAGAACAGTTCCGGGACCACAGCTACATAACTGTTGATAAAAACAATTCCATCACTGTATGCATTATGAGAGGTGTTTGCACCGCTGTACTGATGTACGGCTTAATCAGATAAACCTGTCAGTGTAATTCATGTTTCACCCTCTTTGCTAAATCGTTTCTCTTTTTTATTTTTTTTTATCAGCACCAAATGAATAATTTTGCAGAATGGCAGCTGCTTTGTGTAACATCTGATAAACAAATATGACTTAATGAAGCTGCGAGCAGTTTCTCAGCAAATCGGGAACACGTGGCACACAAATATTGCACACACACTCGTGTAAGAACACACTGATGACACAAGTCAGCAAGAACACTGGTTCTCAGGCTGTTGTGTGGAGACACGCCTGTGACAATTTGACAACTTCTAACTTAAGTCACATACATATTTCTTTTATTATTTTTTTATTTTTCTATTTCGTCCCCAATGCCAGCTAGACTCGAAGGTATTGTCAATGTAAGCCAACTGCTTCTAGTGCACTTCCATTCAGACTCCACGGGCATAACACATGACACAATCCCAACACAGGAAAAGCCCTGAGCCAAAACAGGCAGGAAAACTCTGGAAAACCAGGATACAATTTGGCACTTATGGAGCCTAAACGATTTCCTCCTGGGCGTTGGGATCTGTCCTACTGGGAAAAGCAAAAAAGACCGGTAGAGTAAATTACATCCGGGAAAATGTTTATGCAGCACACTCGGCTCCCTCGCTTTTTGTTCCCCAAATGAGTGATTATTCGTCTACTCTTAACCTCTGAGAAGGAGGGGGGGGGGGTTGATGGAGAGAGGGAGATTCTTTCCATCATTAGCCTCTGGAAGGGGTGGCTGCTGGCATAGCTTGCTTTCTTTGTCACAATGTGAGCTTCCTATTTGGCAGCGTTAGAGTTATTTGGAGAGTACTCTGCAAAATATTGAGCCTACTCTGTTAAATAGCACTGGTTACACAGGGAAAGTGGGTAATTGGGTTCACACACACACACACACGCCCTCGTTCGGTGTTCAGCCCACTCCTGTTTAATCTGAGTGTACCCTCACCGGGTCGAGTCATACAGAAACATCATGTTCTTTAATATATACACAAATACGGTGAAAACCTTCTAACTCTATGGCAAAACTAGGAATGGACCCACAAATGCATTTTGTAAAATTTGCTGATTGACGAGGACTTAAAATATGTAACTACGGTGGATATAAAATAGGCCAAACAAGCATAAATCAGCATAACAGTTTTGTATTTTCTTCTTAGGACCAAAAGTCTGGGATTTTATGGAGCTGTCATTGCCGCTGCTGCGTCCGCCACAGATCCTTCGTGTTAACGCAATAACTCCAGGCATATTCCAAGTTTCCATTTCAGACTTTTTACCCCTATACCCTTTTATATGAGGGAGACCTTGATTAGTCGTGGGAGATTTACCTCTAAAGGTTTTTGGGCCATAATTTCTTAACAGTTGATTGTATGTAGATCTAGTCCAAATTTGGTGCACATTGATTGACTGAAGGAGATATATCTTGTTTGGATAATATTACCCTTATTTTAATCCAATATTTCATATTTTACTTGCTTTATTAAGCATTTTTACAAAAAAATAATGTGGAAAATTCATAATAACTTCCGTCATAGGGATTGCCTGTGCAACATAAGGGATTTGGGCTTTTTTTGAGATGCCCTTGCTATTGGGGGGGACAACATAGTTCTAGCTAGGTTTTGTAATGAGGATAATAATAACTATATTTGCATGTTTTATATCCATTTGTTCCAAATTTGTTGGCAGAACAGGATGACTGTAATGCTGGATGTGTCATTAAAGCATTTAAATTATTAAATATATTAAAATGTACCTTTTGTGACAACAGACATGCTGAAAAATGAGAACTTCATGAGTTGAGAATCAAAAACAAAGCTGTACTGTCATTGTACTTAAACAGTTTGTTACACATTTGTTAGATTTGATTTAAACATGGTTCTCATAGCTTAACCCCGCCCACTCCAAACATAAGGTAACATAGGTCTTGACTTTCGTAACGAGGCCACTATCTTGGTACAGATGGAGAGGAAATTTGCCTTTTAAGTCACTGTGTTTTTTCTTTTGACAAATTGTGGATCATACTTATTTTTTAGTACAAGGAAAAACAACTGACAAGCAAACATGAAGACTCAACGCCTCACAGGATCATAGGCTACAATCACACTATCTCTCCTCCTGCGGAGTGATCAGTCTGAACCAGTAGCTGTCCATGAACCGTCCAGTTGATTTCAGCTGGTCAACTGGACAGACCTCACAAGAACGAGCGCACATTCCCAAGTTGAAATATCCTCTGCGGTTGGGCAACGCAAATGCCTCCGGGTCGGTTTTGGAACAATCCCAGTCGGGAAGTAGGGGGACGGAGATAATATACGAACGAGCTGTGTTAACAAAAGATAAAGACAGTTTAAAAATATACATATTTATGCTGAATATGACACCCAGTATCATCACCAACATTTAACGGAATGGAAATTGAAAAGATAGAGCTCTGGTAATTGTTTTTCTCTCGCCATTATGATAATCTGAAGGCGTTCAGTCTATCGCCATTTAACGTATTGATAGAATGATTTTCTCCCATTAGATCACATAGACTTCCTGAACCTCATGTTTGTCCCAGAGGCTTTCTAAGAGTAGTTTACATTGCAGTTGACAGCCGGCCAGTATAAGGAGCTAGTTTTGATTTTAGCACACTCTGTGAACGCAGCATAAACCAGCGTCGACTCGGCCTCACTGTTAACTCATCCCAGGAGGCTGTAGGTGTTGGGTCACTCACTGTACGGAGTAGGGAGGGAGCAATGATGGATTGACGCACAAGAGGAAGGAGGGACAGAGGGGCGGGTGGGAGTCGTGGGAACTGAAAGGCATGACTTGGCTTTTGTTTTCTTTTCGCAGCTCGTTCGCACATCACATCTTCAGATGCAGGCAGAAGCAATTTGTCCACTCTGCCTTCCCCGCTCCATCCTCCCTTCTTCCTCCCTCGGCCTTTGAATCATTCTCCAGCTGGGTCCAGTTTTAGCCATGTCGTGTCAGGGTGTCTGTTTGCATGGTTATGGCTACGTCTTTTCGGTTGTGTATATGAGTGTGTGTTTGTGATACACACACACACACACACATCCAGCAGCCTCAGGACCTTGACCAATTCCCAGTGGAGAAGCGTGGCGTCTCTCTCTGTCAGGACATCTGGAAGTGGGCATTTTGCAGTCAGCAGCCGCTGCACTGACTTGATTATATTATCTGGTTGTTGTTGTGTGTATGTGTGCGTGTGTGCGCACGCGAGTGTTCAAGCTAAGATTGTTGATTTGCATACACACAAGGTGAAAACTTTGGATTACATGTGACTATGGAGTTCTGTGATTGCTCTATGTGTGGAGGAAGAATGCCTCTTCAGCCGTGTGTGAGTGTGTGTGTCTGTGTTTTTGTGTGTGTCTATGTGTGTGAGAAGGGGTCAAGTGGTGATTGCTGATGTTGTCTGCTTTAAACACATGTTTAGCCAGGGCCCACTCAAACGTTTGGCAACCATTAGACAACTTCCTCTCTATCTTCCGGAGTCAGCTCTCTATGGATTTTTGTGCATATGTGTGTGTGTGTGTGTTTGTGGGTGTGTGTGTGTGTGTGTGTGTGTGTGTGTGTGTGTGTGTGTGTGTGTGTGTGTGTGTTTGTGGGTGTGCGTGTGTGTGTGTGTGTGTGTGTGTTTGCGATGTGTGCTAAACTGCTTTTAGAAGACATTTTAACATGAAGTGGTGTGAAATATTTAAGTTATATCAGACTTGCAAACCTTGGGAAAGTATTTTGAGTAGCTCAATAATGTGTTGCTGAGTTTGAGTTTTTGCACTACTGTATGAATCTACTCAACACCATATTAGGTTCAAGTTGATTTCTCATTGAATATGTGTGTGCTTATATATAAATTGATATACCCGAGAACTGCATGTCACAATTGAACCCAAAGGCATCCTCATGTTGCTTTTTTTGTATAGTTATGGAGTGACTAAATCATATCAGTTTACTTTGTTGTGAAATTCCATCATGGCATCTATGTAGCTTCTCTACATTGTTGCAATCTTCAGTAGTATTCTTGCAGCATATGCAAACTAACTTAACTATTCCCAGTTTTTTTAACTTAATTTCAGCCTTTCAATACATTGCTTTCATTATGAACTTTTTTCACGTATTCTTGTATATTTACAACAGGATACTGATCCCACTTCTTCTGCTTCTTCTGCTTCTTCAATTACAGTTCCCTCAGTAAACTCAACATACTGTGTACAGTAATCAGCCGTAGCATTCTAACCAACACTGGCACCTGTCAGTGGGTAGGATATATAAGGCAGCATGTCCTGAGGTTGATTTATTGGAACCAAAATAAATGTGCGGGCCAACTGCCAACAAGCACCCAGAAGAAGAGGGCATGCGCAGAAGTGACTTTTCGACCATCTAACCGTCCAAATATGTAAACCTCTTTCAAAGTTGCAATGAATAAATCACTCTCTGATGCAAACACGTACTGTTTTGAAGTCGCCAAATGTAAAATGCGTCGCGACGCTGAAAAAACTCAGCCGGAGCTTTATGTCACGACGCTGGGCATGAACAGATACAACTCACACAGAAAGCTTTCCGATACAACGTTTACGTGCAGCGACTAACTATCGGAAAGGTTTTCTGAATGGACTAAGACTACCTGCTTGCAAAGGAATTAAATCTCAATCGGAAAGGTTCTTTCCATTCGGAAAGGGGTGTTTACATGCAGCATTTTCTATCTGAATAGACGTCTTTTCCTAATCTAATCGGAATAAGGCTGTCCCTATAAACCCGCCTATTGTATTTACAATATCTAAACTTAAATTGCTGCTACGATATTTAAATAATGTACAGATATACCGCTTTTCTAGTCAGACTGAACATGCCTTTATTAAAAGATAATTAAAAATGCCACTGTAACACTACCTCAGTCAGCATTGAGGTGTTCACACTCACCTTCACACACACAAAAATCTCAGTCCAGACATGTCTCACAGAGCTTTGTTTTGCCACCGGATCACTAAAACTGTGAACTTTACATGCAACTGTGGCCCCTGAGCCGCGCGCCCTCTCTCACACACAAACACACATTCACGCACAGACACCTAAGGGCTTCACTCGGTCATCAGGAAATGAAAGGATCATTTAGCTTAGAAGGAGATGAGAAGATTGAAGAAGAATAGAAGTGGAGGAAGAGGAGGAGTGTCTACAGTTGAATGCAGATTCCTGCTATACAGTTTCACCAAGAAGAAAACACCACTGAGGAGAGGCAAAACATAATTGTGAAGATTTTTTTGGTTTTTTATTTCTTTCTGAGGCGTCATACTAAGCACATGTGGGCACACACTGAAATACACACGAGCATGAATCCAGTTTTTTTTTGATGAACAATCTTAATCATACTTCGTATATGTGCGTTTGAGTTTTATTTTATTTCCTTTTTTGCATGGTGTATTTGTTTTGGTAGATGGTGAATCAGTGTGTGTGGAGGGCTGCGGTCCAGAATCACTGTGCAGTGCCCTGGCAGAGGGCACGGAGGGGACATGGACTGATCCCATCGGGCGTTAGAACCACATGTGTCTCTGCTAACGTCGTCATCACACACCTGGTGTTGAGTGTGCCCCTGCGTGTGTCTGTGTGTGTGTCTGTGTGTGCGTGCGTGTGCACGTGTACCTTTTCATGCCCTACTTAGCCCATCACGGTGTGAGGCACTGCCAAGTGTACGCAAGTTTGTTTGTCACACTTGCAGTGGCCTGGTATGAAGCAGAGGAAGGCTGCACACATTATTAATGTGTCTAACTGAAGGAGAGCGGCTGGAGGTGTGTTTGTGTACATGTGTGTGAGTGTTTATGAGTGTGTATCTTGCTATTTACATACAGCATGCGCTGGACTGTTTGCTCATCCGTGATTCAGTTCCTTCATGTTTGTGTTTAGCCGACATGTTTGTACTTCACACACGTGTGAAAAAAAGTGTACTAGCGTCCATCTATGTGTGATTCTGTGTCTGTTTGTGTGTTTGTGTATGTGTGTTTACACAGAGACACCATGTGTCAGACATTCTTATGCTTACGTGATATGTTTATGCATGCATGTGTTTACTCTCCTCCTGACGTGTGAATGTGTGTGTATCCTATTTGTGCACCTATGATCACAGAGGAGAAGGTGTGCGTGCGTGTGTGTGTGTGTGCGTGTGCGTGTATGTGTATGCGTGAGCCCCAGGTGTGCCAGTCTAGCAGCTCAACATTAGCTCCATAACCAAGCTAGTTTGACACCTCCACATCCAGACTAGCGTTCAGCTGCTGGCTCTGGCACATCCAGGACCAGCTCGACCCCGTGTGAACGCTCTGTCGCCTCCACTCATGCTCACTTAGGTGTGTGCGTTTGTATTAGTGTTGGTGTGCATGCCCACACCTTTTTCATGCAATTTATTTGATTCCTGTTGTCTAACATGTGCAAATAAACTTGTCTGCAGATTAGTTTGTACACTATATGTGAATCAACACATTGTTTTTTTTTGTTTTGTGTGTGTTTAACACCTCCCGTTGAGACTACTGTGTTGGAGGTAAGATGTGATGGTGTCTCTCCTCCTTAGATTCCCAGTCAGCAAAGTCTCCTAATCTGGTTCAACAGCACTGTGTGTGTCAGCATGTGTGGGGGCTAACACTTTGTAAGTGCTAACATCAAGATTTTGTTTTTTTGAGCGTGTGTGTAACTGCGTGTATGTGTGTGTTTGTGGCCTATATGTGCCAATGGAACATTTGTCAGAGGAATCACACAGTAGGTGGGTTTACATGGACAGCCTACTTTCGATTAGATTCGGAAAAGATGTCTAATCAGATAGAAAATGCTGCATGTAAACAAACCTTTCCGAAAGGAAAGAACATTTCCGAATTAGATTTCATTCCTTTTCAAGGAGGTAGTCTTAATCCTTTCGGTATGCCTTTCCGATGGCTCTCGGTTTACTCTCGGTTTGAGTTGTAGCTGCGCATGCCCAGCATCGTGAGGTAATGCTCCGCTAAGTTTTTTTCAGCGACGCATTTTAAATACGGCGACTTCAAAACAGTACCGGTCTGCATCGGAGAGTGATTTAGTCATTGCAACTTTGAAATATTTTAAAAATTTTTGGACGGTCAGATGGGCGAAAAGTCATTTCCCTGCATGGCCTCTTTGTTAAATCTTCTTCTGGGCGTTTGTTGGCAGTCGGCAACCATCTGACCAAAGTATTATCACCACCTTATCAACGGGAATGTGGATCGTCTGCACATGTGTGAAAGCATTTCCGATTAAGTGAGTTGATGCATGTAAACACCGGGTCGGAAAAGTCTTTTAAACAGGCGACCGACATTAAAATTCGAAAGGGGAAAAGTGTTCCATGTAAACCCAGGTACTGATTGAACACGCACTCCTTATGGGCAACGCAGACAGACCCAACAGTTTTTCCTCTTTTGCACTTACATTTGATTGAAAGTTCTTTGTACAAAGGCAGAAAGACACACACATGAACACACATACACACTCACATGCTGCTGGCGATCATTAGAGTATATGCAGTGCCTCCAGGCTCCGAGGGGCCTTTTGGTGAAACCCTTCTTTTCCCTCATTCTCATTGTTTCCTTGGTTTCATTTTTCTCCCATCATCCCCAGAGGCTGCCGGAGTGCCACTTAGCTAGCACACTCACATATAACACAGGAAAGGCATGTGTGTCTTCATTCAACTCAAATCGATTTTAACCCTGCCTTAGTTACATAGAAGACCAAAAACACATTTTGCTTCTTTTTTTTTTTTACATATCATATGGAATTTGGATTTTACAGAAAAGGCGTTTAAGGCAGAAATCACACAGTAGTTCCTGAGAATTTTAATGTGCCCTCCAAAGGGGCCATAAAGGGTCACGTTGTCCAGCTGTATGTCTATTCATATTTCCCTGAAAAATGTCATTTGCTTTTGTTTTTATTACTCCAGAAAGATTTAAGTACTGGGGACTGGGGACAAAATCCAGTTACCATAGTGGTTCTTGTACCTGTTGAAGAGTGAGTAGTACCCTTCCCCAGTGGGAACAAACCCGTTTTGGCTTAGGTCCCATTTTCAGCCTGCACATGAGCGGGAGCTGCCGTCATCATTGAGGAAGAACAGGAATATCGCGATGAGTCAACACATTCCACATTAAACAGCGCATCAACATCAATGGAAGTATTGATGTGAATGAATCTATATTTCACTTTAAATCAATGTATTGACATAAATCAATGTTTTGATGTAATTGTACGTATTATGAAAATAGACGCATTGATGTGAATCTACGTATTGACGTGAACGATCTATTGTAATGCATAGCGTATTGTTGGTAATCCGTGTATTGTCATACTGTAAATTGACATAATGAATCAACGTATTGACAAAAACTACCATATTGCCGTAAATTAACGTATTGACGTAAATCAACTAATATCGATGTATTGATGTAATTGATCACATCGATGTGTCGTTGACCCTCTAGTACAGTCTGTATCACAAAAGCCTTGAAACTTAATTTTTTAATCAGATTCACTTCACTTTGCTCACATTCACCGTAACTTTCTGCCAGACTTCATCCACACTAGAAAATCAAATTTAGCAAGTACTTCAATAGTAACTATTCTGATCCATAGGTTATGATGCTAAACATTTTATCCAGCTACTCAATTCCACAAAAACTAGCAGCTATAAAGTACAGCGATTCATTGCTTTAAAACAGTTCAACCAATCGGCACCAACTCCTTGGCTTGAATAGGGCTTTAATTGTTAATTGACAAATATGTGTATAACGGTACAGCAGATAAAACCAAACGTTTGCTCTCTTCAGGCATCCGTAACCATTCCTAAATAATCAGGAACAACTGCGTCTTCCCACCTAAAACAGTTGCATTCTTGTAATAAGTGTAGGGGCCCCTGTGTAACCATGACAGATATTTTACCATCCAGGTTCTAAAAAAAAGTGTAACGCAAAATGAAGATTTTTCTTATGTTTTAGCTTATAGTTATGATATGAAATTATTGTAGTACTGGCAGCACTCTGAGAAGAACCCATCATTTCAAAGTTTGACAAAGAGACACAGGCTACACAATTTTACAGTTGTAGTTTTTCTGTGCAGGCCTTGAGTGATTATTGGCATGCGTATGCTTCTTGCAACCACTCCCTGGGTGTTCGCCTGCCTCGTTAACACCTTTTAACACGCAGCACCTATTAACCCTTGCTCCCTTGGCTACCCTCAAACACACAGCATATTTTACAGTTGAATCGCTCTGCCTTATATTTATAAAATGAACTAAATCAGCTCCAGCCAGTGAAAGGCCTGCCAGTGCATTTTTTAGTCCAGCTGAACACAATTGCGCACTTATTCCCATTTTCGCCCTCAGCTCACATCACAGGTTTAGAAAGTCAGGCAGTGAATAATGCAGCAGTACAGATAGTACAAGTCAACACTGACCTTTTAGATTGAACAGCGTCAAGACAAATTAAGGAAGAGTATAAAAAAGTTTCACTTCATAATGCGAAATGCACTTTTGCTTTTACTTGGTTTAAATCCTACTTCACCGAAAGAACAGAATACATTTCCCTTGGAAGTTCCAGGTCCCGGATATACACCGTCACCTTTGGGGTCCCCCAGGGATCAGTCCTTGGCCTCATTGTCTTCTTACTATACATGCTCCCCCTTGGCCATGTCATCAGTCGATATGGACTCTCATTCCATTGTTACGCTGATGACACACAAATCTACATAAAAACTGACAGAGTTTCTCCATCCTCATCATCATCTCCCCTGTCAACTCTCCGCACTTGTCTGGAGGAGATAAAGGTGTGGATGAAAAACAACTTTCTCCAGTTGAACAGCTCCAAAACCGAACAATTTTAATCGGCACCCCACATCAGACCCAGTCTTCCTCCATAACCAGTATTACCTTCTCTGGTCACGACATTCCCCTCTCTTCATCAGTCATCAACCTCGGCATAAGATTTGACCCTCAACTGACTTTTGAATCCCACTTCAAACACTTTTTCAAGATCTCCTTTCACCATCTCAGAAATATTTCCAAACTCCGTTCTTCACTCACCTTGAGTGATGCTGAAAAGTTGGTCCACGCGTTTGTCTCCTCCAGACTGGATTACTGTAACGCACCTCCCATCAGGATCCCTGATAAAAGTCTTCAAAGACTACAGTATGTTCAAAACACTGCTGCAAGGATCCTGATGAGAGTACGTAAACACGAACACATCACCCCCGTTCTTCATTCCCTTCATTGGCTGCCCATCTCCACCAAGATTGATTATAAGATCTCTCTCCTCACTCACCAGTGCATCCATGGTAACGCACCCCCCTACCTGAAAGAACTACTCACCCCAATGACCTCAACACGATCCCTCCGTTCTACCCACCCATACCCCCTCCTCCTTGTCCGGACTAAGCTCAGCACCAGGGGTGATCGGGCCTTCTGCTCTACTGCCCCTCGTCTGTGGAATGCCCTCCCTGACCATCTGAGGGCTCCACAGACGACTAACACATTTAAAAAAGGACTTTAAACTTTCCTTTTTAGCAGAGGCTATAACTTCAATAAAAATTGCTGCTTTTTGTAATGTCTTTATATAGCTATTATTTTACTTTTTATTGATGCTTGTATCTGCTTTTACTTTGTAGCACTTTGAGATTTTATCCAAATGTAAAGTGCGTTATAAATTAAATGTATTATTATTATTATTGTGCAAGGTGACTATCGAGCATCTGAGTACAATGGCAACACATTGCATCATGGGTACAATAAATAACAAGTAGTCATAAAAAAGGAAGTTTGGTTTGTGGTTTGTAGCAACTGCATAGCAAGAAAGAAAATAAAGATTCTTAGCTGTCAGAGCACTGCCAGCTATCAAGTTGACACACAAATGTAGTTACCTCACCTCCAGTTCTCTCTCTTAAATGGACAAGCATAGTGTACACGTTGTCCTAGCCTCCTACGGGTTCATAATCACCCTCTATTTTTAAGTGTTTTTGGCACATAGGATGGCAAAAATGTTAAAGGCAGCTTGTTTCTAATGCTTTAGCATGTTGTTAGCAATACACTTCTTCCTGCCATGGAGTTTCCAAACAAATATTTCTTGACAATTGTCATTAGGGATAAAGGGCTGCAAGTGCAGACGGGCCATACTGTGTGAGCATTCAAGTCATGCATGACAGTCCGATTATGCGGTATGAACACACAAATCGTAGCTTCCTCAGATGATTTATTTGTACAGTGTGAGGTGGAATCAAACAGGAACGGATTTAAAATCATACAGTGTATGCAAGACACCTTTAGTCATGTGTGCACTGCTTCACACCTGAAGGCCTACCATTCTTTCCTTCACAGAGCTAACGTGAGTGCCAGTAACAGATGGCACAGACTGAGCCGAGATTTTGTAATTGTGTGTGCATGTTGAAGTATCATATGTTGAACAGCAAACACGGAAAGATTAAAGAGATATGAAAGAGCACAAATAAACAGCTTTACTTTGCATTGTCATCTGCATCACATTTAAACTACTACTTCAAAATGTCTAAGCTAATTATAATCTTCAGGTATGGACATATGACCGTACCTGCATGGATCCGGCGGCATGTTTGACTTTACCGGCTGGTCCTATTCAGCGGAGGTCAGAATGGCTAAATTGTGCACCTCAAATCTGGTATCACTTCATTCACATTCAAAAAACAACTCTCTATATTTTTACTGAAATCTGTTTTTTATTAAGATATTCCTTTAATTAACCAACTAACAGAGAAATTCTTGTGAAACCTTTTTTTATTGCTTTCTTAAGGAGGTCAATGAATGAGCGGATTGTGTCCAACACAGCTTTTGAATTTTTATTGTCGTTTCACTTAACAGCCACGATGGTTCAGCACGTTAACAGGTATTTGCTTCAATATGTACCATTTACACAGAATTTTATTTACATTTTATTCACATTTGAGAATTTTTCCAATGATGCCAGGCTAAAGATGTATTGGGTTTTAAAGGGTACCCACTAGCCTAATGGAGCCACTGTGGGGTCAGGGATCCTGTGAGGCATGCATGGTGGGTGGTGCAGTCTCTTTTTTCCTTCTCTTTACTGAAGCAGGCATAAGGCAAACTGACCGCTTTATCACCAACCGTATTGTTCATATGACCCTGCTTGTGTCAGTACAATGCTTACTTTTTGGACCATGCCCACAATCCTTTCCTCCATTATTCTGTGTGTGTTGTGTGTGTGTGTGTGTGTGTGTGTGTGTGTGTGTGTGTGTGTGTGTGTGTGTGTGTGTGTGATGGTGTGTGCATCCATGATTTTCAGTCATATTTCAGAGGCATTAAAAGCCAGTCAGTGGGGTCAGTCATTCGTTCCACCTTACACCCCCAGTAGACATGGAGTCTGACACATCACACACACCACCCTTTCACTGTCCCTTACCAGAAGACATATGGAGCATGACTAATGGCTTCATAAAGACACACATACACACACTGTAGATATATTTTTGTCCTGCAGCCGCCATTGTGTTAATGGTGTTATCCCAAAAAGATCCTTTTTTTTTTTTTTTTTTTTTTTTTTTTTTTTGCAACAGATGCGCCTCTGTGCTTCCAGACCCTCATTTGACCCAAATACCGTGTCAAATGTGACACAGACACACACACAAACACACACATCTACACACGTCCCCTCGTATCTGTGGCAAAATACTGAATTTGAACCCAGGCTTAATAGAAATAAAATAAATATTGACGTCATATGATGTTATTGAAATCTTATACTGTACGTACATATTGTATCATCACATGCAGCCCATCAGTCAAAATGTAGGAATCCACAAAGCTTGATCCCGTACACTCAATTTCTGTATGCAGAGTTTGCAAAGAAAAAAAAACACATGAAAAATAAAGACTACATCCGTTCAAACAGACAAAAGGACAAGAAATCAAACTCTGGACTGACAGATCACGGTTAGCATCTGTTGAATCTAACTGACAGGGATCATTGAAATAGTACTGGGACAAAGTTGTGAAAACAAATGTTTCTTTAATTAATCAATAGTTAATAAATTAATTGGCAAACAATACTCAAAAAAGGTGTAATTTAACATAATACAGTGAAACCACTATCAGACATAATGGTAAAGCCGATAATTGCATAGGTTGCCAAAACAGCTCTGTGTTGGACTAGCTCTTCTATGGGAATGGACAACACAGGCTGGCTTTCACTCCCCACATCCATAATAATTGGGCAGCGTTAGACCACTTTGGTAGGTACTAATTACTGTAGACCAAGAACACCTAACCCGTCCTGTTCTTCTGGAGATGCTCTGAACCAGTCCTCTACCCGTCACAATCTGGTCCTTGCCAGGGTCTGTTAGATCCTTTTAAGTAGCCATCATTCAGTTGTAGCCATGATTCAAGGCTGACAACAAAGGAATCTTCAGATGCTCTAAGAAGAAAATTTAAGTTGAAAAAGTTACAAAGTGAGAGATTAAAGAACACTCATCCATGCAACAAATCAAAAACTCACTAGCAGCTCTGATGAGGTTTATCAAACTTTTCAACACAGCTTTCATGATTTTTTTTAGGGTAAATGAAAACAGTTGAAGTTGTAAAAGAAAGTGACTCAACTGAGTTGAATGTATAAAGAGGCGCGGTAACAAATGTGATGCATGGAGACACACCTTCTCTCCGCGGTCCAAAGAGGGGAAATATATTTGGTAACTCCAAATTCATAATTGTCTCTTTCTCTTTATTGTTCAAATAATCAAAGGGTACACATGAAAGTGACTCCAATCTGATTTGAAAATTCAAAGTTTTTTGTTTATAAAGCCCAGATTACAGCCATATTCCGTCAAAAATATAAAAGCCACATCAGCAAGAACTTAAGTACCTTATATAAGAATTATGATTAAATGTATATGCATATTAAAAACACACTGCATACATCTTATAACATTCCCTTTAGTCTTTCATTTTGAGACTGTAACTATTTAAATATGCAGCAGGGCTCAAGTTTTTTGCTTCTGTTCACCACAGCATTATTTGACATGTTGACATGATAAAATATGTAGATTGTCACAAAAAGTAAAGAACTTAACTTCATGGCCATCACTTTTCTTTGACATTTCTCCCCCCATTGATCTTGTTTTCGGCAGACAATGCTAAACCTGACTCATATTTTGGCCAGCATTACCTTCTCACCGTGCCTCTACCTCTTCCTTATTTTGACAGAGCCATTATTCTAATCAGGCAGAGGCTGACTGCATTCACCCTCAGTTGTGTAACATTAGCCAAAAATAGCAAGATCCACCCTTGTTCTGTGTTTGTTCGGACTGTGGTGGTAAATCTCTGATTGAAGTACGTAAATGAATTGTGATTAGTGAGTCACTGCTGCTTGTGTTGCTCAGCTAGGATGGTGCTGGACCAGCGGTTCAGTCATTAGCATCTTCCCCATGTGAGCATGGCTATACTGTACAAATCAGATCTGACAAACTCAGTCGTGTAGCGACGGCCCGGCCTGTTGTTGTGTCTGCTCACTTGGCCAAATTGAAAGTCTGTCGTGCATGCAAGGGCTGTTGGAAGTCATCCTCGTGCACTGTGGCATTAAATTAGTGATAGTGGCATTGGGGTAAATGCTGGAATACATGTAAGCAAACGTACACACTCACAAGTAGGGACATGCATGAAAACACAGCTCCCAGGTAACAGGGCTTACGATCCCGAAAATAAACGATTCCCAGCCTCCGTCTGTCATGTAACCCAGCTCTGACATGAGTTCCTGTTGTACTCGCCCCCTCTTTCCCCTCCACTTCAAGGATAGGGAGTAATTTGAAGCAGATGGAGCTGAGGCAAATGCAGTCACTGTTATTTTAGACCTCAGCACAGCCACTTTTATGCCCTCTCTTGTTCTCTTAGGCCTGTATTACATATTCAGACACTAATTCCTGAAGTTAACAACACTGCAGCTGTAATATTTGACCATGTTACAGTGATTGCTACAAGGTGAGCAACTTCTTGTTTTTGTATCCCATGTTGCAGTGTCTGCATTATGGAGCGATGGCTGTATGAGAGAAGATTACATCATGGGAAATGGAAATAGTTGCATTCTTTACGTCACTCCTGGTGTTCAGGCCCACATCCTATTTTAACATCAAAGGGCTCCCAAAAACCACAAACACTTTTTTTTTATAGCTTTTTCCTCATTTCCTCTGCTTCAAGATTAAGATCAAACATGTTTCTAATCCGATTCGAGATCAGCACTTAATACCTACTTTACCATCCTCATCTCGATAATAACCTTTAGACGAGTACAACTTTAGAAGCAGTCAACGATGCCACCAACTACTGCTCCTACATCAAATACAATGGCTCTGGTCAGGGCATCGATCTCTCTCAATGGCTAACATGTTTAATTAGAATTCTATTCAAGTACAATAAGATTTAGTTTACAACTCGGACTAAAGCCCATGCCTTAAGTTTGATTTTTGACTATTTTGAGCCAGCTCACGGGAGTTTTATTTTGCCTGAGTTACACGTATGGTGGTAACCTTGTTACACGACCTGTCAATGGAAGTTCTGTATTAGGCAGCAAATGAACATTTGTTACTGAATATGTTATGTTGGAAAAATCTGCAAGTGTAAGGCTCTGTTTGACTTTGACAAGGACCAGATTATGATGGCGAAACAACTGGGTCAGAGCATCTCCAGAACAGAACTAGAGGTCTTGTATGGTGTTCCTGGTCTGTTGTGGTTAGTGCCTAACAAAACAGTCAAAGGAAGGACAACTGGTACACCGGTGACAGGGTCATGGGTGCAAAAGGTATTCAAGCACAGATTGCTGAATTGAAGTTAATGTTGGTTGTATGAAAAATATGTAAGCACACCCAGTGCATGGGGGAACTGTCGGTAGCAAAGAGTTGACATACGCAATATAAGGCAGGGGGTTTTAATGCTATGGCTGATCCATGTAGTAACCATGATGAAGTACTAGTAGTGCCTTTTGACATTTTTCACTTTCCACATTACAATTTTTTAAGGTGTATTAAGATAGATACTCCTCTTCAAAGAACGTGTTTGGTGGGTTTTATCCGAGTGCTCTGGCCCTCACACAGAATGGTTGTTTGTCTCTATGTGTTGACCCTGTGATGAACTGTTGACTTGTCGATGGGGTATCCCGCCTCTTGCCCAATGCCATCTGCTCTATCCCCCCAGAAACACTGCAGATGATAAGCATTTACAGAAAATGGATGGATCATTTTCTCTCACTTCATCACATTTATTTCTTCATGACCAAACAATGCAGATGTTTTTCGGCGCCACATTGTTCCAGTTGTGAATTGCTTCTCCCACATCCAGCCAATCACTGGTGTTCAATGCCTACCCACCCCATTCAAAACTCTTGGTAAGCAGCTTCTTAGTCATGCTTCTTTTTCCAATAAGCAGGATGTGAATGGATGCGCGGCTCCCAGATAATAACGCATATTGTGATGACATTAATGCTGCATCAAAGGGCCGGCTGCTTCATGACATTTCAGCAGAGGATAAACAAACACAGACAGAACTATTTCCAAGCGAGCAGAGTGCGGGATGACTACTTCCGCCACCCCCTCGACACCCAGCCAGCAACCCCTACATCAGCAGGGTAAAAGGGCAGCAACAGGAAAACAAACCATCGTCATTTATTTTGTGTGCGTGTGTGTGTGCCTTCCACTCTAGGTTGCACTACTTCAGCTCATCTCCTTTTACAAGGCGAGGCCATTACATAATTACCCACTGTCAATTAGATCACATCCTACGTGGCACTGCTGGCTGAAGCCATGTTAATTAATCATTGGTCCCCAGAGGAAGTTCACTCTTTCTGATGTCACGGCTATTGCCGCTGCAGTTCCCTAGAATTATAGAAAATGCACAACCGTCACTATTGAGGGAATTCCTCGTGTTGGATTTGACAGCCCCAGCAGGAATACAACCATCAGTTTACTTTGTAGTCAGTTTATCAGTTTATTTGTTTGTCCCTCTGCTAGTCGGATTGGACAGAAACTACTTGATAATGATTTTCTTCCAATTTGGTGGTATGTCGCGCTTGTGGCAGAGAGTAACTTGTTAAATTGAATATCTGTTCTAATAAGTGATAGATCTAGGACTTTTTTATGTGGCTTACACCAGCACAAGTTGGGTCTTTCCAGTTGAAATTTCTCTAGACTCACTTTCTTTAATATTGAAAGACAGGACATTTTTTTCATCTATTTTAGAGATAATGCACAAAAAAAGCAATTTCATAGCATTTGATAGGTTAGCTTAATAATGGGAATTTGTATTTGGAATCGATTTAATGGAAAGGACTGGTGAGCCTTTTTAATGGCACCCATTCAACTATGTATGTAGAATGCCTTTCTAGTTTACAAATTTTGTCCCTCAATAGTTTTACAATGTTACAGAAGAAAACCTTGCACACATGTTTTAGTGAAATGCAATTTGTAGAGTTGAAGTTAAAAATGGGTCGGTATTTTATACTGCGTATTCCTGTGAACTGAGTGTCAAAATATTTATAGAAACTTTTATCCTTTTAATTTGAGACATAACATTGTCAGACCAAATACAACGCAAATGTTTTATTTTCAAATAAAGTGAATTGCAATAAGAAAATTAGAGTCTGTTGGATTCGAATCCCAGCACTAGCAAATAACTCATCTTTATTTCCAATGCTAGGCCAGTGCAGGTCTTAATAAAAGAAACAGGAGACCAAATTATTTTCTTTAGATGAGAAGTTGGCTATAGGTTTACAGGTCCTGCAATTCAATGCTCCCCTTTCATAATGCTCCCCTCTGCTAATGGCAGGCCCTAGCGATATATGATGCATTTGCAAACACTTAACCTTTGTCTTGCAGTTAGTTATTAAGCTATTAAATCCAGAATGGGTTGTCCACTTTCCCCACTCCTAGTGTGAAGCATGAATTGAATGTTGTTCCAATGTAAGTGTATAAAATTTTAATACTTCAGTGATCGGTAAGTCTGTCTTACACGGTCTCTGCAGCGATGTTGACGATGTGCTGCATGTACTTTTGATTAATCTCCCGTGTGTGTGTGTGAGTGTGTGTGTGTGAGTGTGTGTGTGTGTGTTGTCATAATCTCCCAGTGCCATGATCAAAAGGTAAGCCTGTGGTCACACACACACACGACAGACAAACGTTCCTCCAAACGGTTGTTACATGCCAGAGTCAAATTAGTCCATGGGCTTTTTAAGTGGCACAAAAGGTTCAAATTAGAGACAGGACTTTGAAGCTGTACAGTTCGCAGGGATAGTCTGTAGCCCCTCGTGGTTTTGGCCTCCATATCATTCCCTCAAAAAAAAAGAGCATGTTCACATCAAAGGTGAAGCAGGGCATGTGTACTGTAACTTGTCACCAGTGTAGCCCTGATTTCCAAACAGCAGGGAATTGGGACGGAATGGTATGTGGGTCGGGACGAGGCCTAGTATGTAATTACATCAGGATCTGTGGGTCTCTCCAAGCCCTCTGACTGCATATTATGGATGAACATTGGTAATTTGATGACAACGTGTAGATTATTGTATTATGTTCATATAGTTAGAACTCACCTAGAGGATATCCGTATAATGCTGCATGATAAGAGACAGGACTGCTGCATTAGTCATGGCAATCCATGGCATGATTTTATCCCTCAGTCATTAATACCTCCATATTGTCTTTAAGCACGGAGCTAGATGTCACAACAAAATGATTTAAGGCTGAATATAATAACTGCTTTTTCTGTTGATTACCCAGCATCAGCTCGACCCAATGCAACAGATGTAGGGCCTCAAGCATGAAAACAGCACAGCACTTGCTTGCTTTGTCTCTTCTAGTGTGTCATGCCAGCTCAGAATGGAATGTTGCATTAAAAAGTGAACTTTCTTTACTCTTCATGTTCCGTGACTAATAGGAGCACAGAACACTCATCTCACCAGGAGAACGATGCTGATGCTGACAAGTGGAACAGTGATGGTGCTCCTTGGCGCCTCTTTCGTAATTAACTGTCTACAGTTGATCTCACAGAACTTTCGTCAGGTTTGAATAGTGCCCAACGAAGCAAAAGTTGCACAATGATTTTCGGGAGACATTGAAGGTCAGTATTCAGATCCTGGGAACGAGTTTTATCTGAAGGTTACTCTTTGGTCCTGGAATTTATTCAGTTTTTTTATGGGTTCTGAGTGACCAGCAGCCTTTATTTTTCTGCCTGGTCTGAATAATGTGTTATCCCCTGGCAAAAACGTGACCATTACCTCAGACCAGTACCTCAGAGTACCAAAATTAACCAAATTTTAGATTCCTAAAATTAAATTTTTTAAATTCTTTTCATGGACTACTCAACTATGTGTGTTGAACTTGTACAGAAAAAATCTTGCAAACTATATATTTTTGCGTCATCAAACAAATTAACTAGATAAATAGCTGAGGCTTTCTACGTTACAAATTTTCTCCATTGACTTTTATGGTCAGTCTAAAATCAGTCTTAGAGCTAAAATGCGGAGTGGTATGAGAGCTGGCATGAGAGGCAGCACCTCCAAATCTGAGGTTGTGGTTCTCTACTTGAGAATGATGGATTGACTCAAGATTGGCGGTAAGTTGCTGCATAAAGCAAATGATTTTAAGTATCTTTGTATCTTGTTCTTGAGCGATGGAAAAATGGACCAAGTAATAAAGTAGTTGATTAGTTTGGTGTGGCATTAACACTGATGGGGTGGTTGTAGCGGTGTAACATTGTGGTGAGGAGAGCGCTGAGTCATACTGATCTGGTATGACCCAAGAAACTGCAGCAGCAGCGCTTAGTAGGCAGTTGAATTACATGGCTAAACAATCACTTACCTTCCCTGTGGCATGGCGGTTGATTTTGTCCTCAGCTCGCAGGATAAGATGCTCCTGAATATCAAGCTGTCTCCCCACGTCTAAGACATTTTCGGTTGATTTTATACTTGTTTGAGTTACCATCTTACTGTCATCAGCTGCTTTTTAAGTCGTCAAACTTATATCAACATCTAAACGTCAAACCCACATCCTGCCTTACAGTTTCAGTTGTCCCAATCAGAAGAAGTTCGGAGTTTCGGAGAATATCTCACAAACTATACACTCTAGCCTCGCCAGCCTTCATGTATTTATATTGATTTGTTCGTCATTCTCATTTCGATCGTCGACAGTTGAAGTCTGAATACTTTTTATTACCTTTTTGCAAAGGATCCGGTCAGTGGGTGGGATCTATTATGTCTAGGTCCTCAAAGTTAATGTGTTGGAAGCATGAAATATTAGCAAGATGGCTGAGCAACTGGATCGGAGCATCTCCAGAACTGTGAGACTTGTTGGGTGTTCCTGGTATACTGTAGTTAGTACCTACCAAAGTGTTCTGAGGTAGGACAACGGGTTGAGCCAGCGACAGGCTCAAGGGTGCCCTTGGCTCATTGAGTAAAGCTAGCCTCTGCTGGAAATAAAAAGTCTACCTGTACAATTGAAGCAGGGGGTTTTAATGTTATGGTTAATTGGTGTAGATTTATTCAAACCCGTTATGCGAATGCACGCTAAAACTGAACTTCAAAAAAAATAATCCTCAGGTCATGTGTATGTCTGTCGGTACCATCTCCTTTGTATTTGTGTGTATGTTCTACAGCATACGGAGCCTTTGGGTGCAGCACAGACCCGTTACACCATACTACAACTCAAGCTGATAGCCTGGCACTTATTAAATAGGCTCAGATGAGAAGATTGTAGACATGGATTAGAGGGTGCCTCATCTGTATCTGGCTGTGAAGTGTGAGCAAATGACTGAAAACAAAAAGTTACATCTTACCATTTAATAGCACAGGCTGCTGTATTTGAGGTTCAGAACGATTCTGCTCTGACAGATGTACGAACACTTAAGTTCCCTTTAAATGAGATGCATTTGGACATCCTATCATATGGTCCGTACAGAAAGTTTTTTTGCTCTGATATCGGAAAGCAGCGTTGCATTGATCAAAAACACCTGTAGCTTCTGTTATTTTGACTTTTTATTTCCTCAAACTCTGTATTACTACATCACTGAACAATGCTCAGCACAGTAGCAGAAGAGACGAGTGTTAGTGTTTAGTTGGACCGGAGCCAAACCTGGACTGATGATGACATCCAAGAAAGTTGAGTGAGATTTTTTTTCTTTAGTAATCCGAGTACGAAGGCGTCATGAGCAAAATGATGATGATTGATACTTCATATCATTTCATAAATATGTAAATCAATTTCTTCAACCTCACCTATTCCTGTCTCTGTATGTGATGGTGTTATCTCCATCTTCACCTTTCTTGACACTTGTGCGCCTCATCAGCGCCTATGTGAAGTGACAGGCCACATCCTGGGGCAGCTGGCAGGAGCTGGCGCGCCGCAAAAGAGCAGCACACCTCCGTGATAACACACACCAACTTGTGCACATGCACGCGGACAAATACACGCACACACCTCAGGCCATTCCCCAGTCTTAATTCCTAAATGCATTTGCTCCAGTTCCTGCTGTGGCGCTGCAGGGGAGACTGTGGGGGGATAGAGGAGGGGCAGGATGCATGGAGGACTAGCTCTTCCCACACTATTAAACCTAAGTCAGACACATAGAGGAAATGTAGCACCACTGATGTACACAAAATAAATACAGGCGGAGCCGAATGGATGAAGCTGATACGGAAAAGCCCATTGCGCCTAACCTCTACCGACTGTCAAATACAGTAGGGTGTAACGGTAGCAGTGCCATTTATTTAATAGCAGTCAGGGTCTTTGAGGGAAAAAATACTGTCTGAAAGACGAAAGGAGGCAGAAATCTAAATCAAAAGCAGAGAATCTCCCTTTTGTAGAGATAGTGTTGGGTTCTCCCACAATATTTGGTTTGGTAAAGTCACTGAGCGTATACTTTCCACAAAAAGTCCCACGAAACAATGTTGAATAAATGTGGAAAATGTATTACTAAATCGTTTTAAGTCATCAGAAACATCATGTAATGAAAACTACATCCATCTTTAAATTACTTAATTCTGATTGGATTTTGGATTAAATAATTATATAATCCACAAACATTTAACTACTAGTTCAATACAATAAAAATGTTAAAATACTTAAAAAAGCAACTATCGGGTTGTTTCAACATACAAAACAATAATGTAATGAAAACAACATCCATATTTCAATTGTTAATCATAATTATGGTACATTTACTAAATATAGTTATGCAATCCGAAACCCATTAAAATTATTAAATTACTAAAATTTATTTTGGAATATGTGCGTCAGCTATTCTGTATCTTGCTAATAACTAAATATTTAAACTTGCAGCCATAATATAAATCAATTTTATTATTTGAGACTGTGATTAAAAAATTTAAAAATTTTCTTTGGATACAAAAATTTTGCTAATTTTTTTTTGGATAATTTTTTGGATAATTTTAAGTACAAAATTCCTCTCTACAATAAATGAAATCAAGATTGACCACCCTTGTCGATATTGGTGTGAGACCCCTGCCTCTCTGGATTATGATTGATGAAAACAACTCAAAAGCTCAAAATATGAAAGCCATATGTCCTAAAAAAAAATCAAAACATTTTTCCTCACACCAAAACATTATATTATTTCATCTTTTATGCAAACAGACAGCAGATTTCACACCCGATAACATTTCATACTCTGGTTTGTATTGATAACCTTCTGGGAACTCAAAAATTAGCCCTCAAATATCACACTGAGTTTTCTAAAATTGGCAGCAACTCCCCCTGCCCTCAGTTTAGCCCTGGGGATTTAAAGAGGAAGAAGGGGTGAGGGCCAAAGATGAAAGTGTCTAGGGATCTTGATAAAATCAAAAACAAATCTCTGGGAGCGTTGGGGTTAACCCAACGCTCCCAGAGATTTGCGTTGATGGCTTTTGAAGTACTCGAGCGTCGATGGCTTTTGAAGTACTCGACCATACAGTTAATTGTGAGAGTCAGGATTAGAGAAAGGTGGTAACAATTTAACCTGGCCAAGGAGTGGGCTGAAGGCCACTGTTCGGGCCTATCAGGTGTTTGCAGATGTTTTTTGCGCCTTAGGAAAGGCGACAGCAAGCTCCTAGAGATGATAGGAGAGCTTAAGCGATCCATAATGCTGTGTTTGCTCAAGCCGCCATCACATTGTAATTAGCTGGGAGGGGGAACAGAAGCCAGCTGATTGGACAGCTGGTGCACTTAAGCATTACTGCTTTGGATGGTATGTTGACCCGGGCCACAAGTGCTTCGCTCTGTGTGACTCTCAGTGAAGGTGTGTTTATTTCTATTTCTCAGAAGTTATTACTTAATACTCAGGTCCCTGTTATGCAGCAGTTATCTCTTTTTTAGACAACATATATTAGCAGAAACTTAAAAACGGCTTTCATCAGGAAATTTTGATATCATCACATTTCAAAAACCCACCCTATTAACCACCGATAAAAAAGTTCTGTCAATTTCCATACTCAAAATTGTCAAAATAGTGGGCTTACCAAGTATGAACAATAAACAATATTTTTTTCTTTAACCATGGTCGTTTAAGATTCATCATGTCAGGTCAGGTGATCACAGTGACACGACGGTCGAGCTCGTGAGGCTTTGCCACACAGAAGTTTGACCGTGACCATTTATTCAAGTTCAGGGATGCGATATCGATGAGGAGGTACCATCTTAGCTTTCACGCTGTCATCCTGTTGGTGGACTTCAGATCAGGACCGGAACGACATGATGTGAAAATTCTGACATGATAGACTTCACTGACTGGTGTTCTGGAGCACCCTAGATGAAAACATCACTGTTCGTTGATAATGTCATCATTCTTCAAGATCTGATTATCGAATGTTGCCTTCATGTTCAGACCCCACAAAAGGACTTTATTGGCAGCGACCAGATCGTTTTAAAATCAGGCAGCAATTGTGTCGTCTGAAACAAGGATTAGTGTGCCACAGACACATTTTCCTCAGGCCTACCAATTTGGACAGAATGATGCAGGGCTGCTTCAACAATTTCTAGGAGTGTATGAAATGTTGATGTGTCTGCCTTTTTGTTGTGAAAGATTTTGATTTTGGAGGACGTACTTCACATGGACGATGCTGCATGTGAGCATCACCTATGATCTTGCAAGCACATGAGTAACTGCCACTTTGTGTTTTTAACTTCTCCTCACAATCACGACATGTCTTTTTTTTCCTACTGTGTTTATTTCAGACTGGCTGGTACTGATGACAGCTGTCACCTTTGCTCTTTGTTTGTTATCTCCAGCCAAAGGTGGACATATTTAGCCCAGACCTGCAAGAGTATGCATTGAGAATTGACTTGCTCAGTCCAAACTACCTGTCAGAATATATGCGGATAGCTTTTCTACCAACCCGGCAATGTCTGCTAACCAACCATACAGAAAACATCTCATCATTTTAGGATCATAAGTCTTGTCTTTTATTTTTTCTGGGTCTTAGCAAACTCTGCAGAAGAGGACTTGATCCCTCTGTAGGTATAAACAGACTCACACAGAGTGTTAATGGAAAACAATGATTTTTAGTTCACAAGGTTGTGGTCAATGGTCACTACTTTACTACAGAACTGGGTGACTAGAAGTAAATTGATTAAAAATAAATAAAGAAGCTTCTGAGGAAAAATTGCTCAAAAGTTGTTGGTTTTTTTATTCGCCGATAACGTGTGTTTCATTCTACTTCCTGGCTTCCTGTTAGGAAACCCTTTCCTTTACTCTTATTGTCAGGAGTGGTTGATTTTGATTTGTTTTTATAACCAAAATGTAATCCTCTTTGATTTTTTAATGATTCAGAGCTGAAGGAAACTCTATGAGAGTAATGCTCAAGTCACACCAATCTCAACCTTCACATTCATTGTTGGCACACAATAGAATATTATTTTTTACTATTGCATAGCATTACATTTACAATTTTGTTCTTATAACGAAACTGGGTTTGCAACTATCGTACACACCAAAAGATAAAGCCACATTTCAACAGCACAATCAATCGTTATGACAGTTGTGGAGCAATGTACAGTCGGGTTCAAAAGTTTACATAAACTATTAAAGAGCATTCATATAATGACAACTTTGATTTGCAATCATTTCTATAACTCAGAGTTGTTGTTTTTGCAATGGAGTGCGTGAAACACAACAGAGTTAACACACATTTATTAGAGGCTTATTTCGTCAAGACAGTCCACAGATTTCCGATGGAGTTGTTCAAGGCCCTCTGGTCTTCAGGCCTGAAGGCATCAATTCCAGCTAAATGTTGCTATTATCTTACCAACGTTTGTGTGTTTGGGTTTATTGTCTTTTTGTAACAGCCAAATGTTCCAAAATTGACAGCTGGACAGTTGGAAACACTGTTGAACATACAAAATGTTCCGTCCACCAGTGCGCTCCTCTTGTAAACAAACAGTTAACTGTCTTTTATTGCCACACCAACATTGATGTCAGTCGATGTGTGCGGCCATGTTTCTGCAAACAGCTCCTGTAGATGAAACTGACAGCTGTGTTCTGTATCACTGGTCTGGGCTTTGTGCTTAGGCGCTAACGGAAGTAAGGCTGAGGTTTTTTTGAGGCGTCTGAGTCTCAGGTCTGATTGGCAGACAATGAAGATGGCCAAACATGACCCAAATCCCTGCTGAGATGGAGAAAGGGACTGCTGTTCCTAAAACAATCTGCCAGTTACAGCTAAAATAAGGCTGGGAGTTCTCTGATATCAGTAATGACCAAAAAAAGATTATTGTTAAACTCTACAGTATTTGAGTGGTAGCCCCATTTTATAAGGATTGTAAAAAAAAGAAATTTAAGATTTTTTATTATTTTTTTTTTTTATTTTTTTTTTCACCGTCCTACAGTCATTTTTACCAAACCAAAGAGCTTAAAATCATAATATGTTGAATGAATTGTTTAAATTATTTATTTATTTTCAACATGAAAACTATTGTGGCAATTACTTTTATCCTTTTGTATCCTTGTGACTTGTGTGTGTGTGTGTGTTCGTCTCTTAAAGCTCTCTTTCATTTACCATTTAAAAAAAAAAACTCCTCACAAGCTTATATTTTTTACTTGTTTTCTAAGCATCTTCCTCCGTCAACTTGTTTATGCATACAACCTAAATCTTACCTTAGTCCTGTCTATCACCATCCATGTTCTCTCTCTTCCTCTTCCCTCCTTCCCTCCCAGGCTCCCCAGTGGGGGTGCTGTTTTTAAAGCATTATAATTTATAACGGAGCAGAGTGGATTTAATTTCAGTGCGCGGGGGCTCGCCAGCAGGGCGCCAGCCTGCAATCAGGGGAATCAGCAGTTCACACAGGGCCCGCAAACACACACACACAGCAGACCCCCACATAGACCCCGCCAGAATGGAAAGTATTATCAGTGGCCACAAACGGACAGTGTTTCTCGTCACCCAACTCCCTGGATGCTCCCTCCACAGCCCGTCACCTTCTCAGCTTCACTTTCAGCCGCGCCGCAGCTGCTCTCACTCTCTGCAATATTTCTTTCTGTGTCTGGCTTACATTATCTGCATCTTCCCCCCTGAACCTTTCTCTCTCTCTCTTACTCATTGTCTCTCATTACCACTCATTACCTATTTGTTGGGGTAAGAGGCTCATCATAGACTCTGCTGCCTTCTAAAGATAATGAAGGTTCACCAGGAGGTCAAAACCAACTTTTAGTCCATCTGTGTCACTGTCAAATATTTGCTCATGTCTCTCCCTCTCTCCGTCCTATCTCTTCTGCCGGGAAGGAGGTTGGGGGGTGGGTCTACCCCATCCATTTGCCAGTAGCAATTTCCCCTTCAACAATCCGGCCTATGTTGCAAACAGTGCCAGACAGTGGGATGATTCTTCCTTGCAGAAGGTCAGTGACTGAACAAGCGAAGGTGGAGGACATGATGAAGATGTTTCTCTTTTAGATAGCCATTTTTGACACAAACGTCAATTTGACGGTGACCCTGGACATTACATATCACATAAACGTTAACTCAGGGAACATACACCAGAGCTGATATTGACCATTCTGTAATTTCTGTTTGATTAAAAACTTCGTCTCGGGTTTGGATACATTGAACAAGGAATGTTAGCAACATTTAAAAGCGATGCATAATTGAGCTGTTGAATAGATCATTAGGACACCTGGCCCTCATGGAGATGTTTGTTCCTTATCCACTAACATTATCCAGTTGACAGGTCATTAGTGACCAAATCAGTGGATCTCTCCTCCAGGCGTCAAGCTAGTGTCCTGTCCTTGCTGGCCAATGTTTTCCCAGGACCATCCCCATGAAAAACAAGATGGTACACCTGTCACAATATCTTGAAGATCTATTTGTGCACAATCCGTCGGACCTTCCTTTCCTCACTTCTGAATGTATTTAACTGCCTCTTGTCCTGAGGTGGTTCGCATGAAACCACCTCCTGCGCCTCCAACACAAGAAATGTGTTGTCTTCCTACACAGCGTTCTCCTGGGTCCAGACTGAACCTGTGTACACTGCTGTCCACGCTAAGACTCGCTCTAATATGTGCTGAGCTCTCCTGAATCTTAACTAACTTTTCTGCAATGGCCTATAACTTCAAATGTCCAAAGGACACTATGTCATTGTACTTTGATTATGGAATAAACATTTAAGCAACAACCTGGATTAAACTAAGAAAAAGTCTTGGACACTTGGTGAATTTCATTTGCCAGCAAACAACAAAGAATGTATTATCTGTGTAAAAATATGATTCACAGTAAACTACTACCAGACATTATAATGTATCATGTAAGCAGGGTAAGCATATGCCTCCAAAGAGGGAACAGAAACATTTCCAATATCTATCCTCTCATTTTATCATATCGGCAGCCCGGTGGCTCAGTGGTTAGCGCTGCTGCCTCATAGCAATAAGGTAGCGGGTTCGAATCCACCCTCGCCGGCCTTTTTGTGCGAAGTTTGCATGTTCTGCCCGGGCCTGGGCGGGTTCTCTCTCCGGGAACTCCGGCTTCCACCCACAGTCCACAAACATGCAATCTATTCTAGGTGAATTGGTGACCCTGAGCCTAAATAGCCCATAGTGAGTGTGAATTGTTGTCTTTCTCTCTGTGTGACAAATGAATGAATATCATTACATGTACATACATGGGGATTGATGCTACATGGAGAGGATGCTGGATGTCGTGCGTTTGCCGCTTCTCCAACTTCTCCGTCCAAACTATACCCTGTAAAGCATCTCTGGGTTTCTTGAAAAGCGCGATATAAGTATTAGGTATTATTGTTATCGTCTCTAAGCAGAATGTCTCCAGCAGGGGATACTTTTACACTTCTGCTAATGCTACACTGAAACTCTCTGGAGGAGCTCCATGTAGGAGTCCAAAATCCTTTGGCCCAGACTTTCCCCTGACAGTTCCAGAACACAAAGCCTGTTAGAGACTATATATGAATAGAGCAAGTCATTTTCCAAAATAGTCATTAAGGATGAATACAAGAAATACGAAATGAATACTTGCTCGCTGTCTTACTTAATATCATTATCACATGCTAGGTAACAGCTGTTTTACTTGTTTTCACACGCTACACATCTGAACATCTCGTCTCATCTTGCTCATATTATTTTGTTACTTTGCTGATGCGCTTTATCCTCTGCAATGCAGATAGTTTTACATTGAGGCTTTAGCCACTGTGTTGTTCTGTTCCTGCTGTTGTATTAGGATGATTGGACATCTGCTGTGGGGGTGTTAAGCTGGGAATACCAGTCCAAACTCCAAAAGGAAAGTTGTCTGTCGCATAATTGTCCAACTTTGTGTAAGGTGCAGATACAGTCTGATGAGAGCAATCACAGAGTTAGTTCATGAGTACAAATTAGAAATTGTGGGGGAAAAAAAATAGGATTGGTGTGACCGAGCTATTTGTTCCTGGTGCACATGTGTATTGTTGCTGTGCACTATTGAGTTTTCTCACCACCATCTTTCTCCATTTAGTGTAATTAATGCCCTGCCTCTCTACTCTTTTTTGATTTGCTCGCCTTTATCTAACCCCAACTAATGACTGCAAGAAATGCTTTATGAGCTCAGAAGAATAACACACAAGCAAAACATACACACACATACGCTGCAACAGTTTTGGCATCTTAAAGCCACAATTAGCTCATTTATATCTGCTGGACATTTTTGAACCACATGGATTGGACAGGAAGCAGGTCATTTCTCTCCCTTTTACATTCCCGCAGCAAGAGTTCAGAGGGAGGGTTCATCTCAACAGGCTCCAACATGAACCTTTTTATTTGTGGTATATGAGCCCACAAGTCACACCAGATTTTACTCTGGATTTCATTATTTTAGGAGGTTGTTAGGCAGTAAAACTCAATTACAAATAGGATCAGATTGTGATAACTTGCTATTTTTTTTGACAGATAATCAAATAGAACACTGCAAAGAATATATTGTTTGTATTTGTATTGGGAAGTTATGGAATACTCATATAAAACCTGTTTGGAACAATCCACAGGTTAAAATTTTCATTGATGAAATTATAATAATATTGGTATTGTAATAATTGGCTTTGAAAGTGAGATCCATAAAAGACAGAGTTTATATAAAAGATATATAAAATATTTTGAAAATCTGGAGAAATATCTGGATTTCAGATGGCTCTACAGCGCCCCCTAGAAATTTTCCAAAATGAGCCCGCTAGTATTGAATTTCGTACACATGTTCTGCCAAAAAGTCACTGATGCTATGACATAAACCACATTTATGTCATTTATGGCAACTCTGAATTAGATTTGCAATTTTCGGGCATTTTTTACTGCTTTCCAGGTGGTGACGACTTATTGTTGCCAAATGCAGATAGTAAACTTCACAATGTTGTACTGTATAACTTGTATGACTTAGTAATAAACAGAGTATACATTACATTACATCAACAAACTCGTCCTTGATTTATAATCCCATAAATTTCATTGTGGTTATAGACATCTCAAGACCATATGGGGTCGAACCCGTGTAAAACTGTTTTCTAATAAGCGAGGGTGGTGAATCTTGATGTACATGGCCCTGAACTTCACATGTTCAAGAAATGTTTCACCCTCAATGTACAAGTTAAAAAATGAAGGCTCTGACTAAATTGTGACCATTGAAAAGTTCAATCTGCAGGATCTATGATGGTTTTGGGGCAGGGTAGTACCAGGGGCATGCAAACCTGGCAAGGCACTATTAATGCTTAGAGGTAGCTACAGGTTTTGGAACAACACATGCTGCCACTCAGACTACATCTTTCTTTTCAGTGGCTGTTTATTGCAGCAAGCCGATGCCAAGCCACATTCTGAAATGTTATAACAGCGTTTCTTCATTTTAACAGAGTACTAGACTGGCATTCTTGCAGTTCAGACCTGGTTTCCATTAAAGGTGCGTGAAGCACTGCAAAGGGTAAACTGGGACAATAGAGACACCATACCGTTTCATGACTGTATTGTCCACGCTGTGTTATATGTAACAATGGATTTTCTGTCATTTAATCCAGCTTCCATGTTAAAATGACAATAATCTTTCCCTTCATAATCCTAGTGATTACAGCTATATCACATTCCAATACATTCACAACAGGATATAACCAGAATGCTGCTCAACATATTTTATGCTAAGGTAATTGCATGACGCACCGGATAAAAAGAGCTACTGTCAACTCAGTTATGATATGAGCAATTAATACTATAGACAATGTGTAATTATTTTCATAGTTAAGGACTGCATTCCGTTTTGTTTTACCGGTTGCAGCAACCTGCATTGTCCACAATTACTGGTTCATCAATCTGCATGGACGTTACAATCCTATTTCGCATGGAACATCGCAAAGCAAGAGTCATAGAACAAAGGAAAGGGCTGTATTTAGCGGTAATTCATGGAATGATTAGAAAATGGACTGTGAAAAGGACAGGGGTTTTGGGGTAACATCCACTGTAATGCAGGTGCTGTATCAATCTGATGGGTTGAAGAGAGACCTGATATTTTGGCAAAGCTTTCGATTTACCAGTTGATCTAAAGTGGGCTCCAAATAAGATAGATCTAGGTATGGACCCAGTTCTACAGTCATTAGCCCTGAGTATTGACCAAAACAATGTGTTTTGGCCGACGAGTTGACTGAAAGAAGCTTCCTTTGTAGGGTGGCTGGGCTCAACCTTCAACATAAGTTGCAGAGCTCAGACCTTTGGAGGGAGTTCGGAGTGGAGCCCTTGCTCCTTCGCTTCGACAAGGAGCCAGTTGAGGTGGTTTGGGGACCCTTGGGTAAACCCCATGACAGACCCTAGATAAGCAGAATAAAACAGAACAATAACTGATTACAGTTACCGCCCAAAACACAGTTCAGAGGGCCACCTATAAACTTAGTGTGGAATCTGTGTGAAATCGAGTGTCTTGAACATAAGGCCCCAAAATCAAAAAGACTTTGTAAAAAGCAAGTTAGACAGCCTTTTAGACTACCCATAATTCATTTAGTTTTGACAATCAAGCACAGATTAAAGCCACCACTGTATTTGCAGGCGGCAACAATTTTTTTGGCAGGTACTGCGATTAGGTGATCTCCAACACCGGCATGCAGAGGGAAGGCTAAAAGATAATGGAATACACTTGACATAATTCATGATGGAGTTTTTGGGACATTGACCTGGGAATTCCCGCGGAAGAGCCAGTGATCTTGTTTGATAGGAGCTGGATGGCATCACAGTAACAAATCAACAACATAATCATGAAAGCAACAGACACAAGACTGATTGACTTATCATTGGCAGAAGTACTTTACCGTCTCTTCTTTTTGTTTTACAGGTCAAGCAGCCATTTCACTTCTGATTACCTGTGTGACGTTTTCCTTCACATTGAGTTTGCCGTTTTCAAATTACCTACCTTGCTCTTAAGTTCTGTTTTTTAATTTTTAATTTTGAGAGTGGAGGAATCAGTAAAGTGCGAGACAAGAATCATATTTGCTTTTCCTGATGAACCTGAGTGTCGCTGGGCAGACTCTGGCTGCTAAAATCCCTTCTTTGCCAATAGAAACAAACCTAATGACCTTGGTTGCCATGCCAACATCTAAAGACAGTGTGCCTGAGCATGCATGTGTGCATATGTGTGTGTGTCTCACACTAATGGCTACAGCAATGTAGTTGTTTCATTTAAGTCAGAGTTATGAAGTGTTATGGAGCCCTTTTAGGTTTTAACCTCCCCTGGCAGCAGTTAGGATCTATATTACAAAACTTTGAAGGCTTCACACTCACTCATTTTTGTCCATTTGTGCACACATGTACACACACACAATCACATACACTTGAATGAAGCTGCACTGGCCATGGCCTTAATGCTAGAGCTATACTCAAATTTAATCAAAAGTCCTAATGGGATGTGTGTGGGACGTTCCCATGAGTGTGAGTGTGTGTTTGTGTGTGTGAGCAGGCGTGTGTGTATGCAGGCCAAAGGGGGCCTTGGAGGCGGTGGTGGTTGATTGGAGGGCACATGTGTGATGTGGCTGAGAGATCAAACACACACTTTTGATGAATGTGAGCGTGGAGGGGCAGTGCTCCTTTTCTCTGCCTCTGATAAAGGTTGGGGTGTTCTCGGTTCAATACAGACACACATGCACACACACACACACATCCTCCCATTTTAAAGTGAGTCATTGACAGTAAGAATACTGGTGAAGCACATTTATATTTTGCCACTTATCTGAATTTATTCTGCCTATGTGTGTTTTTTTGTCTGTTTGGTTGCGAGCCTGGTGCCAGTAATGAGGTCAATCTCCTGTGTGGAGCTAAAACCTCTGTGTGTCTTTATCTCTGTTACATGGGCAAAGGATTACTCTCATCACTCTGAAAACCACTTTCCCTCTCTGCCTCCATCACCCTGCCTCCTCCCACCTCCAGTGCCTCACACGTCCAGCATCGGCTTCTTCTGTTCTATTGACTAAGCAACTCAAGTCAGAAATCTAAAATGGAATCGGTTTTACAATCTTGACGAAAAGCCTGGATAGTTTGTAGGTTTTTGTCAATTTATGCAATAATATGAAGATATTTTGAATCATTCAAAATGTGTTTATGAAACTATTAGATTTATGATGGATGTTAATCAGACCGCCACCATGGAGGTACATGATGATCCACAGTGAAGGACCAGGGATTTAGGGATTGAAGGACCTAAAATTTAAGGATTGTTAACAAAGCCCATAAAAATGACACAAAATAAATGTACACTTACTTAATAGAACTTACTTAGAGCGTAAGCACGAAATGAATGGACAAGCTAGATCTCAAAATTAGCATTGTTCTAATCAAGTAGAAACTGTCTTCATCACCTAACTGCAGATTTATATAATCTATAGTAGCCAATCCAAAGTAAATTGCAGAGGAGGGAAGACATTTATCTTCTTCATGGGGTTTGCTGAAGTCCAACAAGCCAGCTCCACCCATAATAATGTTGGTTGTGGCCAGACTCTGACAGGAAAGTTGTAAAACCTCTTGAACCAACAACTCTAACTGAATTAAGCTTGATTGTCTGCTCTCAATCCAGGAAAATAATGTCCATCTTGAATCATGATTGAAAGAAATTAAAACTTCACCTTTAAAAGGCCTGGTTGAAGATATAGCTAGTTTCAGGCCCACAGCATCCTGTAGCTGATTGTAATTTTGTGGATGTTGATGTGTGTTGGATCTCAGTTTTGTTTTCTGATGCAGTCCACAAGTTCTTCGGTCATGCTAGATTAACCTTATAATAATAATAATAATAATAAATTGGACTTATATAGCGCCTTTCTATTAACACAAAGCTTAACAAAGAGGGTAGTCAAAATATACTAATAGATAAACATTAAAACAAGGGATGTGTAGAGGGGGATATTGAGATTGTAAGCTTTTAAGAACATTTGGTGTTTTAGCGGTGTTTTGAAAATGTCCAGCGTTGCAGAGTTCTGGATTTTAGGGGGGAGAGAGTTCCAGAGGGCGGGGGCTGTGATGCTGAAAACTCTGTCGCGGAATTTTTGCAGTCTGGTGTTGGGGGTGGAGAGCAGACCAGTGTCGGAGGTGCGAAGCCTCAGGAAAAGAAGTGTAGGGGTGGAGAAGGTCGGTGAGGTACTGGGGGGCAAGGCCATGGGGGGGATTTGTAAGTGAGCAGGAGGAGTTTGTAGTTGATGCGTGATTTGATATGAAGCCAGTGAAGGTGGATGAGTGTGGGGGTGATGTGCTGCCATGGGCTTAGTGCGAGTGACAACCCTGGCTGTTGAGTTTTGGACATACTGGAGCCGGTCATTGGCTTTGCTGGGTACTCCGGACAGGACTCCATTACAGTAGTCCAGACGGCAGGGTGATGAAGGCGTGTAAGAGGGATTCTTACAAAGAGTGATGGCTGGAGTCGAGAGATGTTCTTGAGGTGGTAGAAGGCCGATTTTGTGATGGATTTGATGTGTGATTGAAATGATAGGGTGGAGTTCAGGATAACGCCTAGGTTGCGGACCTCGGAGGATGGGCAGATTGAGCAACCAGCCACATACAGGAGGAGATCTCCAACCTTTCGGAGCAGTGCCTTAGGGGCCACAACCATGAGCTCTGTTTTGCTGCTGTTTAGTTTGAGGATGTTAGATGACATCCATGTTTTTACAATAATAATAATAATAATAATACATTTAATTTATAATGCACTTATTTCCTGTAGGCCTTTGACTAGAAACTGGGGAGGGAGGTGGGTGGACGGCTTAGTGCTGATGTAGAGCTGTGTGTCGTCTGCGTAGGAGTGGAAACTGTGACCGTGATGGCGGATAATCTGACCAAGGTGGAGCGTGTAAAGGGTGAAGAGAAGGGGTCCATGTACAGAACATTGAGGGATGCCTTGGCTGACCGGGACCCGGGAGGAGCTGGAGTCACTTATGGTGATGAATTGTTTTTTTTTGGAAGGATACGATTCAAACCAGGAGAGGGATGTTCCCGTGATTCCTAATTGGTCCGTTAGGCGGTTAAGGAAGATGGAGTGGGAGACTGTATCAAAAGCTGCCGAGATGTCAAGGAGGATGACGCTGGATGACGATGGATATGTCGCCGAAATCTGCTGCTATGCGGAAATCCTGAAACTTGCCGCAGCAGTCGGAGGCACCCGGAGGGTCAGGGGGGTGGATGCGGCGAGCAGGCGGTTTATGGTGGAGAACAGCAGCCTTGGGTGGTTTTGCTGGGTTCTGATGATAGAGGAGTAGTGCAGTGATTTGGTGAGTGAGAGAGCTTCTTTGAAGGACCGGAAATGGTCATTGTAGGCCTCCAGGTGGACGGTGAGGATATAATGCCTCTCAAGTTGACGACCGGAGGCCTTCATGGAGCGGAGTTCAGGGGTGAACCATAGAGATGGACGGGTGAAAGATGTAGTCCGGGTTTTGAGGGGGGCGAGAGAGTCCAGGCAGAGGGAAAGAGTAGTGCTGTAGTGGGTAACCATGTAATCAACCGTGGTGTCAGGGGGACCAGAGTCCAGATGGGTGGCTAACAAGTTTGACAGGGCTGGTGTGCACACTGCCTTGATTTTCCTGAAGGTGAAAGAGCATTTAGTACGCTGCCTGGGCTGAGGGACAGGAATAGTGAATAGTGAAGTCAGAGGCAGACGTGCAGTTGGGGGAGTCCACATGGATGTTGAAGTCCCAATGAGGAGTGTATATGGAGACCTGGAGGAGACAGTGGTGAGTAGCTCTGATAGCTCCTACATGAATGTTGTGGCTTTGGGGGGGCGGTAAAGGAGGACAACCTTGAAGTGAGGGGATCCAGCCAAAGAGAATGCGAGACATTCCAGAGAGGTGACAGTGGGTACTGTAATCTCTCTGACCAGGAAGTCAGTTTGGTGGATTACAGCCAGTCCGACCGATGGAGCAGGGTTTTTGTGTTTAGACATAATCTGGGGTTGTTGCTTGATTGAGGGAGAAATAGTCCTGTTGGTTTGGCCAAGTTTCCATAAGACATAGAAATCAATTGGCCTGTCAGTAATGATGTTGTGGATGAGAAGTACTTTATTGCTTAGGGAACGAGCATTCTGCAGCATGAATGTCGCAGAGTTGTGATGTGTAGATGCTGAGGCAGAGGGATTGAGAGGAAGAAAGTTGTCCACACAGATTGTGATCTGTGTGTGGCGTTACACTGACTGCTACTACACTGGGGTTGCACCACAGAAATCTTTTTAAGATAAAGTTGGCAGAGACAGTCCACACCAATCTGTTAGCGGTGTAGAGCACAGGAAAGCAGAATAAACAGAAAGAGATACAGTTTGTAGCAGATAGTGAAGCGGCGACAGACCCACCAGCTACCTCACACATCCGAGCCGTTGAACTTTTTGGATATAATAATGATCTTAATAACCTTGTTTTGCACCGATGTGTGAATAAATATGTCCGTCCTACAAGACGATTGGAGGCAGTGAAGGAGTGGACTCGATATGTGACATGAGTGACATAATCAGTCACTTCACCCAGAAAGCTATTATCATAGAAAGTGTCATTAGGAGATGACATGTGATGTCCTCTCCTAATTTCCTGCCAGTCCTCGACTGACTTGTAAATAATGGCCACCAGGCCCAGAAAAAAAGATGTAAAACAACAAACAATGTATGAGGATAGATGATATGTATCAGACAGTTGTTGATATTTCCTATTTCTATGGACTTTTTATTCTAAATCAGTTTTCCAATATCTAATGATTTTATTGACTGAAAATATGTACATTATATGTATATGAACATGATTAGATAATAAAATTCATGTTTAGGCAATACTTGCAAATAAATAAGTACAGTGTGTTTTGTACTTTAGTGTATCATTGGGTCATTAGTATTGTTTTGCAAGCTACCAATTACTTTACAAGGAGACATGTAGTACAACTTTTGTTGATTCCATTATAACATATAGCATTGTTTTGCTAACCTTTTTCTACAACAATCATGCAATTATTTGAATTTAGAGTTATATATTTTTTTTTATTAGAATTGAACTACTTGGAGTTTCAATCTCCAACAAGAACCAATAAATCAATAAAACATAGGCGCCAACACCATAAATATAAGATCCTTACGTCAAGATCATTGCATGAGAGATTTTAAAGAAGTGTACAAGTGCCTGATCCTAAATATAAAAGTTAAAATTAATTCTGGATCAATCCCTGTAATGAGAACTGATCCGTTCCAGGATTATTTGGGACAAGTTTTATGGAAATTTGGAACAAGTTTTATGGAAATTGGGCCAGTAGCTTATTCATAAATCTGACAAGCCAACCAACCAACAAACATTAATGTGCATTTATAGAATCTTAAATATGAAACTTTTGAACTGTATAAAGTCCTGACAGCCTTCCATGACCCTGAATAGGATAAGCAGTTAAAGACAATGGATGAATTTCCATTATTATTACCTATCAGGCTTCCCTTTTGTTCAGTAATAGCACATTTACTTTGTAGCGTCATCATTGACACCTCTCAAACCTAAATCTAAATGGGTGGAGTTCATAAAAGACCCATTTGAGTTTAAGTAGTTTATTATATTTTAGTTTTTTCTGTTTTTCATTTCATTCAAAGGGTAAAATATGAATTTTAGGCCGCCTTACCAATGTTTCTATCAGACTCCACATTCATAGCCGACCACTAAACATATTTTACATTTTGTTTCCAATTTAAATGGATATTCATCATCCTATATTACAAATACCATTTGTAGGGCTGTCCAAGAATAACCTGCTGGGACGCCCCCAATCCTTTCAGTCACTGCTTCTTCCATAATGAAAATCCAAGAATGAGAACTTATTGCATATTGAGTGAAACCACTAGCTGCTGGCAGTCGTACCTGACTCAAAAACACATGTCGGTTCACCTCCTGTCCTGATTTAAGAGTAACTTCCTAATCTCATGCGTTATACATTGTCTGTTTGCTTGAAAGATTGCTAATCAAAATTACAATGCTCTTCGGAAATTGTATTTTGGCTTGTCTGTTCAAATGCCTTATGTATGGAGAAGAGTTTGTTCAACCGTTTAATAGTTTCTCAGTTGTCTTTCAATCACTGTGCTCTCATCAACTGAAGCATGTGGATCGTAAATTTTATTCTTGAGGATGTATTCCTCTGCATAACGACTCTAATAAAGCATGCTTTAATGCTCCATCTGTTTAAAGGACTTCCATCTCGAGTGCAAGCTTGTTTTGGTCGACACTCTGCTTGTACTTCCTTATATGGTTGTGTGCACCTTTTTTGTAACGCAGACACAAACACGTGTCTGTTTCCCTTTGCAGTCTGTTTCACCATAATTGCTAACACCCCCCTGCCCTCTGTTCACTTCACACATGACGTGGCCCACCTTTTCACCCATCTGTCGGAACTACTCATTGCGAACGTTTGTGTGTGTGTGTGAGCTGTCATGCGAGGCTGGAGCGATGTTGATCAACGGGCCAAGCCGATGGCATATGGCCATGTCCTGGGGTGCTATGGCATATAGGAATGCAGGATAGCAAGCTGAACGGACAGGAGCCTGTGCACATGGCTGTGCAGAGAGTGATGTGCCAACATTGCATATGCAACTTATCAAGTCGAGTTCTTGTACTCATTTCTCTCGTTCTCTGCCTCCCTCCCTACCATGTGCTATCATAAGTGCCAACTGCACAGTCACATCCTGGTACAGTGTGGGAGGAGTGTCTGCTGAGCAGAAATGGAATCTTCATGGTCAGACCACATTTTGATAGTCGGGCTGCTAACTGTCAGCTCGGAGAGATGCTAAAACTCTTGTACTTCTTTTCCTTAATTCCAAAAACATAAAAGCTGTCAGGAAGCTCTAGAAGTCAATATAGTCATTAGTATGAAAGAGAAATGTGTGCTGTCATTTTCTGTGAATGTTTTTACTCGCAACACCTGCTTTAAAGATCTGCTGACACACAAGTTTTAGGGGTCAGTAGGCTCACATTTTTTGGAACATTCCGAGACAGACAATCGATTGGCCAGCTGCAATGTAAAATAGCGGGATTGTCTGTTGACTGCCTTTCTCTTTTTTTTTTCGTTTTCTTTTACTTGTGTGACCAGTACTTCAGTACTTCAAGGAGAACCTGTATGAAAGTCGAGAGCTACTGGAAAGAGCTCTGGGAATCATTGTGAAGGCTCTAACTGGCTTTTTGCCCCCCCCCCCCTGCAAGCATTTGTAACATGCAGTGCAGGTGTCTAAGGACTGGGGAAGCATGTTTGTCAGGAAAGCATTGCCATTTATTATTTGGATTACCAGTCATAGAGATGGTCTGAATGCGACTGGGTTTTTATGGCTGGGTTTCTTCATCTCTGTTTTACAAAGTTAATAAACGGCAAAATATTTTGACCATTTCTTCCCCTCCTCATAGAATCCAAATATCGTCCGAAGTCTAGATGGTAGAGTGAGCGCTACACTGAAGCTAGTGTTGTCACTGCCATAAAGCTTATGTACAACGACTTGACATGTTTCTGTTTCAGCCAACATTGTCAGTGTTGGTTTCTATCTCTCAGTATGGGGGTTTACATGAACAGCCTAATTCCGATTAGATTCGGAAAAGACATCTATTCGGAAAGAAAATGCTGCATGCAAACACCCCTTTTCCGAATGGAAACAACCTCTCCGAATTAGATTTAATTACTTTGCAAGGAGGTAGTCCAAATCCTTTCGGAAAGACTTCCCGATATCAAGTCGCTGCATGTAAACGCTGTACCGGAAAGCTTTCTGTTTTGAGTTGTATCTGCGCATGCCCAGCGTCTTGACGTAATGCTCCACCAAGTTTCAAAACAGTACCGGCCTGCATCGGAGAGTGATTTATTCATTGCAACTCGAAAATATTTTAGCATTTTTGGACGGTTAGATAGGCGAAAAATCACTTCCGTGAACGCCCTCTTTGCCATATTCTTCTTCTGGGCACTTGTTGGCGGTCAGCATCAAACTCACCGAAGCATTATTGCCACCTTATGAACGGCAATGTGGATCGTCTGCGCATGTGTGAAAGGCTTTCCAATTAGATGAGTTGATGCATGTAAACACCGGGTCGGAAAAGATCACAAGTCATGTAAACAGGCGACCGACATTGCAATTCGGAAAGGTTTAATTCGGAATGGGAATATTTGTTCCATGTAAACCCAACTACTGTGATTTTACAATGTAAAATCAGCAATGGAGACAAGTTTTCAATGGATCATGATGCAATTTGACTGTCCAGGGGTCACAGGGTTAGATACATTTGTATCTTTAAAAACTATTTTGGGTTTGTCTCAGTGTATAACATCCTTTTCGTATACATTTAAAATGCCTACTTGGCCTACTTGGCCAAAAGGAGCTTTTGTTTATTCCTAAGGTTCAACCTTATATTGAATTTGTCACCATGCCAGTTTGACGGAGGGATGAAAATCTAACAGAATCAACAAATCACATGTTAAATTTACATCAACGATGCAAACGAGCACTTAACCTTTGATTTTCCACACTGTGGATTTTGTCAACTGAAGGATGAACTCAACTCAAGATGCGGAGGACATGGAAGCAACCACTGATGGAATTTCCCATGTCCCTTAGGAGAGGCTGCTGAAACATGATCCATCCTGATTGACAGGAGAGGATCTTGCACCACAGTACAATAGTAATCAAGGAGCTAACACACTTTCGTGCAGCTTTAATCATTTTATTTGACTCAATTTACTCCAAAAAATGTCGCTGACAGAGACCCTTTTGAGTTTAATCATCTGTTGTGGGAATAGTGACAATCCTCCAAATATTTATTATTATTTATCTTATTATAATTATATTTATTTCTGACGGATCTTTCCATCATCAACAGTGACTAAAGCAAACACAACTGCTCGCTTCTATTGTTGCGGACCTTGGGAAAGGAATCGCGGGGTTGACATGGTTACACAGAGGCGATGACTGACAGCTCCGGGTTACAACAAACAGCTATGATCTTCATCTTACTGACATGTGGGCATGTGAAGTCTAGAGATTTTTACTCTAGTTGGCTTCAGCATCAGGTAATGCTCAGTTTAAATGCCAGGATGTGCATGTCTCACTTAACTTAAAAAAATGTTTTAATACATAAGTTACTCACTCCATATATAGTTACTCACTTTTCCCCACTATGTTTCTGAAGTCTTTTCTTATGTTATGTCTGGCAACGTTCTGTCTGAAGGACGCAACATAGCCTGACCTGGTAGATTAGCCCTCACACTCTAAACAAATGATGGTCCTGCTTGAGCTAAATGGCCACATTCCGGGATTAGACTCTCACTTGGTCTGTCTGTGATGAATCCATATATCTAAGAAAGACAAGTGAGAGTCCTCGAGTTAATTCATTTTCTTCAAATGATCAGAAGACAAATCAATAGCCTACTGCAAAGTATGATTCAATGTGTTGCAATTCAATTAAGTTTGATGCAATTTGATGCAATTTGATGCAATTCTTAACATTTGTTTAACATAGGCATTCAAAGTTATTTTCCAAGTTAAAATATTTCAACCAGTAATGCTAAATTTACATTATTTGTGTCACACAATTCATATTTCTGGGAGTAACTTCTCATCTGCTTGTGTCTATTCACACGTGTGTGTATCCTCACCACGATTCTCTGTGTAGAACTTAGAATGTGTTCTACCTATATTTGCTATTTAATACAACCGTCCCGTTCCTTGTGCTCTCTCATTATTTATTCATCTAGATTAGGGATAAACTATATGGTGTTTGTGTGTTTCCACATTGTGTGGATACTGAGACTGTATCTAATTGACTGTTTTTTATGCATTTCAGTCTGCGCTGCTTTCCCCTGTTCTCTCGCTTGGCTTTCAGTGCTAACACTATTTATTCCAGAGGTATTCTACAGAACTTGTGACCTTTAACTTCCATTGGATAATATTCCCAGATTAAAAACGAGAATAAATCTTACTAAAATGATCATTTAAAGGTTTTACATACAGCTATAGAACCGATTCAACCCGACCCAACCCATCAGGCCAACCATATCATAAATGGTTGTCACAAGCTTATATGGCTAATAGTCAAGACCAACCTTGTAGATAATGTCTTACTAGATGATCATAACTTTTTCTATGAGAGCTGTAGATATATATGGGTATTCACTCAATTATGAATTCAAAAGTTTGTGAAGTGCATACAATTCACTGTAGTGCTTCATTAGAATACAATGTTTTTTTTTATGTTTTTGCATACTTACAACTTAAATAGCAAGCAAATACTCTATAGAAAACGCCTCATACAGCTGATTTTTGACAGACGAAGTGCTAATTTGTCTCATTTTTGACTTGTTTTTACCACAAAAAGAAAGTTTCAATCAATCTAACAATTCTAATGCTTTAGTTCCTCCTCATAACTTTTCACTTGTGTTACACTTAACCAGCTCTGACCACAGATTTTAAACAAATGTATATAAAACAAATTAGTAAATTAATGTTGCGTTTTTGTGTCATGAAACGAATTTTGCAGTTCCAGTTTTGATATATGTTTATATGAAATTATAAATCTGTTGTCCGATCAAAAAACTGTGAAGCTGGTTAATTTTGAATATGGAAAAAAGTACTATAATCCTGAAGTGACATAAATGCAACATTACAGATCTGTCAATGAAGGGGAGCCATCCAAAAAAGGATTTCAGAAGTGTGGTCGATATTCTGGTCCACTTGGTCTCTAGTATACCCTCCTAATCTCTTAAAATGGTTTAAGTGTTCTTAATGATTCATTTTGAATATGATTTTATTGCATTTTTTCACATTCACACATTATTGTCATACAATTTAGTTTTACAAAAGTAACATCCAAACTTTGTACGTTAACCCGAAAATAGGCCTTTCAAATTTGCTGCATGTTGAAATAAAGAGGTTGATTGAGGAATTTTTGGTAACAAACAATAGACACAGAGTGTTCGCGTGATTTAGTTTTATTTGTTTTTGATTTGAAGAGGTGTTTTTTCTTATTGTTTTTTCTTTGGGACATTGTGTTCACACAGATCCAGATGATAATTAAAAGGTTGGAATTTATAGTAAATTAAGGCCAGTTTGAATTTTAATCATAGTATTGAAAACACATTTGATCCAACAAACATCAGTGCAGGACCATTTTCTAGAAAGATAAAGTGAATAAATTCCTCTTCACGAGTTGTGTTGATTGAATTTTGAATCATGATAACATACGGATATTTCATGGTAGATTATTTGTCTAAACTGTGAAAAAACAAACATTGAGCTCTGGATATCTCAGTCATTTTTCAGCATCTATTACATGATTTTCTACATCTGTCTCATAAATTATAGATGCTGTCCTAACTTGGCTGCGGCATTGATTCATTTCCTCGAGCCTAATGCAGATTGCTAGTCCAGATTTTAATCCATTGATGTTACAATGGTGGCATTACAATGATGACAAAGGGACAGAATGTGAGAGCAACTAAAAGGGAGGACATTGGCATGGCAAGCAATAAAGACTTAACCCTTGCCCCTCTGTGTGGTGGATTAAATGTAGCCTGTTTATTACGAGCCGAGTTTTGGTATAGAGGATTAAGTGGTCCCTGGCCTCTACAGGAACTGCTCTGGGATTGTCATGGGATCCAGCCGATGCATTAGGACCCCAGTAATTATCATGCTGCTTGCAGTGAGAGCACGGAGAATGTGATCACTGAACTTGTTGACTTAATCTTCCGTTTAATTAGGATCTCAGGGAGGTAAAGTTGGCCTGACAAAGACGTCCCGCTCTGATTTACAGATATCCTCTGTTGCACCCTGTCTACCACCATGTTTTGGTCATATGGTGACCGCAGGTGGTTCATAAACCCCTAGACAGACTAGGAAAATGGTTTTACTTCATTGCCTGTAGGAAACATGGAACACTTCACAGTCACTCATTTAATCCAGTGTTCCCACTTTTACTGAAGACTTTTCCAGCGACAGGAGAACTGTCAACAATTCAACATATTCATGAAAAAGTCTGACGTGATTCAAAAGACGGAAAAGTCTGATAAAATGTTACCTAAGTAGTAGTTTTACTTGCATGACTTGGAAATGACTTGAGGATAAAAACTCAAGATGCTGAGTCAAAATTACTGTTTAAATTTTTATGATGTTTTGATTTACCATCCAAAGTTAATTATTAATGGGTTGAATCAATATTGGAAACTTTTATATGAGATTATGTGAGGGCAAGTACTAAGATAATATAAGATGGGAATTCTTGTTCCATAGATTGCTCAAAAATTGAGAAGACAATAGAATATTGAATAAAAGTGAAAATTGAAATTTATAAAAATGTAGGAAGAAGTAGATTTAAACCAGTGTCTGAGAATAATAATGATAGTAAATGTAGATGATGATAGTAAATGTAATGATGTACGTGAAAATGAATGTAATGATACTCTTTTTAATATTGTTTCTTAATATGGTAGTAAGAGATAATATTGCATTATTGTTGCATTGGTATCAATGTTTGATGTTTAAGCTGTCCTTCCTGCAGAGGGGACTAAATGATCGGAATTTTTTAAAGGTTAACTATTTAAGAACATTTTTTGTTAGCATTCCTTTGTCTTTCCATGTTTTTAAGTTGACCTTTGTCTCATTGACTCAGTTTCGTCTCAGATATAATATATTTATCTCACATATGCAATAACTAGAAGAGCTGACAAGTTATATAATTCATGAAACTATTCTCAGTTTTTTCTGTTTGTTTCCTCAGATATCAAGGGATAATGTTGAAAAAGCATATCTTCTTTTTCACAATCCCATAGAAAGTCAAGGGAAGAATCCTGGATTCACACCAAAATCTATTGGATTCCTGGCACCCTCTCCATTTGAAGGGAGCAAAAATATCCTGGATCCTCATCCTGAACACATCTGCCTCAAAATTTAATTCATATCAGCTAAAAAAAATAGGCGATTGCAAACACCTTTAAAGGCTGGACATTCCTTGATTTAAATCCATCAAGGTATCCTGTTAATCATTAGACAAGTTTTAGCAAAAAAACAAAACACATCAACCTTTTTACTGAAAATCTATACACAGTGATATAAATAGAGAGGGTGGGTGAATCATGTGGAAGAGGTTTTGAAAGACATTTTTGAAGCTTTAATGAGCAGAATCACAGAGATGGGCTTATTTTAGAACACGTCATTACCAACACGAGCTGCATAACTGTGAATCATAGGACACATGAGAGTGCTCTGTAGGTTTGTCTTCACGCCTTAATACATTCAGTTGTAATGAAAATCTGAGGGATGAAACTTCAGTGTCAAAGAAAACATTACATTTTCTTCTTCTACATTCGAATCCTATGCTTAATTTCTTAAATAACTTTTTAATATGGCTACGGCAGTGCTCCAACACTGTCAATGCTAACTTTACCTTTAAATGGCCATAGATAATTATACCTATCGTTGTCTTGAACCTTAGTGCTGCTGAATAGATGTACCCCCCAGCGAGTGGATTGAGTTGATAACTATCAGCATCTCCTCATATTTTTAATAATAGTTTGTTTACAATTTATCCTGAAAATGGTATTCCAATTCCCCATCAAATCCACGCGTTTGATTTCAACTTTCTCTTTATTTTTCTAAAATTAAACTCAATGAACGCCCTGAGTTGGAATCAGTTTGTAAATTATTGATATGCCTGGAGGTATTGTGGGTTTTAATCTTGGACATGAAACACTGGTACATCTAGAATATTAAGTCTGTCTCTATTCAGGTTTTGGTCAACTGATATTCTTGGAATTTTAAGAAAACTTTAAGTATTTCAGCCTAGTTTTAGTCAATGAAAGGTTTTGCTGAGATAAGATGTCATTTTCTTGACAGTTAAAGGGAATATGTCCCGGACTACCAATTTCGCAATTGCTTATTTGTGTCTTTTCAGTAAATATATTTAGGTCAAAACCACTGTTTTTGGTCATTTTACTTTAATGTAAATTATTTCAAATCAGATTCATACAATCATTATCTGATGAAAAACAGTTTGAATCATTAAGATTACAGCTTTGCAGAATATGCAGTGGTGTTGATTTTCACTCCCAAAAGTGTAATTTTAAGGAGGGTTTGTTTGGTAACACTGTTATAGTGTTAATATTATTAACTCAATCAAACGTTTGACTTTAATACTATGATCGTGGTTACCATATGAACACTGGGTGAGTGTTAATTCTAATAGCGAGGTTGTTCAATTTGCTATTTAAAATTTTGCATTGTGGTTTAATTACATCACATTAGGGATATTTTTTGTCACGTGGAACATGTTTGAAAAGGATACAGTCCATGTTTGTGTTTACTAGGGTTGTACGTAAAAAAAACGTATACCAGTACAACATACAAGCGGATATGTATTGCTTTACCTTTCAGAAAAGCATTGGCTTCAGAAAACTATACCCATAACCCATAACCCATACCTTTGTTACCACTGGGTGCCTCAAAATAAATATGCCAGATTTCTACCGGACTTTATTGAATGTTTTTTTTCAACTTTTGGTCTAAGAAGGTCACTAAAGATGGTAGAATTGATAAGAACGCAGCAGTTTGCAAAAGTTTAGAGCTGAACCTGACGAGCAAGGTTGATCAATGTTGTAGAGATTTAAGTTGAATTCACAATTCACTGGACCACAAATACTTAACTCCAAACAGGAAACAGTTGTCTAAGCTATAACACCAGATATGAATTAATTATTTCTTTCATCACAATGTGTAGATATGGATGAACGTGTCTTGAAAAAACATGTCTTTTGGTATATATATTGCAATTTATATTGCAATACGTCACAAAATATTGTATTGCAAAACGGAAATTCAGTAGTTCGTGTTTTATGACAATAATATCATCTCGTCTTTGTTGTGGAAATACTCATTGTTGACAAAATTAACACCAACCCATGAGCCCCAGAAGCATATTTAGCTAAAGAGAAATCAAGCCTGACACTGAATCATCAGAACCAGTCATAACCATTCATATTAGAGGAGAGCAACCGTAATGTATAGACACATCTCTCCATCACCAGGCAACACATTGGCTGCTAAAGCTCTCACTGTGAATCCGAGTTATTAATTATAAATGACCCCTGTTGTTCTTCCTGTCTGTTTGAACTTCACTCTTAGTCTTCCACACAGCAAAGTCGCTCACAAACCGCTCGAGGGTCGTCTTCTCAGTGTTTATCTAAAAGCATAATATAACCAGCGCACTCAGCCTTCATGTCCCTAAATAAAACCAATCAACAGAGTCTTTCATGTGACTTTCATGCTGTTACGAAACTCATTCATCCCCCAGATGACATGTTTCACATGAAGGGCCGTTGTTAGAATGGCAGGTGCACATGCAAAATGTTCTATACCCACCTCCACAAATAGAGAGTATACAAGTAAGATCAAAACAGAAGAGAATGGTTCCTTCCTCTTTTCGCAGATTGTGAAATGTCAAGCCAACCACAGATCGGTACTGATCAAATATGAATCAAGATTCTTTTACCAGCACTGTTATGCTGATCAAAGACTGTTTGTGAACATGAAAGGTCCTCTGTATTGTTTTCACTCATGTGGAAACCCAGTTTATCTTAGACAAGCTGGTCTTCACACTGTCTTAAAATTGAGGAGGCAAAACCCTATATAACTGGCTGCACCCCAACCACCAGCTGGAGGGTTAATCGGTTTTATACTTTTACCTCAATTCACATCAATAAAATACTTGCACAATAGAATAAGTATAATTTTCTGTTTTCACTCTGGATGCTTCTTAATGATTTTCACCAACAAATGGCCCGCGGCGAAGATATATCTACGCCATCCTTGCATCAATTTTATTTTGCTTATCTTGGGTAGAGTAGAGGTAGCAGCAGGCAAAGAAGGGTTTTCCAGACATCCCTCTCCCCAGCAGCACTCTACAGCTCGTCAATGAGCTGGAGGATTCGGAGGCTTTCCCAGGCCAGATGAGATAAATCTTCCCCCTCTCATCCGAGTTGGCTGTCACGGAAAACCTCTAAAGGGAGGCCTCCTGGAGTTATCCTGTTCAGATGCCTGAAGGATAAGCAGCTCCACTCCGAGCTCCTCCGGATGTCTGAACTCTGTCCTGTATCTCTAAGGCTGTGCTGAGCCACCCTTTGTAGGAAGCCAATTTCTGCATCTTGTATCCTTGTCCTCATTCTTTCATGTATGGGCTTTCAGGCCAGGTACAAAGCAGTACAGTGATAACGTCAACTTTTTACAATTAGCTATACAGATGTACAGCGTTATAACCATGCCAACAGAGCCATATCATTACCTCAGAGATGCACCAAACGCATTAAATTGCGACACATAGGTACGAGAGTCATGTCATTACTTCACAGGTGCACTGGAGCCTTATCGTGACATCCCAAAAGCACTACAGCCTTATCATGATGTCACAGAGGCAATAGAGCTACTTCACTATGTCAAAGAGGCACTACAACCATGTCAGTTCCCTGTTAGCCAGCAGTGTTCAAGCTGTATTACTTTAAATAGAGTCTTTGTCTTCAAAACAACATCTTCTTTTTTTTTTTGCACTTTGGTAGAGGATCACATTTCAGGAGACAGTTTGTCTCCACAGCAGCCCATTGTTGTTTAGTCATGAAGTCCATTGTTGTAGTTTGGTTGTTTTCATCTAGACAACTCTACACTATCTATGCAGTCACAAAGTTTTCATTGGTTACGATAATCTCACCCACGACCACTGACGTAACTTGTTCTTGTTTTTAGACAAGCCAGGATTTAGCAGCAGTCATGTCAGATACAACTGTGTTTTTTGGCTCTTCTCCTCTGCAGAAACAAAGAGAATCAGTGTCTGATGTTGTCAGTCTTCCTCTGAAGTCCTGTCAGACATGCCTTACCAAACACACTCACTTACTCTGCCTAAGAGCCATTGTTTCTCACACAGCAGGGTACAGGGTCGATTGCCAGTTGCGGAACATTATCAGCCTCCCTGTATTAGTTGGTGTGTGATTGTGTGTGAGTGTATGTGTGTGAATGTGTATGTGTGTGCAGACATGCTCTCAACTGAGGGAGCTGGTTCACGGGCCGGTCAGAGCCGCCTTATTTCCTTTTAATTGACTTAAGATGGGCAAACAAGACCTCAGAAAGCACACGGTACCCATTACACTCTTACACACACAAAACACACAACGCTAAAGTGCACACTAATGAGGCACACATACTGACATACACACACGCAAACAGCCACAATTTCTCCCGTTTGTACTAGCTACTTTGCAGTTCCATCAAATGAGAAGGTTGTGTTTTCCCAGTCACCAATGCTGCCTTCTTGCAGCTCCACCAGTGATAATTATAGGTATTTTAAGTCATTTGCTCCTACACATCCACCCTGGGTTTAGTCACTTGTTATCTCTTAAAGGATGGCATATGTAGATACAATCTATCGCTAATTTTTTCGCTTCCCTTTAAGGTTTCCTGTCTATGTCATTGTCTGCCCCTACCTGATTGGTTTCACCTCTGTACTATTGTCATCTGAGGCCCGTTCCCCAGTGTATACAGTATGGTCGATGTGATTTCTGCTTGGAGTTTAATAGCTGAGACCGATGTGTCTTCCTGACACCCATTCCAGACTTTGTACCTGTGTTTTCCCAATAAGCTTATTTCTAGTTATGTTTCTCTTGACTATTGAGCACCTGTGCACCAAACCTGTCTGCCTGTTATTACCATTTAACCCGTGCCTAATATTTTGGATTGTTTGCTTTGGAAATGTTTTGCATATGAGCAACTAAAGTCTCCCAAAGCTTCACTAGCTCTGCCTCTTATGTTTGCATCTGGGTCTCATCCCTGATATGCACAGACATCGTCTTAAGTGTAGCTAAGATTGGCAGTGTGATTGTTTTGGCTACTGTGGACCTTTGGGATTTAAGTTCTGAATACCCAATATAAGATTTTTCTCATTTTGTAAATTCTCTCAACTTTAGTTCACACAATTTTAGGTTGTATATGCAGGGGAGGCGTTTGGCGAAGTCGGGTACGTAATGATTTGACTCTAAACAATAACTGTTGCACAGACAAGTAGCCTATGATTAGAGAATACAAGGATTTACAACACCTCAATGGATTAAAATGTACTCAAACCGTCACATTTCTGAAATTGTTACACATTTTGATAGAAGAACCCAAATGAAAATTGTACCAAGCAGAACTTAGCATTCCCAGTTTTATAATTTTCTCAATTTTGGCCATTTAATGTTCTCCTCTTAAGTCTAGACTTTTGTTAAATAACAGTAAATATTGAATGTCAGACTCCCAACAATGCAATTGAAGTTTTGTAGCTGATATTTTCTTAGTCTCAAAACTCCCACAAATACAGTCCTTTTTCCAAACATTTGGACGCTGCGTAAACTTACATTTGACATATACTCAACTGGAGATGGTACAAAGCATTAAATAATATATTTTATTTTACCTCATAACTTATTTTGGGGATTTGGGAATATGTAAGTTTAATCTGAATTTGATGTCCGCAACGTTTTTTTTCACCGAATAAGTGGGTTCAGAGGCAACTAAATACTTGGAAAGCTGTGAAATGCTCCAAATATGTGTTTTGGCATTCAGCAGATAAACAGGTTCATTGGGAGCATGTGATTGCATCATGACTGGGCATGGAAGGGCATCCGTGAAAGGCTCAGTCATTGACCAGCCTGTGAAGCAGATGATTGTATAAAGGTTTTTACCACATGGGCTCAGGAACATTTAGTGAGAAATATTTTTGGTAAACAATGATTACAAATGATAACATTCTCTTGTTTCTTTTTTTTTTTTACCAAAGTCCTCCCAATAGGTCTCTTAAAGTCACATAAACCAGGAGCATAACTTGCACATGGTTGTGACGAGTGTTAGCTTAACCTACCCTCTGGGCATTTTCAACTGTTCAACACTCATCAACTTGGCAAGTTTACGATATCCGCAGCCTCAGGCCACAATGAAACAACAGTAACCATAGCAAACATCCAGTCCAAGACTATGGTCAACAGCTGGTGTCGGTTCCATCCCTACATCCAAAGTCTGTAAAGCAGGGATGTCAAACTCAATCACATACGGGGCAACATTGAAAATTGAGTCAACATCGAGGGCCAAACGGGACTCACATTGGCCTTGTTTAATCAGAAGAATTATGACAGGACTTTTCTTACAGTAATATGAACTAATATGAAAAAAAAAGATGAATTACAGATAAAATCCACATTATTCGTTTTTATGTCTGCCTCTCTATTCACAATGTTTCTCAGAATCATTTTCAATGAAAATTTTTAATCAGGAGCATCAATAACAGACAAAAAATTGTATGTTTTTAACGTTGCACACAAAATTATTCAGAAAAAAAGGTTTTCCAAGTGAGTGTATAAACTCTGACCTTTATAAGAGTCTTGACAGAGGAGAAAACTTATGGATGTACAGCATATATAATGATATAATTGTCAAATCAGGCCCTCAGCCCTTGAGTTTGACATGTACGCTCTAAAGTTAGCCTCTCATGTGAGATTAGGATTTTTCAAATTCTGCTTTTTGTGCACTAAGAGCAGAAATGCTCCCTTACCGTCGTAGTTTGCTCCTTGCATTTGTTTCAAGTGCACCTGCCTTTTTTATATGCACTAACAGAATGCGTAATTAAACCCCATAAACCTATATTGAAGAGATGACATCATCTTAAAAAGAAATTGTCTATGGATTCCTGCTCCTGGATTATGGACAGAGACTCAATATCATACAGACCACCAGCTATTAGTTCATGCACCATCAACTGATAAGCTGCATGCCTCACTAGCTCATCCTCCCTCTCCATGGATACTCATGCTTAGGCAAAACAAGTAAAAAAAGTATCGCCAGCAGAGATTTGAAACCCAACTTTTATTTTTTTATTTCCTGTGTGTCTCCTGCAGGTTATTCCTAAAAGGAAGTTCCTCGCTCTACAAAATTACCATTTCAATTGATTTTATTTTTCCTTTGCAAGCATGGCCATAATTTTCACTGCCCCCACTTCCGTTCATCCATCCATCTGTTCATATACCAATCCATCCTTCCTTCTATCCCTCACTTACCCATTCATTGTTTTATCATCGGTGAGAGAGAGAAGAGGACAGGCGAGAGGAGGAGGAAGAGAGGAAGATGGCCAGCTTTCTTCTTGCCTTTCTTTCTTTTTGTCTGTCTCATTTTTGTCTAGATCTGACCTCATAGGATTGGGGACAACTATTTATTTGATCATAACATGTAATAATTTGAATTACAGTCTAAAAGAAGAGGACATTTTAACTCAGAAATAACACTTAAAATGTAATTAACATAAAATTTCCACTGCAGCCAAATGGTCTTCTTGTTGGTTTTTGCAAAAAAATCCCAAACTGAAGTGAATAAAAAATATTAAAAATCTCTTGAAGTAATGTGAAGTCCAAACATGATCTAATTATGGAAAACGTATTGATTTTGGTAGTATTTTTTGGCAGTATCTTATAATCTCAGTTTATTTACCAAGCTTAAAGTATTGGGTGCAATAAGTTCATTGCATGACACACTTGAATATTTCTGAGATACTAGAACGGATTCAAACCAAATTAAAAGTATGATCGGGCATCTTGTCCATTAGAATGTTTAGTAGAATCCTAAATAATCTGTCGGACCGTCTTCGGCCACTTGAAGGTGTTTTCTCCTGGACATAGTGAGATAGTCAATAGTCTATATAGTATTTCCTGAGTACACAAAACCAGAAAACAAAAAATAACAACCAAAAACAAACAAAACGGTTGATGCTTGATGCCCTTAATGGATTTGAGGAATTGATCCATTTATGTCAATCTTTGGCTGTAATTTTTACTGTAGCCTCTAACATAAACCCTGCAACGGTCACCCTGGGGTAGATTAGGTGTATATGAGTCACTAGACCAGATCAACAAGACCTCGCAATTTTGCATATTTCAGTGTTTACCTGCTACCAAGAAGCAGTATCACACAATATCGAAGAGACTTGCAGAGGTTTTAGCAGTAATTGCCTCTTTGGAATCAATCTGTACCTTTTTATGATGGAGGAGATAGATGTGTTCAAGCTTTTTGTCCGACGGAGTTCTTATAAAAATAATAATAATACATTTTATTTATAATGCACTTTACATTTCGATCAAATCCCAAAGTGCTACAAGGTAAAAGCAGATAAAAGCATCAATACATTTTTTTATAACAATATAAAAATATGAGCAAAAATAGGCAATGTAAATTAAAAGCAAGAGGTTCTGCTAAAAAGGAACATTTTATGTCCTTTTTTAAAATTCTCAGTTGTCTGTGGAGCCCTCAGATGATCAAGGAGGGCATTCCACAGAGGAGGGGCAGCTGAACAGAAGGCCCGATGACCCATGGTGCTGTGCTTAGTCCGGGGGAGGAGGAGGAGGAGGAGGCGGTTTGAGTTTTTAGAACGGAGGAATCGTGTTGAGGGTATTGGGGTGAGTAGTTCTTTTAGGTAAGGGGTTGTATGGATGCACTGGCTAAGGGGGAGACCTTAAAACCATTCTGCTGGGGACGGGAAGCCAATGAAGTGAATCAAGAACGGAGGTGATGTGTCCGTGTTTAAGAACTCTCATCAGGATCCTTGCAGCTGTTTTGAACATACTTTTGAAGACTTTTATCTGGGATCCCAATGAGTAGTGTGTTACAGTACTCACTAAGTACTGGAGTAGACACTAAGGTTTTAGCTAGTAAATTACAGTGAAAATTTTGCTCAAAATGGGTGTAAATAACATTTTCAAATCTTCAGTTTGTCATGTTTTGTCGTGAAACTCCATAAATGTAATGTGGACCTGAGAAACTGGATTTTTTTTTCTCACTGTGAAGTGAGGGTAAGGAATTAATATTCATTTAATATACTGCACGAGATAAGTAAGTATTGGATTATGGAATACCCCTTACATTTGTGAGAATTAGAAATAGCATTTGCCTGCAAAGTGTACCACAACGAGGTCATTAGACAAGAGTTCTGCAGCATTAAAAGCAGTTCAAATAGTGCTCTCGACCCTCTGTTAACAAACAAGAGGCACCGGGCTCAGCTGTTTGTTGTACCGCGGAGCAGATTTTCTCCCACAAACGTACACATAGCAGCGTTTGCCCTTTAGGCAGAGAATAAAGAACATATTATACAACCAGCTCAGGAAGAGATGGAAAGGAGGGTCACAATATGAGGCAGGATGTACATGAGTGCACTAGTGTGTGCTAAATACTGTAATACTGTGTGTGCATAATAGTGTGTGCTTCTATAGCGTCTAACAGTCATAAAACATTCAGCATATGACTTATAATGACTGTTGGAAATGAAAGTTTCAAGTGTCTTATTGCTCTTTTATAAGTTGCAGGTTGATTGATGGAGCTTTCAACATTATTACTACCTATACCCACATATACACACCTCAACAATAAACTAAATTGATTTTCTATTATACCGTACATTCATGGTGTACCATAATAGAACATGTAGTATCACAAGTTTTTTCTGACATTCAGTATGCTGCTCCACATTAGCAGCAGGTCTGTATGTTTTATCCTCCCAACATGTTGTTTTCAGCCCATTCAAGAAAAACCGCATGAGGTCGATCAATCCTTCACATTTAACATACATCAGATATTACAATAAGTCGTACAAATGGGAATATATGTCTAATATTTTTTGGCAATGACTAAATCTGTCTGTTCCAGTTGGTTAATATGTCAAGCTGAGCTATTTGTGTCTATGGTTAAATAAAGATCACCCCATACACATATATATATTTAAATCAAGCACGATTCTACACATACACAAAAATATCAACATCATACATACGTGTGATTTTTTTTACAATGTTAATTAAGGATTGTTTCCTAAGAAATGTTTTAGATATCTTTCGTAGTGCTACAGAAAGTGAAGGTATTCACTCTAAAATCAAATTGATTCTTATCTAAAATATGTCATACCCCACTGCCAAGTTTTGTTTCAAACCAGTTTTGAAAGGGTAGAGACAAAAAAAAGGATCCGGATCCAAATTGTAACTGATTTGTCTTATTGATGTCAATTTTACTTGTAGTGGTGTCGGCTGGCTCAGTTGGTAAGGCTCAACTTCAGGTTGTGGTCCTATCATCCAGGGTCACCCTAGGATTTGAAACAATCTCTCTCTCTTTCACATTCCGTATCGAGTCTTCTTCTCTGCATTTTTCCTTCTTCTTTTTATAAAGTTCTGGTGTTCATAGATTGTATTGCTGTGTACAGTCAGTTGATTTTATTGCACATTTAAAGTACAACACAGAGTTCATCCACGTGCTTCACAGCATGAAAAAAATAAAATAACCATGAAATAAAAATTTTAAATGTATTCTTTTTTTTTTGGGAAGGCATAAAATCAGGTGAAGAAAACCTTACGAAACATACAACTGTTAAGACATAAATACAGATTAAGGGGGAAAGGGGGACACATTTATGAATCAATTGAATCAATTTATTTCTAACATCCGTAGAAACAAGAAGGTCTGAATTGATCATCATGACTACCGTAATCATGATTAAGCTTTATTGGCCAAGAATCTGTTGACATACAAGGAATTTGGCTTTTCAATGCTCAGAAGGTGCTTACACAAGAAACCGCCTAGGAATCACAACAACATGCATTAAGGTTGATATACAGGTCAAGCATTGAGAAATTCAGTGCAGATGGTGCCAAAAGAATGCAAAAATAAATGCAAATAAAGAAATAAGTGTTTGGAAAATGGAGAAAAGAGGTGGTTTTAATAGATTTGAACACTAGTTGATCATGTAATATTTATGAACTAATCTGAAAAACAAGGTCATTTCAAAGTTTAAAGGGCTTGCAAAAAGGAATTCCCGCACACGGACTAACTTGCTAAATAATATTTATTGCGTGAAACGATTTGGTGCTTGATCTTCATCAGGCAAAAAAAAGTTTAGAGGGCTGTCACTCAGAATATACATTTTGGATCTAAGCACATCCAGGAGCTGCTTGTCCAGTGACTGGAAATTGAAACGTATGGATCTAGTAGGCCTGACAGGTAAATTGAGGGTAGTCTAACAAAACTGTTATTAATCCTGAACTTAAATGGTACCCAATGTAAGGAAGTCAGGATTGGTATGACAAGCTCAGTTTCATGTCTCTCAGGAATCTAGCTGTCGCATTTTGGACCTACTGCAACCTGGATGTAAGGTTCAGGTATACAACGAGATGCACGTGATGACGTGGTAAAAGTTTGGGCGTCCTTCTAGAGATCTTTAAGAGACAGGAAGGGAAAACTCTAACTTGAACAACTGATCCATCAAATTTTAAGACTAATCAAATATAACCATAGGTCACTAGATTCTTGACCTATGGTTTAAACTAGGAATAAGACACAAAAAAATATTTCAGGAGACACTGGTGGATGTCGGGAGTAATACATTTAATTGTTTTTTTTTGCAGAGGTTATCGAGGCGATTAGATAATGAGTAGAGGTTATCCTTCTTCTTCTTCATCCCTCTTCCTCCATAAGAGAGTTGATGCCATTATTCACTGTAATTTACACAAGAATTATTATTTAACTGTTGATATAGTGCATAAATAAGTAACGTGAGTTTATAAGTGTAGTCTCAATACCTATGGATGCATATTAGGCCATAAACCTAAGCTAATAAACCACTGTATTTCAACAAGTTCTAAACGTTATTTTCCCTTATTGATTTTCCTTAATAGTCTATTGCAGGGGTATTCAAATACAAATCTTAAAGGGCCACAAAAAAATTCCAATTTTCAACGAGTCAAAGGTACATTTATTATTCGGTCAAGCCACCGCCATAGTACTATTATATTCAAAGTAAAATGTCCTTTTCATTCAAAACAACTACAAAAATACATACTAAAAAAAAAAATACCATTTCCATTTTGACATAAATCCAAATAAATACCCAAATAAAACAAAACCCTTCATAGAATGGTTTGGTAAACAAATATATCAAGATTTCAGGAATGGAAGTACATGAAAGCTTTTTTGTGTGTGTCAAACACTGTTGCTTAATGAAAGAAAAAGGCATCTTGTGCTTACCCAACACCCAGGCCACTCTGGGTGAGCATTCTGTTACTTTTTGTTGTTGTGTCAGTGGAGTGTGTGTGTTTTGGTTTGATCAGCACGCGAAAAAGGGGCTGCCATCTGCATGCCAACAATGAGCTGATAGGCTTTTACTGGGTCACATGGTGGATTTACATGTGACACTTTTCTCCTTTCCGAATTAAACCTTTCCAAATTGCAAGGGTCAGTCCCCTGTTTACATGAAACAGGGGACTGACCCGGTCTTTTCCGACCCGGTGTTTACATGCATAGACTCATCTAATCGGAAACACTTTCATACATGCGCAGACAATCCAAATTCCCGTTCATAAGTTTGCAATAATGCTTCGATGAGTTGGGCGCCGACCACCAACAAGCGCCCGGAAGAAGACTGACCTAGAGGGCGTGCGCGGAAGTGACTTTTCGCACATTATATTGAATGATCTATGTCCCCATGTGCCACTGTGCTACCATATAGTTGGATAAGTTATAAGACAATAGAAGAAACAAGACTTTAAATAACAGCGAAAGTAGTTACAAAACACATGGTTTGCTTCACGGCTGTAGTCTGCAGCCATCAAGTTATTTCAGATTTTTCAAATCAAAACCATGCTGATAGAAGTATCAGTATCACACAGCCAGATGTCAAGCAGTTTCGCAAAAATGCTATGATTGTTGTGAGAAATGTTTCCACACAACACACCACACCATGTTATTATCATTTGGTGTCATAGGGTGCAACAAGGTTCATGCAATGCCAGAATTTTACACTCTGATTTAATACAACGCAGCAAGGAAAAAAGTCATATTGTGTTTATGTGTAAAGACTCCATCTACACATCCAACTAGATCTGCTTCAAACGCTGTGTGCTGACTATCATTAATGTCGGGCTCAGACAACACAACTTTGAAAATGTTTGGCATATTATGAAACGTAAAATACGACAAAAAAGCCTCCAAACTGTTGAGCAGATGAAATCCTACACCAATCAAGAATAATCTGACTTTTCATCACAAAGTGGAATAGCTGACCAGTAACAGAGTCTTCAGTAACCCTAATTGATCTCCTGTTGTTAATGTGCCAAATGAAATGTCTGGTCTTCATTAACCAGAACATCTTCAAAGCTTCTTGATGTAAAGACCAGTTAATACAGTCATATTAAGGCTGTGTATACACAAACATGATGTCACATGTAAATACACTCCAGTCCTTTCTATTGTTTTTAGAGAAAAGAGCCATCTTCGTTCCACATATGAATAACATTATGCTACTTGGATGTATGTGCCTGGACTCAACATACAACCACCCACACAACACCATATTTTCTCAATTCAATCTCATTTGAGAATTACACTAAATCTTGCGTGTTGTGTTGTGTGTGGGTGAAAAGGACATCCTCACATCTCGTTGGCCCCTGGCGCGGTGTGTTTGTGTGACAGCATCCAAATGATGGGAGCCAACGATGGTGTTTGTGTGCGTGTATGTTTTGTATTATTTATACATACGAATGAGGAGTGTTTGAAGGGGGTCTTTGTTTGGACTAAATAAATAACTGCTTGTGGGATACACACACACAGTCACGTCAAAAATGACATTTCATACGGTATGATTTGAACGTTTCATTATATATTCATATAAAATACATTTTTTGCTTGACCCACTATACATTCTGCTGTTATTATTTTCCCATTCCCATTTTAATCAACAAATCGATTCAAGAGTACATTTAAAATAACTCCCGTTGCTGCCGATTCAAGTGAGACATCTGGGTGGATATCCTTTTTCCGGGTGCAAAGGTATTACGTATGTAGGAGTTTTAGTGCGTATATTCTCCATCTGTCTTCGTTTAAGCAGCACTAGAATATCATTGACTTTTTAAAGAGACGGAAGTAAAAAGAAAGGGGAAAATATTCCGGCATCGTCCCTGCCCACCATTCTGCTTCAATGGTGTCTGACCATAACACATACCAAAAAAAAAGCAAACTTGGATTCTGGCAACGGAAAAACAAGTCTGATTTTGGTTGTATTATATTATTCCTCATTGTATTCATCCTCTCGTTCCAATAAATTTGCGCTTGAATTGTCTGTTGCATTTTGCACAAAAGGGTTAGAATGGTGGGTTCCGGATTCAAATCCTTCTCTGCTACTTTGGAGTCTGGCTTCCTGCCACTCTCCTAAAACATGCAATCATTGGTCGATTGTACCTACATCTGGCAGCTGTTTTTACTTGCTACTTTTTACTTCATCTAATACATTCCCAAATATGATGATGTTAATGTTTCTTCATGGTTTGAGAAAAATTTGCCTGCTTCTTAATATTTTTTTAAAGGTTTTTCAATTATCTGAAAAATGTCAAAAATTAAAACAGTGATGAAAAGTTGACTTTTTAGAGATACAGACTTCTTACAAGACAGAGATGACATGAAAGACAATTGCGATCTTATAGCTTAATTTACTCATCCTAAAGTAGTGATATTCCTTCATCCTTAAAAAATTACCGCAGTAAGTTATACCTACATAATAATGCGGCATATATTTTTACTGCCCAATAAATACATTTACTTTGATACTTTACGTACATTTGGCTACTGTTACTTAAATACTTGTGCCAAATTACGATTTTGAATGCAGGACTTTTACTTGTAGAGAGTAGCTACTTTCATGGTGTGATTTTCAGATTTCAGACGACACATTACTTACAATTACCGTGGATAGTATGTCAAAATAGGAATTTTTGCAATACATAGCGCAATATGCCACAAGATATTGGATTTTTTTTTCTGTACAAAAAAATAGTTTTTACCAAACCTTGTTGAACATGTCTATTTTTTAGTTTGAAGCTTCACTGTACAAAAATCTCAAATATTTTGCGAATATAGCCAATGCTTCCATCCCACTTAGAGGTTAAGAGGAGAACAACAATATAATTCATGACATTATAATCAATGCAACTTAACTACCCAGCTCAGGCTGACGGAGGAGCCAGTAAGTGTGATTTTGTGGATTTCAGTTGGAGCCAGAATGCCACCCAGTAGAGCAAATACTAGAAAAGCCATCTTAGAAAATGTGTTTAGCTTTGACTGGCCCATGCCCCACCCCACAACATAATTTTGTGCTAATTAGTTCAATATGAGCCATTATTCAAACTGCACCGAAATTTAATTGATTCTTTCCTCATCCATGCCCCACCCCTCCGTCAAGGTTGATGGAAATCTGTCCTGTAGTTTTAGCAAAATTCTGCAGACAGGCAACTAACAGACAACGGTGCTGAAGTAGTGCTGGTATCATGGAGGCCTTATAACGATTTGACCCCCAGTTTACATTTCACTGTGTACTAGCTGGCCTTAAGCTCCTCCCCCAATTTGGGCCATTACCCTCCACTTTGTAATCAGCTCCAACAATTATAACCTTGCAATGCACCTCTGATTACTGTCCTGGTGGGTTTTGGACTGTTGTGGAATTCCAGAAAGAAAAACACACACGTAACCCTGTGTGTTTGTGCGTGCGTGTGCGTTTTTGTGTGTGTTCGTGTGTGTGGGCGGCCCTTCGTTTGAAGTGCTCATTCCCCCAAATTACAGTGCTGCCATGATGAAGTATTACCGTACAATTCTAACACAGAACAGCACAAAGAGTGATCCGTTTATGTGTGTGAGCCTCAACACTTGAGGTGAAAGTTCAAATGGAATCATCTGACCGGCTGAGATATGTGTTCCTGTGTGTGTTTGCATGTGTGAGCACAAAAGAGCCTTTTGTTTGTGATGCAGCCCCACTGTGCCGAGGTGTGTTAGTGTGTGTAACAATGCATATGACTTTTAGACAGTCAGTTGCGTGAGTGACCTCCCAGATGTCTCTCTAAATGTGTGGATGGAACAGCCAGCGTTGACAAAGCTCACACTAACACGCATACACAAAAACGCATGGAGTTGCAGCCGTCTTTGGCTGCAGGCTGTGCTGGCCTCACCTCCGGCCTCCCCGGACTGCTGAATGTTGCATGAGGCCCGGCCGCCTCATACATAGTAGATTAGCACAAACATGCCATCTGACAATAGATATACAGCATTGGCACCTGTGCCCGCCTTCTCTAACAACCATCCAATCCATTTTACTTCAACACATTCAGCGGGTTGCCGTCTGAGGACAGCAGAGAGGTTTGCAGTGGGTCAGGAATAAAGTTAGGTTATTTTTGTTTTAGTTTGTGTTTGTTGGCGATGATGGATTTTCTATTTTGTTATCACAGTTGTAACCATTTAACACTACGGTTTTGTTTTTTTAAGACTCAGTATTTATAAAATCGACAATATTCCATATCTGTTTTGCCCCCACATCATCAGTGTCAGTCCTGTCAATCTGGTATCATTTTTACATGCAGCCTACCTCTCAGACTTTAAAAACTAAACTAGCTTTACCAAATGCTATGCATTGAATGTCTATTCCCCATACTAATATACATTTTTTTGGTTGTGTCCACATAACATATTTTTTAAAGTGAGTCTGAAAGTTGCTCATTTTGCCCAAACAACTGACCTTCTGATTGGTGAAAGGACCACTCGTCCCTTTGACTTCTGATGGGATCTGGTATCATCCATAGACATTTCACAGCACAGATCAGTGCAATACCTAAGGAACAGAAACAGACTCCAGACAACCAGTCTCACATTTACTGACATGACATACGAGCGAGCAAAAATGTGGCAAAACAAGAAAAACGCAATCAGAATGCTCCCCCAAAGCCTTAGCCAAGGTTAAAGGCCTGCTTGTCACCATGCAGACTCAGTACATAAACACACAACCAGGCCACAGGAACCACGTATCACTAACACAAGCAGCAACAATCTCAAAAACATGTAGGAAGATACGTGATGCAAAGATCCACTCGGGTTCATTTGATTGCTCTGGATGATGTGGCACCTTCACACAAACAACATTAAGAATGTATGAAACAACATTATTTATTTGGAAAAAGAGGTAATACAAGACTGAAACCTTTTGGAATTCCCCAGAATCATCTGTTTTGAACATTTCTCTGGTTGAGTGATAAAGGGAAGTAATATTGTGACTGGGTGTGAGAAAAATACCTTGACAAGCAATGACGGGATGAGATTCACCACTAACGAACTACATGATGTATTCAGGTAATTTCAAAATGGTCTGTAGAACATTTCTGGAGTGCTGAATTGTGGGCCAGGGAAATTAAACAGATTTCTAAAAATGACTGAATGGATTTTTGTCCCTCTCTATTGAAAGATGACAAGTGGTTGGAATAGTCTTTACATTTTGGTGTAAAATCGGGAAAAGACATTTGGGGGAGTGTGGCTCAGATAGTTAGGCCTTGCTGGAGGTATGCATTCTACTTGGTTCTATTTCAGTTGTAATTTTTGAAGTTTAAGGATTTCAAATTGACCAATTACCAAATACTTCAACCTTTTTAGATTATTATCAATTATCGATTATATTAGATTATCGTGTTCATTCTGTTTTGGGATTTAAAAAAAAAAAATATTGTCCCTAAATGATCACAAAGCCTATTATTGTTCAAGTAAAATCATTCATCGATCCAGTTTCTTCTGTTAGTCTGGGTTTGGGTCATGGTGGCAGCAGTCCAGGAACGGGTATTACAGATGTCCCTCTCCCCATCAACACTCCGCAGCCCTTCCTGAATTATCCGCGCCGTCTCCGGGCCAGAGCGGATATATATTCTGCTGCAGAGAATTCTGCATCGACCCCGCGGTATCCTAACATTTTGGACGTACGTGGAAAACCTCCAAAGCATCCTGATCAGATGTCCGAAACACCTGAACTGGCACCAAGGAGCAGTGTCTCCACTCAGAGCTCCTCACCCTAAATCTAAGGCTTAGCCAAGCCCACCTACGAAGGAAAATAATTTCAGCCGCTTGTGTCCTTTACCTCATTCTTGCGGTCACTACCAAGAGTTCATAACCATAAGTGAATGTTGGAACGTAGATGGACTGTTTAAAACGGATGGTGTTGGGGTCGGGTGCATAACAGTGTGGCTACCAGTAAAATAATTTTAGTTTGATTTCTAGTAACCCAAGGCCCAAACTACTCAAGGTACTTGGGCTTGTGTGCCACCACCCTCCGTCTCATAACACAGAAGTTGCCGTTAGCTTTACTATGAGATAGCTGTACACTATTAGCTATTTAACATACGCCTAGCCACTGATCTCTAGCTTCTGCATTGTAGCAAGCATACTTACAGGATTGGGGCCAAGCACCCTTTAGCGAGTCTCCCCTGCAAAGAAAAGTCTCCTAAATGAAAACCATTCGCCTCCACCTTCTCTCTGAGCTCTGCTCAGGGACAGGGCGAGGGGTCAGCAGCTGGTGGAGGATATGGCAATTGTTTATGAAAAAAAAATGCTTTCTCAAGCCCACCAAAAACACACACTTGGGGGGAAAAAGCCCCCATCCCTGGACAGCCAACAGCTGGGAAGGGTTGGGAGTAGCCTGAAGGCTGGCAAGTCACCCCCTCCCCACCTCTAGTCCAGATGGGGGAGGTTAGGCTGAGGGTAGCTGCTGCACACCCCCACCTCCCCATCGCCTCCATTTCCCAAACTTCCCATTCCCATTAAGGGGAGGCTGAAGATTGCAGAGAAAAGCAAAGGAGGAAGAAAAGCAAAGGAGCATGACTGCTCCATTTTTCACCCCCAACCCTCCCTCCGTCTTCAGCCTAATCAAATAAAGCAGGAAGCTTCCGAGACGGAAGAGGAGTGTTTATTGATATTTGTGTGAGCTCCTTCACCCTCTGTCCTGTCCCTCCTGTTTATTTTCTGTCCGACACATTTGAAAATGCTCATATTTTCAATGTTTTTGGCTCATTCATCTTGCCTAACTGAATGTTTGAAAACTGCCGAGACAAGGAGGTCATGTTTCTTAGAGCTCCTTGCACTTTGCCACCATATTTAATTGAGCCACTGGGAAATTACTCAGCAAGTTGACATCCTTTGCAAAATGACCAGTCAATTTATTGTAATAAGAGGGTGTCAGATGAAATAGAATGGGCTTAAATAAGAATTGATGACCCTCTCCATCTATACCATTCGTCAGATTATGAAGGCACACAGGCTGCTCACACTGGGGCCAAGAAAAGCCTGTTGAGAGTATTGGTTTACAACTTCTTACCTTTTAGTGCTTAAAAAGTTGAAATAGCATCTCAAAGTAGCTCATATACCCTGCTCCAAATTGGCCTCGAAATGGAAAACTATTTTGGATACGTTAAAGCAGATCTTATGGGAACACGATCACAAGCTTCATCATCCAGCGTAATGGTAGACTGACTCAGGCCTTTAAATTTGGTGAGCACCTCCTTGGGAAGATTTTCATTTCATGCTGAAAGTCTTCTGCATTTAAGTTTAGTTCAGTTCCTCTGTTGGAAATGTTTTATGCCTCAAAGTTGGGAGTCTGAGCCAAACCACTGTCACTTCCGATGTAAGCGCATGTGCATAGACTGAGAGAACATTCATACCGTCACATTAAAGGGAAACAGAACCACTGGATGCAAAAAGCATCTGCACAGCCATAAGAAAGGAAACCATAGTCATTTTAAAGCTCGATATTAGGTCACAGACTTTATTAATAGACAGATTGAAGGTAAGCCAAGCTGAGATGTCAGTTATCCAACACCAGCATCCGCAGTGGTGAATAAAGAATTCAAATAATTTACTTGAGTAAAGTCAGAAAATTCAAAACCTTACTTCAGTAGAAGTTTAAGTATATATGTATTTATTATCGTCCAAATGCACATATTATCACCCAAATGCACTCAAAGTATCCAAGTAAAAGTAGTTAATATTTATTAAAATGTGCCCTATATGAATGAATATAGACATTCCCTCAATGTATGTTTTTGGATTACTGCATAAATGTTTAGGCTGATGGTACTGCTATAAGATGTCAAACATTTAGGTAATCTAACTTTTTTCTACTGTTGAGTAGTTTTTATCTTCTTATCTTTATCTTAAGAACACCATATAATTGTTGTCCTGATATCTAAAAGTTAGATTCTTCATAAAGACTTACAGTTGTAATTTACTAGATGATTATTGTCCAATAGGATTTAATCTAAATAGTTAATTTAGCACTAAAATGAATTCCCCAATTTCATTTAATGAAAAGTAACTAGTTGCTGTCTGACAAATGCAGTGGAGTGGAAATGTAAAGTAGAATAAATTGGAAATAATCAAGTTAAGTATAAGTACAGTACAGTAATTGAGTAAATGTACGTAGTTAAACCCACCACTGAGTATCCAGTAGTCGTGTCTTCAGGGTGCACTGAACCTGTTTAGGATCCAGTTTTGCTCTCCTGAGAGAATCTGTTAGTTGAATGGCGTGGTGACGAAATGTTGCCCCTCAGAAACAAAGAGAAACTTTTTTCTTTAGCTGCCACTCTGAGAGCCTGTCTTGTTATTTTCAATGGTTCTTTTGTTAGAGGTCATTGAGAGGCGACAGCTTGATTTCCCCTCAAGCCATCCGTGTGCGCCGCTTTTTGACATATCACTTCTCATACTATTGTGCTGTGTGTGTGTGCGCGCAAGTGTGTCTGTGTGCGCAGTAATCCTAGCCTACCTGCAACCCTGTGGGCTCGCTGCTGACGGCTCCCTAAAGGTCAGAATTCATGACCTCTGAGGTCCGGGGCAGATCAGTGTCCCGGGGTGCTGTTGTCTCTCTCGAAAGCAACTCACTCACTGGATAACTGCTCATCCACACAAGTGTATTTGTGTTTGTTCTAGCAGGCCATTAGACAACATAATATTATATATACAAATGAAATGTGTGAGTAAGTCATGGAATAATGTGGTTTATGGTGTGAAATGAAGATTTGAAATAAGTTTATAGGACATGTCTCAGAAAAACAAAAGCTCATGTGTCATCCGTCACCAAGGAGGTTATGTTTTCATCATTCATTGTTCGTGGGTTGGAGGAATGTTTGACAGGCATGGGTGAAGTGAAACATGTATGAGATAGTTTGGTCTGGCTTGAGTGTCATTTCCAGTTTATTAACCCCAGAAAGTTGTGGTAGAAAGAGAACAACATTGGTCAATGTTTTTCCTTAAAATACTATTTGTACTATTTACTATTTGTACCACTTGTATCCCCGAAAAGTAGGGAATACTGTTTCATTTGCATATCCTCTGTTTTAACAGCATCATTAAAAAAAATTATTGCATGGATCATTTTTCAAAATTTACACCCCCATAGACCTTAGTGGGATTAGAACTGGATAGATGTGGGGAAACGTCAGTCACATATTTGTGAAATTAGATTCAATTAAATTATTAAAACTTTTCAGATCATAATTTCCAATTTTGTTTTTGGTCGAAATGTGGATTATATGAATCGATATGAAGAGATCTATCCTCTATAATATAGAGGATAGATCTCTTCAGATATAGAGTCTGATATAGAGTCTATATCATATTTTACTGACAGTTTCCATGAAAAAGAGGAGTCCAATCAGGGAGATTGAATTGTACAACGCAGTGGATTGGGGGCTTTTCTGGGCTATACCCTTGCTGTTTGGGACAACGATGTTGGCCTCTTTTTCTTTTCAAAGGTTAAAACTTTAAGTTGCAGATTTTGAAATCTTTCACAAAAATGTTCTTTCATTGTTAGAGTTTAAATTAGAATCATCCTGTGAATGGAATTTCCGATGAAATTTTACATGGAATAACTCAATAACTATACAATGTTTTCACTAATATATACACACTCATCTCCTCAAGTACAGCAGGGAATTTGAAGTTTTTTTTTAATTTATTGAATGTATTTTTTAATTTTAAAAGATTACAAAAGAAGAATTGTTGCACACGACAAACTTCCAAACAAGTGTCTATTTCAACATTTTGGAACTTGTACTTCCTCTGGCTAATGATTTTACTGACCACAAGAAGGCCTCTAAAGTAGGGAGTGGCTACGTACCTATCACCAATCACATCTTACCTCTGGCTCGGAGACACGCCCCTCCTAAGATTTTCTTCAGTGAAATGCACAGAGATGTCGGTGATACTCCAGAAGTACCTTATGATATCAAGGAGACTTTCTTTTTAAATCTTGGATCCACATTTGGTGATGGAAGTATATTTCTGTTTCATCCAGCTATATTCATGCAAACGAAAGGAATGGATTCTAGATAATAATCATTAGAATGTGATGTAATAGACGTGAGTCCAAGTTAATAGGCTGTAAAAAGTAAACTAATAAAGCTCAAATCTCTGCTGTATCTTATATCAGAAATAGAGTGCTACTGAATTGGATATGTCTACCTTAAACAAACATTGAAATAGATTAATAGATGTTAATATGTTACTGCAGGAGAACTGGGAAATGTTCAATAATAATGTCTTAAAATAGTTATTTTTTGTATTAAGTTTTCTGAATTGTAATGTTTACTTCTACACAATCTGATGAAATAAGAACTAAAATGTGACACTTAAGAAAACTAATGTTTACGTTGATCAGATAGGTGAGAAATTCTAGGAACAGCCAACAAAACAAACATTCCCTGCCTTGCCGAGTTGCATGGAGAATTATCATGAAAGACAGGTTTCAAGAAAATTAAAGGAAAGGTGTGAAATCTTTTCTAATCAATAAAAATCTTCAAGCCAAGACAAACTCTGACACACACCCATCCACCCACATACACACACACACACACAAATGTCATACGGAAAAAGCCATTTGTAGGATATAATTGTGAGGTAATGGAGTTTGGTTGGAAAAGGGTGAGAGGTCAGAGGTCAGGAGTGTGTTGTCAGAGAGGCCTATGCCAGCAGCGATCACCAGCCAGGGTGATGTGTGTGTGTGTGAGTGTGTGTGTGGCTGTGTGTGTCAAAAAATAAGCAAAGGCACTCTGTTAAAAATATTCACCGTTATGTTCCAGAAACACGGTTCCTACCACAAATTTAAAAAAGAAAAATCTTTTTTTTTTTCCAATTCAAACATCTCCTCATATTACCTGGAACCAGCCTCCCTAAACCCCAGATGTGTGACACTTTACAGCAAACACACAGACACACACAGGTGTAACTCTAGCCCTGCAGCTCTCCCTCTGAGCCAGCCTACATCGCTGCCACAACTCCTTCAGCCATTAACATATGTTAGAGCGACAGGGTCTCACCTTCGGTGACGAAAGCCAGGCGGCCTCGCGAGTTCATTAGCCCTCAGCCGTGTTGAATTAGACGAAGTGCGGCGCTGTTCTTTCTCACGCTGCCACCCAACGCTCATTACGCCGCTCACTTGCTCACAGTAGATGGTTGATGCTGTCTCCACAGATAACACAGACCTCTGCCAGTCTCAGTTAATGCAATTACCAGAATAAAATGCCAGTTTTTGTCAGATTTTTGTGTCTCTTCCAATGTGACATATTTCCTTCATGGATCTATCTATTAATCAAATTTCTGTGTTTTCAATGCCCATTCCAAAGACTATTATCGCAAAGCAGAATAGCGAAGAAATTAATGTATTAACCCCAAATATAATTGAATACTGTCGAGATGCAATAGAAAAAGTATTCAGAGAGTAATTGTTGGAATTTCATATTACAGAAACTCTTATTGGTTTAGAGGAGAAAGGCATAAATCATAAAAATGATCGTACACTCACAATTACTAAACTTAGTTAAGTCAACTGGCCCGACAAAGCTAGGATTAATGAATGAGATCAGAAAAAAAAATTATTACTAAACATTTTTAAGCAAATGTCAACAAAATCTCTTAATTAAGAGCCACACTATACAGTAATGATGAATTTAATTTAGGTTTGTTGCATGTAATAAATGAAATTATTTAAGAAGAAGAAGAAATCCTTTAATGATCACGTACACTGTTAAATTATTTCTCTGCATTTTCCCTGAGGGAGCAGCGGGCTGCACCCTTTTAAGCGCCATGGGAACTAGGGTTTCAGAGTCTTTCTCAAGGGCCCTGCGACATGTGGGACACCTGGTGGGACTCGAACCGGCAACCTTCCTTTCTTCTGATTGGGAGATGGCCACTCTACCCACTGACCCACAGCCGCGGACATTTAGTTCTTTCAACATTTAAAAGTCATATAATAAAACAACATCCATGTTTCATTTCCTGAACACAATTATGTTCAATTCACTATACAGTAACTACAGTTATGGTGAATTAATTAAATTCAATTAGTTAATTCAAAAGTATTTTAACATTTCATTAATGCATTGAAATGTCTTTGTTTTAATAGTCGAAGATGCATTTATTTAGTTCCTTTAACATAAATAAGTTATGTAATGCAAGCAACGGCCATGTTTCATTTCTGACCTAGAGCATGTAGCAGTCATCATGCAGAAACATCCTTTATTTTTTTTAACTTTTAGGAACCTTTTTCATTAGGAAAAAATGAAAAAAACTTTATAAGACAATTCTTTGTACAGTAGAAAATGATCCTGACTACAATCTTTACCCTCAAGATATGCAGTGATAGGAAGAAAGATGGAGATATTTCTTACTTAAATCAAGACTAAAATTGATCGAAATGATTGTAAAACAAATTGAATTTAATGCATCATTTGCATCTGTAACATCTGTGCCTTTGTATCATGTCAAGACAAAGTTATTGATAGCATTAAACTTCCCTCAGAATCACGTCCATTTAAGCTTTATTGAACCAGAAAAATCATTTTGACTGAATCTTATTTATAAAGAGCATGTATCTCACTCAGATCTAAGGGAACTGACACTGCCATCATCATGAAATAGAATGTTGTTGTTGTACGTACTGATTAGCCATAACATTGTAACCACTGACAGGTGAAATCAAAATAACATTGATTATTTCATTACAATGGCTCCTGTCGATGGTTGGGATACAGAAGGCAGAAAGGGAAGATTTTGTCCTGAAGTAGATGCTGGAACAGACATAAGGACCTGAGCGACTTAGATGAGGGCCAAATTGTGATGGCTAGGTCTGGTCTGGTCCGGGTCTGCCGTAGTTGGTTCCTACCAAAGTGATCTGAGAATGGACAAGCAGTGAAGTAGGCACAGGGTCACGGAGGCCTAAGAATCATCGATACGTCCATGAAGAGATTTATAGCCCTCTTTGTGCACAGAAGAGTCACTGTAGCACAAACTGCTGAAGAAGTTAATCTTGAATCTGATAGAAAGCTGTCAGAGCACACTGCATCTAAAAGTCTACGGGAGGTAATCATAAATGTTATACAGAAAAGTTGCATTTTTCATCTAGATTTGAACACATAGTGACATTAAGGACTTCATCTGGAGAGGAACACCATATCAGAGAAGTGGATTTTTGGTCATATTACACTGGCCTAAACTGCATCGGTGCCTAACAAGAAGAAGGCTCTGGCTTCAAATACACCTGGAGCCTTCTCTTCATGTTTGCATTGGTTCCCGCTTGGTTTGAAAATCCTTCGGTGTGAATGGTTGTTCATTTATTACCCAACCTCTTGTTCCTGCAACCCCACACAAAAAATGGATGGTGGATGCATCAGCCTAGGCCTGACCTTCCAGGTGGGAACCACTTAACCAATCTACCTTAATCAGTAACAGGAAAATACAAAATGTACTAAAAATATGAATCACACAAGTACTTTGACTAATCTGCAAACCCTTCTGTTCTTTAAAGCAGGATATGGAAACGTTTCATAGTTTGTAGATTTCATTCCTCATGTGGTGCTGATGAGTTTTCCATGGAAAGCTGTCTTCAGATGTGCCAGCTGAAGATGTCCACTGTCACATTAGCATGAGTAATTGGGCGAACATTATAAGTTCCAAACATTTGGTCAAGCAGGTAAATTCTGGAATCAGGGTAATTAAGTTTCAGGTGATTTAATTAAGCAGCAACGAGGTTAAGTAACTAATGTTCCGAGTGTGGAGGTTAACAAATGAAGCAAATTCAATTTCCAAGGAGCCAGAGGAGAAGATAGTACGTTGCGTGTTTTGTGGGAATTCTTGAAGAGTGATGCAAAGCGTGCGTGTGCCTTCCCCCCGTTAACGCTGTGAATCAGCCTGTAAACAGACACCTATGAGCAGCTGGGCACTTGGCTTCGGAGCAACTCCCTCACAGAGAGGAGAGGAACTGTTGACCTCCACACGCACACATACCCAGACCGTGAATGCACGCACCAACAATCAGTACATCACCACATACAAACATCCATAAACACACAGGTCCACTCCACAACACACTCTCACACAAACACATTTCCCTCCTCCTCTCCCACAGGAGACAGACGCTGCCATGTTTACTGCCTCGCCGGAAATTTTAACAGGAAGGAGCGAGACACTGTCGTTCCCTCTCTCTCTATCTCCTTCAAACCTTGTTCTCCGTCTCTTTCGGACATCTCTACATCAACACTTGGGTCAGTTTATTTGTCCAAGGGAACAACTCAGCGAGCTTTATTGCTCTCCAAATCTAAATTAGGAGGAGGCGAAGGGGACAAATTTCCGGATGAGCACGCCAGTGGACACACTCAGGAGAATGTAAACCGGGCCTGGAGCACAAGTGATAACAAATAAGAGACATGCTCTTGTTGCGAGTAGTACACTCAAATGTTTTTTTTTCACTCTGAAGGACACAGACGAGTCTGGCCCAGGCTTCAGCCAGAAAAACACTCCAGAAACTTCCAAACACCGTCGACTGCTCCGGCCCCCCCTCAAGAGCCGGCTTGACCTAGCCTTCAAACTCTCAGAGGAGGGGTTTTCTTTTTTAGCCGGGGTAAATCAGTGTTTCTGGTGATTAATGCGAACAGAGCACAGGAATAGGTTGGTGGCCTGGGGGAAGTGGAAATACTAAATTCACCTATTTGACAAATAATAACAGCTTTACTTTAATTAATTAAACTATCATTCAGAAATCAATAGATTTTTTATACCTTAGAATTCCCTGGAAATGACTTAAAATTCCAGAATCATGACGTGAATATTCTTTCAGTGTGTGATATTATTGTATTTTAAACAGTATGCATCCCAAGTTTATCCTAGGGTCCTTATTAAATGGGCTTTTACCCGTTTTATAGTAGACACTCACACTGAAACCCAACACAAAAATAGTCATATTCTCTGTCATTTTGTGGTTGTGAGCCAATTATAACCCTATTTTCCTTGAACCTCCTGAAGAGTCACTGGCCGCCCTATGATCTAAAATAGTCATGGAAAGTTTTTAATTGGAAGATGACACAGCATAAAATAAAAGAGCTTGATGGAAGAAAAAAAAGAGCATGATCTGATCTATCTGGTAAATTGTATAGCCCTAAAAAATATTAATTTAGAATTTTCAAATTGTGCTTATTTTTGTTGCCTACAACAAAATTGGTGACGATGTGTTTTCCAAACAACAAGACATATTAAAGGTGTTCACTCGTTCTGATAGTAGTGATGTGACACAGACAAAAGAAGTAAATCCACCTTTGACTGAGGAGGAATTCTGCAACGAGTATTTGGGCCACAGCGCCAAAAAAAATCAAATAGTGAGATTAAATACCAGAATTTTACGGGAGAAAAGTAATAATTAAACGAGAATAAAAAGTTGTTATTTTATGAATATGAAGTCTGAATTTTATGATAAAAAGTCATAATTTTTTTGTAAAAATAAAGTCATAATCATATAAGAAAAAAAGTTATTACATGAAAATAAAGTCATACATTTTATAACAATAAAATTGTGATTATACAAAAGCTCAGGTTGCCTAGCAGCCGTGTCACTATTCCTAGAATTATGATTTTTATTTCTCTTAAAATGAAAACTTTAAAAATTAAGAATTTTATTTTTTAATTTTTCAATGTTGCCCAATATGTTATCGTAGAAATAAGATGTTATATTTTAAATAAGATAGTTATGATAGCATATTATCAAAATAAAATGTTTCTTTACATCAATTACACTTTACATCCCGCCTGGGTTAGTGTGTAGAAGTTGTGTAACTACACCTACGTTTTATTTTCCTGGAATCAAATCACAAATCCTGCTGAGGTCACATGATAAACTGAGATTGAAGGTTAACTTGCTGTTTTCAATAGATGAAGGAACGTGAAGAATATATTATTATAATGAAGGGGAATATCCGGTATTGTGTTTTTATTGTGTGTTGATTGTTTGATTCTTAGCAGGATCACACAGAAACTACTCGATGGAAGTGATGTACATTTAGCAAAAAAAAAAGCCAAATTGGACAACGGATGAGAATAAGTTTTTATTTTATTTTATTTTTATGTCTGAAATGGTTGCACAATATGCTTTACCATCCTAATAAAATATAAAGATTAAAATTAAATCAGGCCAGGAATCCGAACATTCTCTCCAGATGTACTCACACAATATATATTCAATAAACATGCATCTAAGAAATCACACACACAAAAAAAGAAGTACATATAGGAGTGTAAAAATTGAAGAAATAACAGCAGAAGAACAATAATATTTATTTTATCAATCACATTTATTTTATCAATAACAGCTGCAGCATTAAACAGTTATTTTCACACAGTTAAACATTTTCAAAATAATGACAAAGTCCGCCAGATTTCAAAATAATACCGATTGTGCAACACCAGTTCTGAGAGCTCAGGATGAGAAAGAATTTCTCAAAACTCATCAAGAGTTCCACCTCACAATCCCAGACTGTGTGTTATGTCAAAGCTGCTGGGTTTTGACTGTAACAGGGGTCATCAACTGGTGTCCTGTGGGCCCAATCCAGACCGTGAGAGGTTTACATCTGGACCGCAAAGCCTCTTGTCAGGGGAGAAATAAGAAAATGATTTTCTTGTCTCATCAAATGGCTAGATTGTGGTCCGGAAAAAAAAATGTTTTGATTTTCTAATTATTATTATAGTTAAACATCATGAAGATAGGGGATAGGATATGGAGTCTCAGGGACTGGAGGATGTTTGATTGTTTTTTAATGTATGGAACTGAAATAAAAATTATTCATCATGGTCTTCGCAAAAACCTTCACACTGCAGGATCCAACATGGAGGTGCAGTAGAACATTGGACGTAAGGATGCTCCAGCACTCGGTGACTGACCTGTCACCCACGCACACATACTGTACATACTGTCCTGCTGTAATTGGTATTCAGGAACAGCTAATTCTGCTCATGTGGTTTTCTCTCCCTCTCGTCTCTCTCCTGTCGCCCGCCCCTCCTTCTCCATTTCTTACTCCTGCCTTTTTCATCACTTGTGAGCAGTATTTCTTTATGATCGTTCCAGTGGCAGTGATGCTAATAGTCACTAGCAGCTGCTGATAGATTTTGACCAGAAGAGGGAACGTAGAGAATATGTGTTTGTATGTTTGTGGAATTATTGCCAACACAACTGTGTGTGTTTTAATTTTTTATCGTAGCCAAGGCGAGATGAAAGTTGCAGTAGCTTTTTACACTCGGAATACAGAATAAATGAATTATTCATTCATGAAATTGTATTATGAGTTTTACCAGAGAGGGTGGAGCGACCTAGACGGCTCAGTGAAGTCAGTTCCTGTATCTGTGTCACATGGTTTCAGCCATAGCCCCGCCCCTTCAGGAGACCGGCAGCAGGTATTCAGCCCAGTTGTTCCAAAAATATGAGGAATGGACACACAGTTTACAACGGATTATTTCGCCCCTTATTCTCCTAAGCAATTAATGGATATCAGAATATTGTGATCGCTAAAATTACATTTAATAAGGCGTAAACATTAAATTTGTGTCTCTATGTAGTGTTTTGGCTTGGAGAAGCAGTAGCACTCAGTTGGTGTTAAAATTGGCCTTCAGGAAGGAGGGAGGAGCAACAACACCATTACCACCAATTTTACTTGGTCTTTTTTCGGTCACCTATTTTTAGTCGTGGTCGTCCTGGGCTGGCAGGAAGAGGAAGGAAGGATCCTAATTCCTGAATAACAACTTCCTTCAGCTATTCACCTTCAGATGTAAGGTATACACTGCAAAAATATGTAAAATAAGCAAAATTGTCTGCAACAAGAACAGGAAAATTTGACTTGCCAAGATTTTTTACAATGTTTAAAAATATATTGCCTCATTTAATTTAAAACAGGTACATTTGTCTTGATACAAAGATAAATATTTCAGAATTTTTCTCAAGTTCAAGGAAAATGTGTTAAAAAAGGCTTTAAGTATTGGCAATATATCTTAGAGCAGGTAATGCTATACATAAACAAGTGCATTTGTCTCGAACCAAAGAAAGGATTGAAGATATATTATCTCTGAATGTAAGAAAAGAGATGAAAAGTATAGGATGCCTGAAATAAGGCATTATGGCTTTTGAGCAGGCAGTAGTTTTGTTGTCATTTTTGATCAAACAGCCTTAATTATAATGGTAATACTAATTTCAAGAATCAAATTACTCAGAACCAGTAATGAATCCCAGTACCAAGTGATAAATCTCAGCAACAAGTTATAATCCCTTAATAAAGTAATAACAGACCAAAACGTATGAAGAAAGGGAAATGATGTAACATAGATCTGCCTCCTAAGAATAAATATCTTGTCAGACAATCCGTAAGAATATTAAGGAGGAATGATTGGGTGGATGTGTATTTTTCAGAGTTTCTTTGGAGTAGTCGTTGTGATGAAGCTGTTTTGTCAGCATTGAGGTAATACCTGAAGCGGACCTCTGAGCTAGCATCTCATGCTGTGGTTATGAACAGCTCCAGAACTGATTTTCTTTTTAGGTTGTGGGGAAAGCAAAGCTTTAGCAGATTTTCACAAGCGGCATGAATTTGAGACACACTCACACAGACAAATACACACCTTTTCTTGTTTGATTTAATGAACCTATTAAAATCTAAACCACTTAGAGATGCTATTAGCTCACTTCATGTCAGTTTGTTTATATTGCCATTTCATTGATTATTTACCAATAGAACTATTTAAGACATGAAAATTCCTGTATTTGTTAATATTCAAATTTCCTTTATAGTAATTTTTAAATATAAAACAAAATTCTGGTGCAATACCCAGTATGGAACTCTTGAAATATTTCTCACACATACATGTTACACAGTTCAGCACATTCACATACACACTCACATACAATACAAAAGACATTACCTGCATGTGCATAGTATGAAAATAAGGGATATTGCTGTGGTTTAGTCAGTAATCTTACATATGTTGAATAACATGTTTTGTAGTGCACAATAAGTGAAAGAAGTAGTAAAAAGAGTGCTGCACTGAATTATGTAAGTGTTGAGTGTTGAGCAGTGGAAATTGTTGTGTGAATAACAGGAAAAGTTCAGTGTGGTGATGGCTTTGGGGATATTCTGGTATCTTTTGGAGCAAATATGTCCGTATTTGCAGTACCTTGCAGGTTTTTATGTTTTCGGCATTAAAATGTAAATACCAATCAGACATAAGCTCAGATGGCATCAGTATTTTTTGCTAGTCTTTTTACCATTCGTTCTTTCATCTTCTGTACCGCTTACCCTGATCAGATTTGGTAGGGCAGTGTGCCTGGAGCCTGTCCCAGCTAACATCGGCACAAAGCAAGATACACCCTGGAAAATGTGTCCGTTGATCACATGACCGGCATATGGAGACAAACCCACACTCACAATTGCACTGACAGACATTTTTTTTTTAGGATCACTTATTTACCTATATTGTATGTTTTTGTACTGCGGGAAGAAGGTGGAGTAACTGGAGGGAATTTAAACCTACACTGTGTGGATTAAATTGGTGGCGTGCCCCATTGAACAAACTGTGACGTTTGAAAGCAAATTAATTAAAAACGATTTCATCTACCATAATTTATCACTAGCATGGAGTAACTGTCCAATTTTTATACTCAAATGTGACGTGTACATTAAACCGTGCCTCATTTGTCATTTTTATTAAACCCAAATATTTCCATAACCAATTGTTTCATGCCTCGGGCTGCTAACAGTAGGACACATTACACAACACAAATCATCTTTGCCAAGTCAGCAGCTTTTCATGGTACTGTCCAGTCTGAACTTGCTTTATAGTAAATATTTAGACACTGAGGACGATAGAGGCCCGTGTACATTGAGGAGGACCTTGAACTTGTGCTTCTGACACACTTTTGGAGGCCAAAGGGGGGAAAACCGGCCGCCACACACTGCTTAACACACCCATGAATACCCTGACTGACCACAGCATTACAGCGAGCAGAGAACCAGTCGAAATGTCATGTCTAGTGGCATTTCCTCTAGGTTCCTTTATCTTACCGCACTTCTTTCTGAAAAAAATGAAAATATAACATCAACAAAACTGAGAGAACCATCAGTATAATTTTGGAGCTGAAGAAAAGGGGGATCCAGCAATAGTTCATAACTTCCCTTCAACTTTCGAATTTTCAGCATTTCTTTACAGCATTTATTATTTGTTGTTTATGCCCAGTTTATGGAGCCTTACATTTTGCGGCCATTTTTCCCAGTATGAAGAAAATCATTCTGTTTTATAATTTGATGAATGTTGTCAGCTTCTCCACTCTGAAACTGCCCATTGTGATTTCCATCCATGTTTTCAAAGTCGGGATCTCTGATGATAGACACTTTTTAGTAAGCCTTTTTTTTTTGGGTTTTAATTAAATATTTTTCTCTTTTTTGGCCATTCTTGTGGTATTAGATCAAAACATATGATCTGGATTTCTGGAGGAATTCAGCATTTTAAAATGTCTTACAGGTACTTGTGAACCTGGGTATTCCTTTAGGTATGCCACCCCATAAACAGTTCTATGAAAGAGAGTCAAAAAGTGTTCAAGCACAGCCTATTAAGAATTTTCATTCGTGAATATAGGAGAGATCCAGGGGCTTAGGTCATTTCTGGACCATATAAGGGACTCCAAGAGATTAAAACAACGAATACCATCTATATGAAACAAAAATGGGAAAAGAAAACTAACCATTGCATTCCAGATGAAATCTTGATACAAATATTGTTAACTTCTATGGAGAATGTGAAGCTTGTTTGTTTGATAGTAAAGAGGAAAGGTTCATAATATTATGTTACATCCCATGCTGGCCTGAAGAGACATCTGAACATCTGCGATGAGACAAGTGCATGAGGACCTTCTCGGCCCATTGACATCCCTGTGACCCTAAATTCATAACACACTCACCACCCCTCCCTTTGTGTGAACCAGGACTCTGCTCGAATTGTAGGAATGGATTTGGGGGATGTGGGGGGGGGGAGTGGTTCAGCCTAGCCCTGGAGGAGTGTACTTGCTCCAGGGCTAGGCTGAACTTCCTGCGAAGGTGTAAGAGATAAACAAAGAGAGGGATGCTGGGTAGGGGTTAGGCTGTGTGAGGAGATGAGAGTCTGAGCCAGTCTTAGACATCCTCCTTTCAGCGGCTCCTGACATCCCTACCGGCTATCATATTCTCCATGGCCTTAACACACATCTCACACGCACATATACTACATCTCTCTCGCTCTCTCCCAAACCTCAGCGCTGCTTTTAGTGGGAGTGGAGACACTTGCTGTTGAAACACTTGTAAAAGCTTCTTTGCCTTTCATTCTGTCTGATTTCACAGGCATCTAAAGCCGAGGCGGTTTAACACCACTGCCCGCCGCTGAGGGTCACGGCAGAGCCGACTTAATATGTTCCTAGGACCTGTGTGTATGATTTTAGGGCATGGGAAAAAATGTTGATGCGGAAAAACAGAGTCTATCCTTACGGACTTTTAAATATTGTATAAATACTTTAATAGTTTAAACAACCAAGCATCAAATATATATAATGTGGTTAATATGAGCTTCACTTTGACTGGCTTAGATGTTAATTAATGAGTAATAAATACCCCTTAATATAATACAACACTCAGGTCTATGTGTTGCGTTCTGCTTTTGAGTTGTCTTTATTGGCCTTATATCATGTGATGGCCACATTTTTCAATTATGCTTTATGATTAACAACACAAAAAAATACTTAAAAATGAGCTTACAAGTAAATAAATGTTAATATTTGAATCTGAATATCACATAACAGCTGTTTCTTGCATGTTTGGGGTCTGATATTCATTGACTTATATTGCTCTACAGATTTCAGACTCATTATCACTTTTGGAACGTTCGTATTATTACATTATTACATATTACTACATATTTACGATCAGGTCAGGTCATTGATCGGATCTCCAAATTTAACAGAGTTGAAAATAGTCTGAAATGCATTAATTATAATCCTTCATCTTTGTTTGTCAGGTCTGTGTCTTTGGAGAGTCTCGTTCCCATTCTTTTACGCTCAGTTGATGCTGACTGACATTGTTGACTTTTTTACCTAATGCGGCCAGACACTACGGTTTTAAAGTTTAGTCAACTGCCATGTTTTTCATGAACTCCACCATCCTTTCCTTGATCCTTGTGACAAAAATCTCAGTATATTCCTGCATAATTTTGATGCAGGAATGTATGACTTCTTGGTCAGACAAGACTAACGGAGGTGTGACTTCCGACCAAATCCAAATGTTGTTGAGTGTTGAAAGATTTTGCCGAAGTAGCTTGTTTTTTGTGAAAGGAAAAGAAGAATGTATGTCATTGTATGCTGTTATGGTTTTATCATGCAGCCCTATCAGTTTTTTGACAAAAATTGAGCATAAACGTGTGATAGTTTTTGGACATCTGGGACTTTGAGGCTCCTAATTTTTATTTTAGTACATTCATGATCATCGTGTTATAGCCTTTGCTATCGAAAATAATATTGGTATTTTTTGTGTTTAATCACAGATAAGTCACACGTAATAACAGATGCAATGAGAAAACTCTGAAAACAAATTATTTAAGGTCTTACCAGTCCATAGACACAAGGTCTATTTTAGATTTACTAGATTTTACAGAATGAATGCTAAATCAGCATTTTGGTGAGAGGGTGCAACATCTCTATTACTTGATTTAGAAAAAAAAACACCCTTTGACCCTCAGGTGTTCGTAAATAGAACTGAGTCAGTAAAGGGTTCATGGTATTTTTTTTTGCTGGAGAGGAAAAGATATTGAAAAAAACCACCAGATTTGTTTCTACTTTAAGCCTTTCCATATTTTTTCATTTAATTCATTATTCATGTGTTGCTCACTGTTGACTAATGCACTATTTTTTTCTTTCTCTTTTTCATGTGCTGCTATTCTTCTTTCCTGGTCTCATGTTGTGCTCCAGGTGAGTGCCACGCTATCAACTTGATGACAATGAAGCAAACACATCTCTCTCTCTCTGTCTGTGTCACACTTGGTGTCTCAGCCCCTCCTCTGTTTCGGTATCAGCCCTCAATCCACCCGCTGAGGGTACCCTCTATTCAGACCCGACACCCTGTCATTATTTTAATCAAATGCAATTACCGCCACTCTGAGGACAATTGAGTTTTGTCAACTGTCCTTTTTCTGTTACCCCATACCCCTGCCCCTCTCCCAACCTCCAGCCCACCAAAACACTCACATACAGACAACAACTGTCCTGGAAAATAAGTTGAAAGTCTAAAAGTCAGACAAGCTTGTGGGGGCGGGGCAGTGGGGTCCTTGGATGGCAAACACAGATTGTACTGTTCATGATTCACAGAGTTAATTTCATTGTTGAGGTGGGAGGGTTGTGTTGCTGCATGGGTGGAGAATCTGATTGACGTGTAAAGGGAATCTTGTGTCTTATATTTTATAAGAGTGTAACTCCATGTGGTTTTGGTGCATCACTGTGACGTTCTCTTGATCCGGAATCGTGCGTGGCGTGGGGGGTCCCGGGGTTAAAAGACCGTGTGACGCTGTTGTTGGACGAGGCGATGAACTGACCGCTTTTGTTCCGTGTGATGCTCACACCAGAAGCGGGCTCGCCTTTGTCCTCACCCCTCCCATTATGTTTGCATCGCTGCAAAATATGATTTCAGATCATCACCAGTAGAAAAGAGAAGGTCGGTTGAGGATGGGGGACAGTTTAGTCTGTGCTTGTAAAAGGGTGAAGGAGAGGGGGAGGGATAGCCACTGAATGGCCTCCTGTGTAGTAATCAGCAGGCTGACGCCCCAGGAAGGGGGAAGAAGACCAGGATAAAGACTGTAAGTGTTCTGAAGATGTGACTGCCACACCACCACTTCTTTGCCCTGTGGGCAATAGGAAAGAATTCACAGATCTGTCATCTGCCAGACATTACCCCCAACACCCCCCTTTACCCCCTCTCTCATTCGCATGTAGCAAAACCTTACTCTTCCCCCAGCCATCCACAGGATTCCTTCCTGTAACTTTGGGTGACCTCCACCCCAGACCAGACACACAATAACTGAGGAGATCCCTCGGCAGACCCCTCCTGGTGTGAGAGGACTTAGCCAGCGTCTCAGAACCTTATGAATCGCCTTCAGGTGGACTCTACTTGTGCGTAACGGAGAACAGGGTCAGTTTAGAAGCCGAGGAGGAGGATGCTCTTTCTGCACAATATAAACATGACACACCAAAAGGGTGGGGAAATTCCTCATGCATGGCTACTAACCAAACATGAAATGTTTATGTTGTCTGTGTGGGAGGGTGTGTGGATATGCATGCTCGAGAAAAACAAGGGACGAGGTTGACCCGACCTGCATGTAATGCCTCCCACCGTTTCGTGTATTCTTGCCTGGCATTGTGGCAAGGGAGGGTGACTGCCATCCCCTGTCCAAAGATATGGATATTGAACAGGACATAACATTAACATTTCACTAGCACCTCGTCTTTTTCCTCACTCTATTTCCTTACTTTTGACATGGCGCTGGCATTCCCCTGAGTTGTAGCACACTCAATGTGTGCTAGGGGAAATGCCACAACCTGGAGGCACAGCCATATGATAAGAGGAAGAACAAAGTGAGTCGAGGAGAGAGGTATCTCAGCAATAGAGAATGTGCAGCATTCATGGAGTGAAAGACCCTGGGGCTGTAACCCTGGGCACTCGCTGCTCTGACAGCTTTTAAATGCACTCTTTCTCCACCCTCATACATGCCTTTCACACATTTCTTTTAATGATTTGTACTCTATTGTGAAAAGCACCAAAACACTCCCGGCCTAAGCTCCAGAAAGCTTGTCCTGAAATGGCTTTTTTAGCAGACTTTTAGTTTGCTTTCAGAATTTTCATGCATATTAATATTTTCAAGTAGTCAGCATTTTTACTTGTATTACTCTGTTACAATAATTGTATTTTATAAAACTGAAATAAGTGGACCAGTAATTTTGCCGAGGAAATTTATAATAATGCATAATAACTGGAATATAAATAAGTCGGTTGGTTGGTTGGTTGGTTGGTTGGTTGGTTGGTTGGTTGGTTGGTCCTTTTGGTGGTTGGTCGGTTCTTTGGTTTGGCGGTTGGTGGTTTTATTGGTTGTTTCCTTCTTTGACTCGTCAGTTGGTTCTTTGATTGGTTGGTTTGTTTTTTGGCTGGTAGGTTGTTCTTTCGGCGGCTGGTTGGTTCTTTGGTTGGGTGGTTAGTTCTTAGGCTGGTTAGTTGGTTCTTTGATTGGTTGGTTTGTTCGTTGGTTGATTGGTTGCCTAGTTGTTTGATACATTCATTGTTGTCATGTTTACATTGTTTTTAAATGTTTGGATTTGATTGACAAAAAAGCACACCAAGAATGTACTTTTCTCACTTTCTTGAACACAGGTAGATTTTAAGTTTTTTACACAAAAGCTACTTAACTGAATTACATGCCTCTCTCTGGAGGGTTTGGCAAAGTGTTAGACGTTTGCGAAGGTTGGAATTTATAGAATACCATTCATATTTTGGGGACTGTGGTTATTTTCAAAAGTACAGTATTGATTTTTAGATTAAAAGTGAATAAGTCTTTCGCCGGGCATCTTTTTTTTTTTTTTTTTGTCATGTTGAATCCCCCTCCCCCCACATATATTCTTACTTTGCAACATCCAAACCAACTCAAAAACATCAAGGCTCAGAATAACACAAATGAACATAGTCAATCAATGTCATGAAACATTATATTGCCTTGCATCCAGTGCTGCAATGTATCAAACTCAATTGACTTGAAGCCTCACTATCAGTTTAGGTTTTGTATCGCCAGGGTTTTGCCACTACACAGCCCTACTTACCAGTGTTCAAGTTTTGTGTTTCTTCATGGTTCTCTCCGCCTTTTAAGTTTTAACAGTTGTGTTGAAGTTATCGTGGCTGAAGTAATTGGATCTTTACAGCACCTACAGTGTCTATGTCATTGGTTTGAATTTGTGTGGGTTAAATTATATATGATGATGGAGGGGAAACGATTTAGCTGGAAGTTGGATGAATGAATGTCATTAAATCCCTCTAGATTTCCCCTCTTTAAGTATAAAGTGGTCCAGAAATGACAGGGTTCTAGCAGCCTCTGTTGCTCTTGCTCCATTTAATTCAGTTTCCTAATAAAAGACCAGAGGTAGTTCAGGCCAGAAATAGGATGTACATTACCCAGCCCTGACCATCAGCGCTGTTTTATTTGAGCATGACATTAACACCCAGCATACATGAGAGCCCTCTCAGAATGTACAGTGTGCGGTCGAAGCCAAGGATTTGTTCAAATTAGGCGCTTAAAGATCATGTAACATAAGTGGAAACAAATGTGGAGGTCTCTGTTATTCTTGCGATGCTCCACCAAAGCCCTGTGTTGAAGACAGTTGAGGCTAAACTCAGGCAGAAAGAGATGGAACTCAAGTATTTTTTTTTCATCTGCGTTACGCTCTAAGCATGTTTTATGAGACACCAAGGAGTGTTTAGAGAAGCTTGGCACATAGGCCACCATAGTACAGCCTCTAACAGCGTGTAGGAGGGCCAAGTTATGCCTAATGCGCAATGCCCATTGAGTCGTCTGTTATACATGGTAATGAATGGTGGTCGGAGGAACAGTGTCCTGTATCAAAGAGCTGAACTAACATGCCTTTCTCACGGAGCCGGAGAAGTGGCCCTTTGTCACGGCGGACGCCTGCTATCGACTCCCAGCATCTGGTAAAATATGCCCCATTGTTGGTGAAGGCCAACTCCGTTTACAACTCTGAACGGACAGCATTCCTGAAGTCAGCAACACCAACCCCTCCTCCTAGAACTTCTAAGAGTGACGGCAATGGTTCCTCTCACTTCATGTGGCTAAGTGTCTATTTGGCGTAATTGCGCTAGTTTTACAATTATTTGTTGTTATGCCACTTTAATAATATTGTCTTTATTGCAGAGATTGAGAGTACATAAGTACATTTACCCAGGTACTGTACAAATTTGAGTTACTTGTACTTTATTTAAGTATTTTGATTTGGTGCTAGTTTATACTTCTACTCCACTACATTTGTCTGTGACGGCTGTACTTACTAGTTACCTTTTAGATTACAATACATACACTTCACAATGTATCAATGTAAAACATTTGTAATAAACTCATGGATTAATTTGTCGATTGACAAAATTATCAAACTTCTCAAGTTAAACCAACATTTAAAAAAGAAGGTTTTACAAGCTGTTTCTGAATATCGGAAAATGTCACAAATCTTGAAAACAGGCTGATCTTATGTCAAGTTGACATAACAAGTTTACTTTAGTTAAGTAAAGGGTGTTAATACTGAGTCTATCACTGGCACCTCGGAAATATGACAAGGCTCAAGTTTACTGTGACAAATTTGAAGAAAGCTTTGAAAAAAAAATCATCAAATAATATCATTTTAAACGGAGGAAAGTTGGTCTTTTCCATATTTTCCAGGTGATTTGCTTCTCTTCCAGCATCTCTTGACTATCATAAAACAGCTTTAAGGCCTTATCTGAATTGACTTCACCCTGTAGTTGTCACTAATTATCTGTCTCTGAAGCATAAAGTTGGATCTTAAATTAATTATGAAGACCCCTTTTGGGCTCTGCCATCCAGTACAAAACACAAGGGCTTTAAATGTAATTCTTCCCCCTTCCAGTCTGGAACATCCAGTCAGGAATCAAGATAAGTCTTAGCTCATCTCTGTCTACATCTAAGCCCAGCAAACCCTCAGAGAGAGCTGAGGGGCTTCTTTCTTTCTCTGTGAAAATGGTGGCAGTGAAAATAGCGCTTGGGGAAAACAGGCGTGGAGTCCATTTTAAAAGCCTCACCACTGTCACCCTATCCACCATCCAGCATTCACTCCCCTTTCACAGTGTTGGTGGAGTTGGAATGTTTTTCAACAGAAGGGGGCTATTTACTTGGCTCCGGCCCCTTCATGAGTGTGTGTCTGCGAGGGAAGGAGAGAGACAGAAAGCTCAGGAAAGCATTTATTTATAGGTATCTGAAAGCTGCAGGGCCCTGAAACTGTGGGATGTATTATGACGTGCCTTTGGAAAAGTAAAAACAAAACCCCTTACAGCGAGATACAGCTATTTTTATCACTTAGGTTAGCTCCCTATTGTATAACGTAAGAGGTACATTCTCACCTAGCACATATTACCTTGTTAACCAAACACTTCAACTTGCTCAAAAGCTGAATTTCTACCTTGCATCTAGACTGTTAAACATTATGCTCTATGGAGTAAACCGTGGCGTCAGTACTGTGCAGCACTTGCTATGTAGCAGTGGTTTGGTTCAGAAGCTAGCAGTTCTGAGATCTCAGGGTGTCGTGGAATAGTGTCTGAACCGGATCACTACCCATGGCGCTAACAACTCCAATGATGAAGTCAGCACCTCTCAACATCTCGCCCCTTAATGGAGTCTCACTGCCTTTGTCCTTAACCATCCATTTCCATTAATTATTCAAGGGGAGAAAGGAAAACCGTTTGAGTGGGTAACACTGATCCAGTGTACTCAACCAATCTATGCAGTGTAAGTAATAAAATACCACGCACTCAGACGACACAATAAAAGAGATGGAGACAGAGGAGACGCTTGTTAAAAATGTAAGTAGACGGAAGCTACCCGAAGACAACAAAGAGAGGAGGTGGTGGCGGCTCGGGAGTCAAAAGACATAGCAGCGACATCTTAGTGTCTGGGTTAATCAGCAAAACAGGATGATAGCAGCTGGTGTTTCACTATATACTCCCGGTCCATGAAGGGCGTCTGTCTAAGCAGAGGCTGAGTCGATGTGATGCGTCCTCAGTGCAGCTGAGTGATGCTAATTGGGATTAGCACCCATTGCGCCAAACTGACACAAGACATTCCAGGGCCAGCCCTTCCAGACTTCGCTCGCTGTACTGTCAAACTCTACCGTATGTTTTCTCCTCGCCCCCAGGGCTCTGGAAAAATGCGGGGCGGAGAAAATGGAAGCCAAAGAAATGTGCAACCAATAAAGAAACAATGTGATAGAGTACCCTTTTCAGAAACAAAAACACTTGGCTAATGTGAATAGAATACCAGTGCCTAGGCTGGAAAAGGTCAGGATGCACTTTTGAACTTTCAATCTCAATGAGGCCAGTTTTCCCTCCCTGAAATGAGGGGAGGGAGGGGCTGGAAATCCATCCATGTCATCCCACAAAAATGAGTCTCTTTTTGCACCCTGAGTTTGATACACCTTCCCAGCCTGGTGCTGTGACCATCTTTTTTTCTACTTTGGATTTTGGAGGGGGGCCTTTCCTGAGGTATTAGATCCATGAACTAGGAGTGCTGTATTGAATATTTTATCGACTGTCTGCTTGCCCCGTGCTGACCTGCCTGACATGCTAAGTTCCCGGCTCGCTGGAGACGCCACGTCGCTTCACATCAGCCCAGCCACCCGTAAGGCTCTCCTGCATTTCCTGTGAATAAACTTGCACACAGTGGGGGAGGAGGAGCGGCCAGGGCAGAGGGGCACTGGGGCTGAGAAAAGGAGAAAAAACACACACACACACACACATTCTTTCTCTGAAGAACAACACACACAGCCTTGGGTACAGTATGAACTCCCCTGGTCATAGCCTGATGAATCCTCCCAGCAAACACCCAGTGAATTGAAACGACCTGAAACCTCGATTTCAATTAGTGCGGCACTTTCTGTGATGTTTACTCCACCAATTTGGGTCATAGCTGGCAATGGTTCTCTCTAATTACATACCTTGACCTTGATGAATAATTTAATGAGTCCTTATACCCAAACAACAATACAGATATTTTATCTTTGGCCACTTAAATAACCAGGATTCTCAAAGTATTTTAAATTCACTTATGACCAGTTATATAAGTGATGTCATGTCGGTTACGCTAGACGTTCACTTAATATCACTTTATTACCTTGTATTTCTTATTATGACGTTGCTTAGTGTTATTATCTGGGCGAGAATCTTTTCAGTTTATAGCCACATAATATTTCTCCTGTAGAAAGTTTACAAGGTTTGCAACTTTTTCCAAATCTAATGCAGCAACTCACAGTTATTTTCTATTTTTTAATTAACATTCTCCAAATATATTTATTTGTTTTTAAATTTATACATAAAAATGCAGATTTACATTTCAGCTTTATACATTATTTTGCTAATTCACAATGTCGCTTCTAACTCACTACACATGCTGAGAACCCTGATGTTCAGACAACCTGTGGTCATCTTTCTGTCAGGTATTATGGAGTAATTATATAGACCAAAAATCTGGGATATTCATCACCCAACTGTTGAAGATCCTTCATGTTAGCGCGCTCGCATCAAATTCTATTTCCCTAAAGACCTTAGTGAGAGGAAGACACGGACTGATTTTGGGAAAGGTCAACTTTATATTCCAAACACTAAGGGGAGCTTTATTTCCAAACAGTGGTTAGATTTAGTCCAGATTTGGTGCATATGAGTCTACCAAAGGAGATTTAGATCTCCTGTGTGTCATATTTTACCCCCGAATCTCCTATTTAAAGTGCATTATAAATTAAATGTATTATTATTATTATTATTATTTTACTCACTACAGGGTCTTTTTGTATCATTTTCTTACATAACTTCCAGCTGTTAGTCCGATTCAATCCAAAGCTGCTGCATTTGAATTGACCTGAGCATATTTATCTTATGCATATAATCAGTCTAATAGTTCATATTTTACTCACAAGGGTGTGCTTTTTATGAAAAACACTGTTTTCGGGCATAACTTCCCATTTAATTTGAAGTTTTCAATCTGGAGGATTGCTTGTCTAATGCGGGGAAGGATTTTCAGGATATATATACCCTTTCCGTCGGGAATGACAGCGTAGGCTGATATAAGCCTGTACTGGTTCCTACCACGCCCTCATACATACTTTTTTCTTTTAGATTTCCTTTTCATTTCTTGTATCGATGATGTGAAATAATGAAATACACATTTACTTATGCGTAAGTACTGCCATTTCCTGCATAACCACAAGAAGTTAAGGAAAAAAGCTCTAGAAGGTCATTGCAAACTAAAGAAAGAGAGAGAGAAAATCTACTTATTTCCTTACTATCACTTGCCATATACTAACTGGCTGTAACTGATGGTGAACTCAGCCTGTCTCTGATCATGCTGATCATGTTTACAAGTGCTCATAAGATTGTTATAACCACATTAGACTCCCTTTATTTTCATCATTATTATGTCTTAATTTGTGTTTTATGAGTACCCTTTAAGTAAGAGCGTACAAATAGGAGTCCCATCTTCTCCACAACAATAACAGGTTGAGGGAGTTTTACCATGAGGGTGTGAGCAAACTCTCTCAGCCCTCAACTCCCCCCTCCATCACTATCCCTCTGTCTCTCGCTCATTACTGGTAGTGGAGCTTCCTAATGTGTTAAAATCTAGTGGGGCGGAAACGTCAGCCAACGGACTTTGGTCCCCCAACAGTCTTTACTTATTCATGCAAGCGCTGGCCTCTCCCCAGGACAGTGTAGCACTGACCCAAGAGGACAGTGGGCCTAGAAAAAAATGACCCTTCATAAGGGTCACTCAGCATTTTCAACCAATGAGTCCACAAATGGTTATATATGTTGGGCACTTTTGTCCATGATGAGAATGGACCACTCTCCAGTTGCCTGTACATTACGCTGTCCTTTAGCTTGTATTGAAATCCTAATTACCAAACCATCAGCAGACATTTTGGTGCAGTTCCAGCAGAGCCTTAAAACGGAGGTGACAAACTTCTTATTTAAAGCCCCAAAGCCTGTTTAAGGTACCTTTATTCCACCCTGCTATTCTATATGAAAGCAATGACAGAATAATGGGAGGCCTGAGTTGTTGCACCTCTGAGATGACAGCGGAGGAAGTAAGAGAGTCAAAACAGACATCTGTGCCAATGTGAGTCAAAAAGGCTGGATGGGGTTGTAATGTTTTAACAATGTATAATGTTTGCAGCTCATAACTGGAGGATTAAAAGGCAGCAAGTAGCAGTGAGGCAGTATCCAAAACACAAATATCTTCATGTCAGGCAGGTGCTGTGGGTTCCAAGAGCTGTATAAGTGAAAGGGAAGGCAAATTAATGTTTTTCCATCTTAATCCATTGTTTTGTGTTCAAAGCGCTGCTCAGCACATATGTCAGAAATCACAGTATCAGGAATCATTGGAGTTGTAGTTTTCTCAACAACCACCTAAAAGATGAAAACCTGACTGTTGTCACAACGAGGCTTGTTTGCCATGACAAAAACAAGAGAGACTTGGTTAATGTGTAGAAATGTGTGCGATTTTCTACATAAAGAATAACCTTAAACATAAACCTAACGAGCGTGAGTATGTAAATCAGTGTTATCTGCACGTCTGCCGTCGGATGAGTGTGAATGATGAATAAAGTGTCGTAGTCATGTGAGATTAAACTAACCATCCAAAACAAAGGATGTGGTGCCGAGCTGGTGGACAGAGAGAGAGAGAGAGGGAGTAAGAGAGAGAGGGAGACAAATGAGACATGTCTTAAGCATTCTCGGTGACTGGCCATGTGCACCTAAGGGTGCTAATGAGCTCCGCCTACATGGGACCTGCAACACAACAAACAGACCGACATGAGACAAATACACACATACAGCAGGGCCAGCTAAATCGAGAGGGCAGCCACACCAAAGAGAAGCAGAAATATTTACTAACGAGGCCTTTTAAAGTTTTGTCTACATTTCCTTTAGTCACATGTGTCGACCTCCTTCCTTATTATCTCAACCTCCAGGAAGTTGGAGCAACAAGTGGCCAAATTATGCACACTTGGCATTCCAAATTGCAGAGGTGACTGCCCACTTATTGAACTTAGTTCCAGCCATTAAAAAACAGCAGACATGTAAAGATTTCCCAATGCTGCATGGATACCATTAGCAGTGTCTTTCATCCAGGAGCTCATCAAAACTTTGACAGGAACCGGGACTGTAATTATCCAAGATTCTTGTTATCCGTTCCTCATACACACCGGAGATGATAAGTAAAGTCTTTGAATGTCCATTCTAATGTGTTGCCGATAAATGATCATTCATGGGATAATTACTGTGTTTTGGTGTAATTACTGACATTAAAATCATCTGCGAGTTGCATTGATCCAAAAATAGTCTCAACCTGACCTGCTATAATCTCTCAGTGGTCAAACCTATCTCTGACGCCTCCCCTCCTAGTTAATATTTTATCTCTGTCCTCTCTCAATCATTTCATCTCTGCCACACACTCTCCGGCCCATCCCTCCTCTCTCACCACTCTCTCCCTTTGCAGCCCCTCGCTGGCTTCCTCAGTCCTATACCACCCCGCCCCTTTGGTGGAAGCGAGAGCTTTTGATGGAAACCATCCAAACTTGTTTGTTTGCCTTGGTGTCCTTATTGACCAAAAATCCCAACCGCTGCCGCGATGAGATGTTTTAGAGTTTTCACAGGAGGGTAGATATTGAAGATGGTGTCGACTGTCAGCTGCTTCCCACACATATGTGACCACAGAGGATGTCATTTACCAACCAGGCTGTGCTCCTGCACCAGACTGCATGATGCTTCTGACAAACAACACTGTGGTGTTTGAGTTGTCTGAGCTTGAGGTTTGTCTATACCATAAATTAGAGTGAGGCGTGACTCAACTGTATACATCGCTATGGAGAGAGTGGAACGCGAGTTTGCAGTGACCCTCTGGATACGTGGATATTTGTCAGAATAAATAAGCACTTTGAGTAGGAATGGGTTCAGCCTGTCCGTCAAATTTCATTTCTTCATCATAACTTATGCACTTTTTGTAAAATGTTCAAGGTTATGGGGTGGCAGGAACCTATCCAGCGGGCAATAGGCAGAATACGAATTAATGATTTCATTTTGTATTTTTCGAATTTAAATTTTTTAAGTTACATACATCGTGAGAAACAGAAAAAAATAACAGTCTGAATATCAATATTATCCCTAGAATAACCCCAAAATATAACCTATACCATTGCAAAATATTACATAATTCCATTATACTCTTATTATACCATAAGAAATCATCAATTATTTAACTTATGAATCTATTTGCATCATAATCTACATTTTATGATGTCCTTTTTTCTTATCCTCTTCTTTCTTAATATTTTCTTATTTTGACGAAGCACTTTGTCGTTTACCTCTTTTTGAAACATGTTTTGAAAGGTGCTAAATAAGGCTTTGATTGATTGAATGATAATTCTTAATTAACTTGAATTTGATGAAAGAGGAAAGATTTTTTTGAAACAGAGCAGAAGAATTTCAACTGATCATTAAGTTCATTTCATAGTTTGACGCCCTAAACATCTGTATTTTGCATTGGTTCCAACATCATCTCGACAAACCTCGGAAATTGCAATTTTGAAAAGAACGGAATACAGACAGAAAGGCTATTTTGTTCACAACTAGAAAAAATTTAATCATTGGGTCCATGTTTGTTTAAATGCATTTCCCCAGATTTCCTCACAGTACACCATGTAGTATGGGGCATTATGAGTGAACGGTACAAATATGCAGACATCTCTTATAAATAAACCCCTTGTTTTACAAAGCAGCACAGCAGTAGATTTATATAATATGCATTTAATATACTGTATATGTGGCTTCCAATAGAGTTAATGATCTATATTTACTCCCAAATCCCTCAATTAATACATTTTTTCAATTTTATAAAACCGTTTAAAAATTCAGTTTTTCGACAATATTGGCCCTGATAAAACCAAACGTTATAAATTATCAACATGAGAAAAATTTTGTCAAGAAAAATTGTCTTTCAGCTGTGTTTAATATTTGTTTCAGTTCACCGTGGACAAGCCTCCGGTTCAGCACATGGGCAAATTCTTTTTTTAACTGACTTCATTTGAATTCTCCTGAAAATGTGCCTTATTGGGTTTTTACTTCAGGCACTCCAAGACTCTTAAGTTTAATAAAACACTAAAACTAAATCTCACCCCCTCCTCACTATCGGTGAGACATGTGAGGCGGTCATACCGATAAAACAACACGTTCTCCAGCTATGTTGAAGGACCTCCATCATATAAATAGTGGATGAGACAGCTTGTCGCTGACTGACACCGACCCAAATAGAATTCCGCTCAATACCAGAAACAATGAAATGTGGCTGGGAGATATTTCTATGTGGTCATAAATGATTCAATTCCCTACTTAACCTCAGCTCCTTTTCTTTGTATTATCACTATTCAATATGTATGTATAATATTGGTGGCGTGTGATTAATGTCCCTCATTGCTTATTTAAGTTCCTGTATTTTTTATGCGGATTCTTCTCCTTTTGTTTTTCAAGAGATCAGCAATGTCAAGAGAATGGATTCAACTAGGGTAGTATGGAATTGGCTCAAAGGAGGATTAGACGATTGTTGACCTTTTACCTCATTTATAGTTAATGAAAGTTTTTTTACACTACCTGGAGGGTTTTTTGACATGTCTGCTCTATTAATAGAATTAATGAATGATTAAAAGCTGGGGTTCATGGCTTGACTGATTTTTCTCTTGCATGATTTTATTGTTATTTTGCATATCAGGGCATATTTCTCAGATCCTGTGATTAATTGATTATTATCAATTAACTGCACAGCCCTATATAGACTTAAATATTTCCTGCAACTTACACAAAAGTGGAAAGTCTATTTATTTGTAATTTTTTCTCCCAGGGAAGGTGTAATTTTTCACTCAAACAGACATTATTCAGTGGAAGCTTGAATGAGTCTGTGCCATAGACATGTTCGCACAAATCTTAAGGTTCTGACATGATGTTAACTCGTCTTCCTCCTCAAACCTTCAAGCTAGCTGTTTCAGTATATTGACGGTTTTTCAGAATGACTCACCAGACTGCTGTTGTGTCAATGAGTCATTCCATGACTCTAAACTGGTTTTACATCTTCACGTTGTCTGCGCTTGTTGCAATTTTATCCATCTTTAAAGCAGTTACAGTAAGTGATGGGTGATTGTTAATTACTTAATGAATTCTCCCATAACTGACACAACATTTTAAATGCTATGATAAATTCCATTCACGGCTTTTTCCTTGATTTTTAAGGTATGATGTGTTAATTTTTCAGCTTATTATTTTGTTACTAAAGTTCCTTTTTTTTCAGCTTATTATTTTGTTACTAAAGTTACAAAATAGATTGGTATGAAACTTTTCACAACTAACATGATAACTAGAATCACAACCCCTGTACCACCGCTGGGAAAAAACTGCCCCCTGTGAGAAATAAATTCAATCTATTGCATCCACATTTTTATTTTGGTCCCAAACAGATTAACAATAATCATAGATACCAACTACCCAAATAACGCTGTTCCTGTTGTCCGGAGATGCTCTATGTGGCAATGTTTAAAAAGAAACCCATTGTTTTTGCTGTTATCCAGAACAGCAAAATGCAGTGGTTCTCTTCTGGCGTAAGACCCATCTTCCCACCAAATTTCATGGAATTTTGTGCAGCAGTTCTTGTGTAATTTTGGCTGGCCTGCATGCAATATTTGTTAATGTTTACTGTGACAAGGTGTCCCTGCATCATGTTTCAAGATATGGTGACACAACTCCAAAGCTACTTTGACGGGGAGACCAAACTGGAATATGGCAAGTTGACTACAGTATGTACAGCTCTGCAGTGGATGGACTAAAGGGATTACTTACGACGTTACCATCATTTCTCAGCTTTGAATATAAGACGACCATGATTCCATCATGTTTGCTTATCGTGTGAAAGGGATGTACTTCAACATTTCATAATACTCTTTCAATGTTAGGAGAAATAATCCATGTAGGTGATCAGTACGATGAGCTGAAAACTCCATCATGTCATGAATAAGGGCCTGTTGACGGACCAAACCACCTAAAAAAGAAAGACACAGGTCAAAATGTGATCAAGTTGGCGGATGTTATCAGAGAATCATTAAGCTCCCAGTTTGTAGATGTATGAAATCTGCCATGTTGGATTTGCTTGTTTTATTATTAAAATATCACCACTACAGATTTCATCGGATTCCTTCCCAAGACAACAAGGTCAGACAAACAATATTTGGCACTTAAGAGGTGTCCACTCTGAGCTGCAACCAAACCCAGACGCTCACAGCATGTCAGAGGGGGCCATTAAAAGCCAGTCCCTTAAAAAAGGTTCTTCAACTCGCTGATGCTGGTTCTTCTCTCAGGCCATATTTAATAAATAAAGCTGCTGGCACTTTTTGCGTCAAGGCGAGAGAGAGAGAGCTTCTCTAAAGTGTGGGGGGGCAGCAGGAGAGAGTGAGAGGGTCACTATTATATCTTGCTAAAACGCTCCAAATGTAATTCAGCCGCGGGTCAAAACTTTAAAAGTGCGAGCCCTTGTGTGTCAGTGGATGTGTGTGTTGGCAATATCTGCGTGTGTGAAAGGTTTTTTAAAGGGCTTTTAAAAGATTCGGAGGAGTGAAGGTCAGGTGATGGAGAAAGCGTAAACATCTCTCCGTCCTGCTCTTCCCCTCTGCTACCCATGAAAGTTTGATGGTGGAATTAGGTTGTTGACTCATCTCGCACCTCTGTGCTCATAGTATTGACAGGCTGCCAGAGGATGGCTGAGCGGGCTGAGGTAGCCACCGTGTGTGCGCTTTCTCGTCTTGTCTCACTTCTGCGCTTTTTTTTTTTTCCTTTAACTCTCCTTCTTTGCTTCAGCATCGGCCAAACAGCCTCAGAAGTGTTTTAACAGAGCTTTAATGGCCTCGGCCCCAGATCTCACCTCCGGCGCACATGCATGCACACGCTCAGGTTTGAAATAGCTCTCCGGTGGTGGGGGAAAAAAGTGATGATCAGTAAAAGGAGAGAGAGGGAGAGAGAGAGAAAGAGAGAGAGAGAGAGAGAGCTATGCTGATGATGGCGGATGATGACATGCCTTCCTTTACTCACCACCAGCTCCCATATTCCTTCTTCCCACTATCTCATATGGCCAGCGTCTGTTGACTCTGTGACTTTTGTTGACCTCCTTCCTGAAATCACTCCGTCTTGCTCTCACACTAATTTAATGAAGAGTTCTCTTTGTTCTTTTCCTTATGGCACAGGATCATCTCTTCACACAGTTTAGTGTTTATTTTCCTACGTCATGTGACCAACCTCTTCCGTCAACATCAAAGATGCTGTAATTGATATTCTACACATTTGACAGTGTATCAACTGACAATGTAATAGCACTATGTTTGAGGAGGTAATCAAAGTATAATGAAGATAATTATCACCCGAAGCTCTAATGTGAGCTGATTTTGAATCAGATTTGTGCATATGAGCATAACAGAGTTCATTTAATGTCACAGTTTGAGTTGAAGGTAAAACTGACACTAGGTAGACTAAATATGTGAATTCCCTGACTACAGATTGCATAGTGGTAAAAACCTAGCCGCAAAATAGGGCACTCTTGCAATTTTTCTGCCATAACTGATAAATTAATGGACAAATCTGGATATTTTGGGATGTCATTATGAATCCATAAGGAATCTTATGTTTTCGAAAGGTTCAGTAATTATAATGTATCCTAAATAAAGTGATCAAATTGATTCTGATCACAGTAATGTCTACTTTGGGTACTGTTTGGCCTTGGCAGTCGTTTGCGCTCGCTGAGTTCTTTATAGCTTAAAATGTAGTGGCTTAAATGTTCAGCTTGTACCAAATCTGTTGTTTCTGTACATTGGGTGTATCTTGCAGATGGTTCGAACTAAACTGTGTGTATTTGCTATTGTCGATATATTGTTTTGTCGTTGAATATAGATGTCGTAGATTTTGGAGTGGGCTCTGGGAGTTTTCCACTCTGGCGTGACCAGCATTCTAGCAGAATCTGTAGAGGTTCTTTTGGTTTTCCATCAAAGTGATCACATTTACTGGAGCTGCAATTTGTCATCATTTGATGAGGTTTCATCCTGACTCATTCTTTCCCTTTCTTCCCTGTTTTTCTCCGTCGTTGACACATTCTCCTACCACCCTAACATCTTTATAATACCCCCCCCCCCCCCCCCATTCACCCAGCCCCAACCACCATCCTCTGCTTCAGGGTTGGAGTGTGTGGTTCTGTCTGTGTCTGTGTGTGTGTTTGTTAGAGGGTTTAGCTGTGATGAGTGCTGTGCTACTTCGGCCAAGCCAGAGGCAACGCTCATTAGCAGAGTTTAGCCACACAGGCGCTGAATGGGACGGCTTGTTGACACACACAATGGGATCAACCCCCTCACACTCACGCAACATACACACAACCGAGTGGTGGCTCCAGCTTGACGCGTCCTGCCCCCCTCTTTTACCCTTTCCAAACTGGGCTGTGTGTGTGTGTGTGTGTGTGTGTGTGTGTGTGTGTGTGTGTGTGTGTGTGTGTGTGTCAGAGCAAACCCACCCAGTTATCTCATCTGATGCCCCCTTTTCCCTCACCTTACACCATCACTACAAATCCATAGTCACATGTCACACACCTCCCAGCTCATCCATCCTGGCCTCACATACACCAACGTTCATACAAATTCTACATTCATATACACTTTTTTTTGAGAACCTTACAGGAAAACACCCACACTCCAAAACAATACATCCATTGTCTCTTCTGCATTGCTTGGAATACATGAGTTCTGGGCTGATTTAATCCTGACTGGCCCCTCCTGAAAGTCATAGAAAAAGTCTGGTCTCTGATCTTCATTGGTGCCATTGTTGTTCCTATATAACCTGCGTTATGAGGCGTTTACAGATCCACTGTCAAACTAATGGATATTCTCACAGACTCACCAACTAATTTCAAATACGTGTGATGATCACACATAGCACTTATTTTCAAGCAGAACCACTGCGGTCAATGCAAGTGACATCTGATGGTAGCTGAACGCTCTTGCCCTTTTAGACAAATTTTAGTAGTAACGTTAACAAAACAGTATCATGCCAATAATGACAGAAACTGATCCTCACTTTGAGTTTTCACTGAAGACGTCCTTTGTTGACCATAGCTGGGTTAACATGGACCCCTTTATTCAGATTCAAGTTGGTTTAAAAGCCTAATCAGAATTAAAATGCCTCATATATACATCCAATGGGGAATAAATCCACCAAACTGATATTGAATAAACCTCTTCATAAAGCAAACAAAAGAACAGGACCATGGAAACGGTAGAGAGAATGTCTCCTGGTTGCGTTCTGTCTGCGGGTGCCCAATGTTGCAACTATATGCAGGCTTATAATGCTGGCTTCGATGAACTGGACCTAAGCAGATAGTTCATTATTAACACAAACTCTCAAAGATTTAAACAATCTGGTGGAAAAATAAGAAATAATGAAATTTGAAGATGCTGATTACAAGGATAAATCCCAACAAAAATAAAAGTGGATCAGAACCGCATACTTTCATTTTTATGAAGCAGTGAATTAAGTTATTTGGGAAAGACCGCTGGTGAAGATCACTGACCATGGAAGATTACCATTGGTGAAGTTCTCGTACCATGGTGGGTGACAACTGCTGAAGGTCTCTCACCATGTAGGTTGACCATTGTGTTGATCTGAGTTTTCAGGATGATTCGTAGGATGAGTTTCTGGATTTACCGTTACTTAGTTGATGTTGATGTTAATATACCATTTCTGCTAGATTTAACCCACAACTTGACCTTGCAGAGAACTTGCTGGCTAATGTTAGCCTTAATAGCTCACTTAATGCTAGCTAATGTTAGCCAGACTGATACCACTGAGGTACCAATGAGGCTCTCCATCAATCATCTTCTCCCTTTAATTGCTTCCAGTAGGAATAAACCTTAGTTATTATAAAGCTGTTGCTCACTCACTAGTAATCACAGTAAAAACCAAAACTGCCCTGATCACATGATCACACATGTACATTGTGAATACATCCGTTGCTTATGCAGATAACACACAACTGATTAAATCAAACGTATTGGTGTATGTTAACACCACATTGGATTAGATCACTACTCGTGTAAACAGTCTGTACAAAATATTCAATAACAATGAAAAAAGTTTCCATGTAAACCCAGCTCATGTCTCATGAACATTTCCTCACCCAGACTTAGAATAGGATAGAATAGAAGAACTTTATTAAACCCCAAAATTGGGAAATTTAGTCGCTGCAAAATTGCTTGGCCTTCTGCTTGTTTCCCCTCTATTTAAAAAATGTCTACAGAAGTTGTTGCATCATGTCTATCTCTATTTGGTCACATCTGCTTCCACACCTGATAACCAGACGGAGATTTTTGGTGAACTGCTACCTCTGACAGCAAAACTGTCCTAATGTCCTGTAATGTGTGATACCTCGTTACTTTGAAGGGTTGTATGTGCATTTTTGACATTAGAAAACCTTTAGCGAAATGATCCAACCCAATGTCTAAGTTGGTTATGATTTTAAAGCTCCTGTGGTCTGAAACTGGCTTTGAACCAAAACTATCTGTTATGTCTACATGAAGTTTTCTCCTCGGCGGCTGGATCATCATCTTGTTCCCCCTTATGCCAACCACACACACAAACAAACACACATGCTTGGTAATGAAATAAGCACTCGTAATGCACAGTAAACTGACCAGTTAGTGCAAATAGTGTCTTTCACTTTGTCCCAGTTTGGCCGTCACATGGTGGTAAGACAAGGCTCAGTCCTGTGGCCCCATCCTCTCTGCCGGATGGGACATATCAGCTCCAATTTGGCCAATCCCCGCCTTTAAGAAAATTCATCAGGCCCTCGTTAGGAATGAAAGCAGTCTGTGTACCAGCAGTGGGGACAGATGGAACATTAGCTCAGGCTCCCACGGACGAAGAATGTACAAGGAGTGATGTACTAGTGTCAGTTTAGAAAGAGAAAAACTAAAGGTATGATGTGTTTGTGTGTAGTGTCTTCCAGTTTTCAAGGTACGCACTCAAGAAGATAAATTCACCGTAATAGAGAAGACCATTGGATTAAAGTCCAATACAATTACTCCATTCAATCTGACTTGACCTCTGTCAACCAGACGGATGGAAACTTGACAAAAGAGAACAAGCAGGAACCAATTCATCCAAAAGTTCATTATCTTTTCTACGTCATTAACTACGTCAATATCTGTTGACAATTTTTAGCCCACAAATGATTGATTGAATAAATGGTAATACAGCCTTGATCTATTCACCAAGAAGAGATGAACTAAACAACTAAAAATAAAAAAAACTCAGACTCACGTAGCTCCTCTGATTTAATCGAAGTCTGCATTTGAAAGGATTACACAATGTCAGCAGTGGAAATCTTCATTCAGGCCCTAAACTAAAAACCTAATTTGCACTAATTTTTTTACCATATATTACGATACGTATGGCCATATATGGCAAAGTCCCTAATTCTGATAAGAAGTGTAGGAAATGCATAATGTATTTACTATTTAGAATATTTTCATAATGTTTTATTATGAACTTGTCAAAAATTTAAAATAACGTAATTTTTATGCTTTAGTTTAATGTAAAACACTAAAAAAGTATTCCCCTCTTTAATTGAGTTTTAGATAATCTCAATAGTAGTTTTTGTACTATTTGACAGAAGAAACATCAGTGATGGGAGGATCCCCTACTGCTGTCAGCAGAAAAGTGATTCTAATATATTCCTTTATTAATATTAAAAAAATACTTTAAACATTTAAATGTGTGTTAGTTAGCTACAGGTAAATTAAAAGTAAGTTGTTAATTTACTCAACAATATAATATAACATTTAACTTTTTTAGGTGTTATATTTCTTAACTTACATATCTTTGCAGATTTGAGACCTCTTCCAACCAAGTTAGTAACTTCTATGTTGATATCATTGTTCATATTTTCCTATTGTTGCTTCAGGGAACTGTTTCCTATTTGGTGTTACATAATCATTTATCAATCACGCCCTCTAAATTTGGCAGTGTAATTAAACTGCAAAATTTCCCATCTCAAAACTCTGCTCTGCTTATTCCGCAACTGCCCTGCATTAGCAGTTGCTACCTGCTCCTTAAAGTCCCAACACCACCCAAACATCCACCTAGAGGCTTCGATGGAGGGGTTAGGTTATCGAAGGGTTATTTGCTCATCGCTTTCCAATATCTTGCTGTAAATTATCTGCGGGGAGGGATGAGGTAAGAGCTTAGATGCTTCTCTAAAAGTTGTGCTTTTCGTGAATCAATATGAATACACCAGTGTACCCACTTTATCACAAAATCTTACTCGGAATGGCATGTAGTTATCTTATGCTTTGCTGTAAAGCTCCAGAAATTTTTCGGGGCTAAGAAACTTCACGAGACTTCACATCAGCACGAGTGAGCCCATAATTTAATTTTTTTTTGTTTTTTGTGAACTCTTACTTTTAGAAAGAGACCACCACATATCTTACATCTTGTTTAGGTATGACCGATGAAAAAAATTGATACCTTTGTAATGATCTAATAAAGGAGTATGGTGATATACTGATCTTTAATTCATCACCAAGTCACATTATAGTTCCCGCTTACATCACGTGTCCGAAAAAACTATTTTCATGTTGACCCTTGTAAGGTGCCGCTAATTTGAAATTCCCAGACGGAGGCCTTCACAGATGTCATATTTCTGGCCATGAATTCAGTTTTTTATGTTCAAATGACAGATTCTGAGAATTAATTGCCATAATTTCCATTTTTTCTGAGAAATGTAACTTTCTTTTTCTCTTCTGAAGTCAAGATTTTATCTTGGAAACGTAATTTTTTTTTTCATGTGACCCTGATGTCTGTCCTTGTGAAATACAACACCACAGCAGCAAAGACATACACATGTCTGCCAGTTAAAAGCTTGCTACAAAGGACCACTATGTAATCAGGGTCTATGGCATCCCTGAGCTGACTTTTTCACTCAGACCACAGACGTTATTTTTGCTCTCCTGCAGTTTGATTCCCTCTGCCTCTGATCTGATTCCGCTCTTTCTACTCGGTTCCTTGTGTTACTGTAATTTGTGGACTGTCAGTGAACAAACAGGAAAGATGCCGAGGGTTTTTCACACATGAGCTAGGTTCCCCTTCATTGTATGCAGAGAGTTGTCTCAAGCTTTGTGTGTGGAGGAGAAAAACGATGGATTAACATACCTTAATTCAGCCAAGCTTCATCACATCCATTGCCGCCTCTCGGCAAGGAATGGCATGGCTTTCAGACAGCAAGTGGCAGCATGTATTTCTCTGGTGGCAACAAGGCGCAGTGTTGCTACTTCTCTTTCTGCGTTTGGTTGCACCAACCTATACACTACCAGCTGATGTTATTAACTTTGCACATTACAATCTCAACAATTATCTCAATGTAGCTCTGAAATGACCTTGTTTAGCAACACTACGATAATAATTCTGGAAGTTTTTATAGCTATCATCATAAAGAAGGTAATCTGTGGCATCATGTTGAAAAAGGTAAAAGTGGTGGCATAAAAACTGTTCACTTTATGATCCAACTTGTACAATGAGGTTCCTTCTAGTAACCAAAACATTCCTACTAAACCAAGGAGAGAAAGTGGGCTTGGCTCCAGTACCTATGTAGCATGTAGATAAATCTTTGAAGTCTTGAGTCAGTCAGGTTAACAATGATTATCTCATTACAATGGAGCATGTCAGTGAGTAGGATATACTAAGTAGCAAGTGAATATTTTACCCACAAAGCTGATGTGTTGGAAGAAGGAAATATGGGCAAGATAAACGATTTGATTAACTTTGACCAGGGCCAAATTGTAAACTAGGCGACTGGATTGCGTTCCCGGATTGCAGTGGTAAGTACTACCTAACAAAAAGGATGGACAACTGATGTTCTAGCATCAGGGTCATTGGCGCCAAGTCTCTTTAATACCCTTGGTCAGCGAAGGCTAGCCTTTGTTAACTGAAGCCAGAAGACAGATCAGAGGTACGCAAATTGACGCAGGGGGTACGCAAAAAAAAATTGAAAATATGATTCGCAATCTGCCTGATTACATTTTGAAACTTGAATATAAATAGACATACAGTCTGAGGTGCCTTCGCGCATGACCAACAATTACACATATGCAAAGATTACCCTTCAGTGTTCAGCAACTTAATTGCACTGCCAAAATAGATGCGCGAGACTCATGCTGATTGAGTGACACCTGTGGCTTTGTCTGTGTAGAGTTGCCGTCGCTTATTCCGTCGCCTGGCTAACCTTTGAAAATGGATAAGTGGTTAAAAAAGAAATGCCCTTCAAGAGAGAAATCGATTGCTACCACCATTCAGCCAACAGTTGCAAATTTACCTGCCAGCGACAACACTCCAGGTGATTCTTCAACTTCAAGGTCTACCTTGGACGGGGGTTCTAGCGGCGGTGCTCTTGTGGCTGGCCAAGCTGCTAGCATAGCCATTACTGGTGGATTTACTCTGCCACAGTGTGTTATATGTGGAAAAGTACTGTCTCAGAACTCAATGAAACCTTCACTGTTGTTCAGACATTTAGAAACAAAACTTGCTCATCTGCAAAATAGGCTATGGGAGTTTTTTTAGCGATAATTGAGAGGACTTTCTATCAGTAAGACTTGCATACAGGAGACAGATACCGTTAATAGGAGCAGGCTACAAGCATCTTACGTGGTGAGTTACCGAGTGGCTAAAACCAGCAAGCCACACACTATTGTGGAGGACTTGATTCTCCCTGCTGCCATGGATATGGTTGCGACAATGCAGGGGGAAAAGGCCAAAAAAACTATACAGACCATGCCTTCATCAAACAACACTGCTTCAGCAAATCAACAGTTTGATGCCTTTTGCCACCAAGTACTTGTGTGAAAGTTGATTCTCAGCTCTGACAAATATGAAAAAAAAATGAAGAGCAAAACTTTGTTGGAGAACGATTTAAGACTCGGACTTTCTCAAATTCAGCCAAACATTGCAGAGTTATGTGTATCCTCTCAGGTACTTCTAAAAAAATGTTAGCAGCAGAGTTCGTAACAGAGTTGATTCAATGCCATTTGACAATGTTTTATGTGTGCTTTCTGGACTACCTCAAAAGCAGCTAGTAACACTAAGCAGCAATCAAGACAAAAAGAAAATGTCTTCAAATTATGTAGACAGCACCACATCTGGGAGCTCTTTGACCTCCAAGCAGAGAACAAGATCAGATGCCATGTTGCAGGGAGGGTTAATGATTATTGTCGTCAGTTTTTCATTGTTTACACACCATAATCTGACGTATATGTAAAATGAGACACTACGCAACAGCACTTCTATGTTGTACATCATTTCTTTTTGATTGTGGAATATTCATTCATCCATCTCCTTTATGGAACCGCTTATCCTGTTTGGATGTTTTTATAAATGTGAACAGCTTTGGTGAGCCTAATGGATTTTAATGTATGTCAAATAGCTGTTGATTATTGCTTGCAACAGAAGCTTGCTACGATTGTAGTGTGAATGTGGTCCAGACAGTTGATGTGATGCAGTGATGCAGCATGATATCATTCTGTGTAATAGTGCTACATCTTTGATGGTTTCAGTGTGTAAACCCAATTAGTGTATACCCTTCATAGGTGCTGAGCCTTACCCCTGGAAAATTAAGTAAATATTGTCTCTTTGAATATAGAGCAGGTGGTCTAACAACGACCTGTATTGTAGTGTCAGAGTGAAGTTACTTGAAGGCAGCTTAATTGCAAGAGTTTAGTGCTGAAGGCCCAGGCCCGCCACTGATCTGATATCATTATAGATTATACTTTATTTCCCTTTTCTGAACACCTCAAGCTTTTGTATAAATATGGACATCAGATGGATTTCGGCGATACTAGACTGTGTTTTACTTGATATCGGATCAGAAAGAAAACCAGTGGTATCACACACCACTGGCTTTATGATAAATTAACTGAAAATTAAGTTTATATGTCGCCATATGTTGGAATCATCTAAAATATTTGAGCATCTGCAGGGTCATTCAAGATGTATGACAAAATGGCCTAAGTTTGGACCAGTAAGCAGTAGAAATGTGTGTGTGTGTGTTTTGAGCTTGTCTGTATTGGGCTTGAATGTCGATTCACGGTTCCAGCTCTGTGTGGAATGTAGTTAGATGTGTGTTAACTGGAACTGTGTGTCCCGGTCTTATCTCAGCTTATTGCCACATACAACAGTCTGATTACTGAAGTGAGACAGCCACCTTCTCCTTCTCCCTGTCTCCCTGTCTCTCTCCCTTATCTCCGCTCTATCTATCACATTCCTTTCTTTGATCAATGCCAGGGGCATGTGCGGCTGAGCCGCTGTGTTTCGATGTGTGTTTGTTAGTGCGCTACTGAGATTATGGGCACGTTATCATGTGTGCTGTGTGTTAGCGCAGTGATGGCATGGGCTTGTGTGTGTGCATACCAGATCGGCCTTGCTTTTGATCGCCCATGCAGTGTTCTCTTTGAACTGAAGAGCTGTGTATGACAGAGGCTGGTGTTAAAGCAGCAAGGACCTTCTGCTGATAAGACTGGAGTCCCCAGGGCCACATGGAGCTCAGTTAAGTTACACAGTTCCACAGTGGGAGACTTTCTTGGAACCTGGGCCATATCCAGACTAAACGCAGTTCCACTGATCCAACCATTTAACTGCATGCAGTGCCTGTGCTGCTTTCAAGATCTCACAGCCTTGTCAGCAAATTGGAGTGTACGTCTGTAAAGGATCGAGGAGGTCATTCAACAATTCCTCCATGAGCAAGCACTTGAAGACAGTGGCGAGAAAAAACTGCCTTTTAATGCGCAGAAACCTCGAGCAGATCCAAGAGTCACTGTGGACGGCCTGCTGCCATGACCAGTTGGGTTTGAAAAGAGAGAGAGAGAGAGACTGAGAAAGAGAGAGAGGGGGTAAGAGAGAAACAGACAGGGGAAAAAGCAGCAATGATATCAGTTATGGTAATCGACTTTCTTCGGCACCAACAGGGTCGGGCCGCAGTGGCAGCAGAGATCCCAGGTGGATAATAACAACAATAGTAATAGACAATTTAGCAATTGCTTATGAGAAAATAATATACTATAATAAGAATAAGAATAATTCTAATCATCATCTTGATCATATTGTAATCAGTGTGCTTTTGGCATGTCTCTGCAAGAGTCCCAAGTCCGCCAAAATTCCCATCCCACCAGAAGAAAAGCAGCCCAGCCTCCCTTGGGCCCTGAACCACCCGCAGATATTTTAGCATTACTAATTGTTTTTTGGTTTTTGTTTTATATTGTGCGCATTCAACAAAAATATATAAAAAAATAATGAACAGAGCTAATTAATTTTTTGTCACCATTGTCACAAAGTTCTTGTTCATGAGAGAGTTGTTGGGTTTCTGCAGAATAGAGGAAGGTCTAGACCTGAACTTTTTTGGAAAGTACCTTCAGATAACTTTTATATTGAAATTTGTTGCTGTATATCTAAAATTTAATTACCTTGGCATAATCAGAACGAAGTCCTTGAGATGAAGTCGAATCTATTATCTGTAGTAGTACTGGTAGACCAAAAGATTTTCAATTTGACAACACATCTTCTTTTGATATATCAAAATATTGCAATTACCAAATTCTTTCTATTCTTTGTAAGAAGGCCAAGCTGTCTCATCAAGCGAAAATATTAAAAGCCAGTTTTTTCAACAATTTTTAATACATTATTTCCAGTCTTAGTCAGTGGATAAAAATAATAATAATAATGATAATATTAATAATAATAATACTATTAATAATAAAGATACATTTAATGTATGGGCACCATTCAGGACACTCAAGATTACCTTAACAGATACACAATAAAAAAACAAGACATTACCAAAAAGGATATACCATTAAAGCTAAAAATAAAAGGAGTACAAGGTCAACCGATGTTCACCCAGAATAGGCAATTCTAAAAAGGTTGGCTTTGAGACTGGATTTGAAGGTGGGAATTGAGTCAATTTGGCGTATAATTTGTGGGAAAGAGTTCAAGAGACGAGGGGCTGCAAGGCTAAAAGTTCTGGGAACCCATAGATGATAAATGGACAGGAGGCAGAGTGAGGACCAAGAAGTAGGAAGAGTGAAGAGTACAGTGCTCATCCGCGTAGCAGTGAAAGTATATAGCAAATTTTCGGAAAATAAGCCATGTGGTAGGAGGTTGATGGTGAAAATGAGAGGGCCCAAAACCGAGCCCTGATGAACACTGTAAGTGACTGGGGAGACTAGTCATCTGAAGGTCTTAAGTTGTACAAATTGATTGTGGCTGGTGAAACCAATGGAAGCTAATCTGTCTATGAGGATAGTGTGATTTTTTGTGCCTTCCAGGATATCTTTTAAATTTACAAGGCAATTTGAATATTGCTTATTTGTTTTTCATTAAAAATCTCTAAAAAAAAAAAAAAAAAAGGGAGGTTTAGCTTAAGACAAAGGTTTTTGATGAAGTAGAATTTCTTTTGCATAATTACTGAAACAAAGTTGTATAATGCAGCGTCAAGATAGATAAATAAGATTTGGAAAAAACATGATATAAAGTAATAAGTGTTCTCAGTTCTTGCACATTGCAGTCAAGTTTGCTCATTCCCATAAAACTGCAATATGTCTCATGCCCCCCTATTGGAAGTGTTGAATACGCATGAGAGCACCGTCACCCCTTCTGCACCCTGTCCTCCTGACCCCCCCCACATGCTTCTCATTTAGGGCATCAGGCATCTCAGTTGCAGTTCTGACCTTCCTCCTCAGGGTTTTGTGAGGTGACCATTAACTCCCTGCCAGCCCACCGTGGTATGCTGGCCAGATTTACAGCTCCAATGAAGTCGGCTGTGTGTGTGGAAAAGTTAAGACTGTTGATTATCACGAGGGCCGACCTCACTAGCTCACTGGATGCTGGTGGGGTAAGGTGTGTGTGTATGTAGCCTGGCTGTAGGTTACCCTGTGACTCTGATCCTCCGTTAATCTGCAGCATTAGTGCTAGTGAGCTAATGAATCCAGCCACAGCTTTGACGGTTGGGTGAATGGAGGGGGTGGAAGAATGTAGCATCAAAATCAGTGGGTGCAACAAAGTGTTGAGATGAAATGATAAGCTTCTCAAACAAGAAGACATTGATATGCACTCTCCTTTTGTTATTAAAGAAACTTTGATACACTGGTGCCACTTTACCAAGAACAGATTCATATTCAAACCCATGGCATAAAACATGTTTTTGAAATTGAAATTGATTATATCATCTATAAGGATTTAATAATAACTTCCTTCTGTCCCTCTCCTAATAAACATAAGTCTATAGAAAAGAAAAGGATGCCTGCAATTCAGCCGTTTCTTCCTTAGACAAGGAACTTTGATGTGCATCCTCTGAAACAAATAATACGGGACCAGTCTGCGCTTTAATTGATCATCAGTTAGCCTGGCAATACAGTACGTATTGCATAGCACCTGCCCCCAAGACCAATTCCTGCAGGTGGTGAGCATACAAGGCAGCAGCGACAGGCTCCTCTCCCAGGTCTCTTTTCAGAACAAATGTATCAAAACTTCGTTAGTGGCTAGTCATTATGGTCCCAGATTGCTCTTAGTCTGTAACCCTACCTGAGACCACTTGGCCTTGGGAGAACCTACTAGGGGTTTACACCCCTGACAAGTCCATATTAAGGTGGCATTTATCTAGAGGGGTCAAAGAAAGAAGTGGCTGAAGTGAGCTTCCTTAGTAGGAGGGCTTGGCTTAACCTTATAGATAACGTGAGGAGCTCAGACATTCAGGCATGTTCATCTAGGAGGAGAACCCCGACTAGACCCACAACTCACTCGAGGGACTATATATCTCATCTGGTTTAGGAACTCCTCAGGATACACAAGGATGAGCTGGAGGATGTTGCTGAGGAGAGGGACATCTGGAATACCCTGATGGATGGATGGATGGATGGAAAGAAGGAAAGGAATTATGGATGGAATTATCTTGGCAGCTTCTAGCATCAAGCCATTCAGTCACAAATTCATAGTTCATCGCTTCCAAACAATCAAATTACTCTCCTAGTCCATCATCTCTTTTTTGTGGACCCGCTTTTACTGGCAAGACCGTAGGCTTGTGGCCTGCTCCTTGTAAGAACAGTAAGCGTACAGCACTTCACTGCTATATTTTCATTTAACAAATGTTGTATAAAATCTCCTTCTACAATTTAAATTTGCTTTGTGAGATTCTAGAAAGTGTTAAGTTAGTGTGAGGACACATTTATTAGTTGAACTTTAGGTTTGTATTCGAGCATAATATGCCTCCATTATGAAAGTACATTTTAGCACATTTCAGTACCATAGAGTTTCCAGTTTTCCTTCAGGAGTCTAACCATTGTGATAGAGAGAAATCAGAAATAACAGTAGTTATGAAAGAAACCTCATATATATAATAATTAATAATAATTTTATATATATCTTTTTTCCGTTTGATGATCAGCGCTGTCTGCTGAGGCTGTACATGAGGTTTTGTCAGGTTAGGGAACCTTGAGAGTTAAAATAGGATAAGAAATTGCCACTCATCTTAATTTCTTGAAGATTAGTCCAACAAACCAAGATACACATAGAGGAAAGATAGAATGACAATAGGAATATGACAATAAGATCTCATACACTAAGTGAGGTTTTTCTCGGGTAGGAAAACAGCATTGGTTGACCTTTTTCCCTCTAAATGTGGAGTGGCATTCTGAGACTAAGGTGTCCATTTTGTGTCAGAAGCACTTGGGAGTTGGAGTCCCCGAATCCCAGAGTGTTACTTTATGTCCTCTGGCAGAGAGCTAACACCTAGGCACTTAGCTCTATAGCATCCCCCCCTCTTCTTTCTCACCCTTTACACTAGTGGTATCATACTAGAAGAGAAGGTGAGATCGCAAGCTCAGAGGTGTTGTTGGAAATGTCCACAACTGCGGAGTGTATGTGTTGCACTGTGGATGTATCAATTGTTGTCTATAGGTGGGTTTACATGGGACTACTTCTCCTATCCAAATGAAACCTTTCTGAATTGCATTTTCATTTGCCTATTTACATGACCTGTGATGTTTTCCGACCCGGTGTTTACATGCATGGACCGATGTAATCGGAAACAGCTTTCTGACAGGCGCAGATGATCAGCAATCCAGGCCATAAAGTGGCGATAATGCTAGGATGAGCTGTGCTCCAACCGCCAACCAGCGCCCAGAAGAAGAATACGACAAACAGGGCTAGTGCAGAAGTGACTTTTCGTCCATCTAACTATTTTAAACTCTTTCAAAGTTTCATTCGGTAAATTACTCTCCGATGTAGACCAGTACTGTTTTGAATTTGCCAAATTTAAAAGGAAGCCATTGGCTATAGGAAAGGCTCCCCGAAAAGACTTAGACTGCCTTCTTGCAAAGGAATGAAATCTCATTCGGAAAGAAACTTTTTTTCTGAAAACGGGTGTTTACATGCAGCATTTTCTTTACGATAACGCGTCTTTTCCGAATCTGTTCAGGATTAGGCTGTCCATGAAAACCCACCCTATGTTTGTTTGAAGCTCTGTATAGCCATCAATTTGTGTTTGATTACTTCTATCAGGAGATAATTAAGCTACAGAATCATTTCAATTCAATACTTTCAGACACATTTTCTTTATACAGTAAGGTATATAGATTTATATCAACAGTCCTTGCGTTGCCTATATCTTTAAGAAAGACACTCGCCAGTCAATATGTTTTGTATTCATGTGTATACAAATACACATAAGTTCAAAACTTCAAAGTCAGCTGTTGGTCATGTCCATAGGTTGCTTGACCTACGAAGTGACCTGCGGCAGCCATACATCTGAGCAGATTCACCAGGAAGCAGCGGCTGCAAAACCACTCTCATGTAGCCTCTCGCAAATTCATGTACACACAACGTTGCACGCCGAGAATGTCTGGCTGCCGAGTGCTTCAGTACGGGCTAATGGCTTTCACAGGAGAAATTACACTCAGGTAGTATGTCTTCTCAATTATACCTCACTTCTTAAGCGCCAAATCTGCATATATTTTATACATTTCCCCGTTTTTCCTTATTTTACACCGCTCAAACAACCAAATACTGTTGTACCTAAATCAGCTTTACCATTCACATCCTGCTCTTTTCATTCATGTTTTTCTTTTTAAGTATTACCAACAATAGGTTCCTGTCAATAACGAAGTAAAAACATGTAGTGGACACATATTTAAATGGCCAGAGCTGGGTTCGAGAAAACATGAATTATTAAACTGTAATGCAATCGCTAGTGACCCATGATATGCATACATAAGCCGTGTAGGAAAATGTGTCCAGAGATTTGATATTACTCTATACTGCACCAAAATAAATACATTTTGTGGGGGTTTTTTGTGTTAATATCAGCGAAACCGTCAACAACCGTAATGAAAACGAGATGATGAGACGACAAAAATGCAAACACTGTAACGTAATGAACATGTGGATTGCTTGTCGAAAAATGACAAGATAAATTTGTAGTTGGAAATATTAAATCGGTACCTAAATCTCTCTTTATATTTGTCGGTTTTTTGTTTTTCATCGCATTTGCTACGCTGGCTATGGTGGAATGACTTGTCTTGCCTGCTCTATCAGGAAAGTGGAGCTTGGGTGCATGGGATTGGAAACAAAATATGGTGAGCAATGCTAGGGGAGAGCAAAGCCAGAGGAAACTCTTTTTTGAGTCCCAAAGTGGTCCTGACATGTAAATCTAGTGTCTGCCATTGAACTAGTGGAATCAGCTAGTAGCTGGTTCCTTCTGAAGTTTCGCTAGTGATAGCTGTCACGTAGAATCTCACAGTCTTATCTGGTAAAGAGAATAGTTATAATCAGGGCAAATTTAAGGGTCAGCCCTTAATAAGACTGTGACATACATAAAGTGCCTAAGAAAAATGTTGAACAACCCCCCATCTTCCCCAATAAATCTGATGTGAAATAAGTACAGTTAGACCACAACGACTAGGAATAATGTTTTTGGCTCAACTATATTTACTGAAATATTAAAGATAACTGGTTGACTGAGAAACTTATTAAGTGTCATTGACTATAACCAGAGAATATACCTTTGGTTTACAAAAATAAGATTGAAATGCCAAGACCTTTTTACTGACTAAAAATATGAGGGAAAAAAATTAAGGGGCATTAGTGACAGGACTGAATTAGCTCTCAAAATTTATTCTACGTGAAACTTTTTGGAGGTTTGGGCATCTAGGGAAGAAGGATCCATTAATATTTTGAGTTGATAGAGCGACAGATTGGTGATTTTGTTCATCTTCTTAAGAGGAATAGCGTTGTACCCCTAATTTGATGGCCAGTATTTATTATTATTATTATTAAAGGGCATACCCTGGAAATTATTTAATTTTATATAACATAGCAGAAGAGGATGTTTTCCAGCATTTTCTATCAATTATGCATAAATTACTTTTCATATTTTGTTCAAACTTGTTATGTTAGGTAGGTTAATAGATGGAATTAGGCTTTTGTTTTAATAGAATTAGAATGGATTGTTCAGCCTTGCTTGAGGTATTTGGTACTACTGTGTGTTGTTTTAGTCTTTACTTAGGTGTGTGAATTATTCAGGTCCATTTCTTGAGTAAAAGTACTGATACCTCAACGTGGAAATACTCTATAAGGCACTAAAAATACACTTCCAAGTAAAATACCTACATTCAAAACCGTACTTAAGTAAAAGTATGAAAGAATTATCCGCAAGATGTACTCGTTGATAGTAGTTATAATATACTAATACTAAACTATACTATACTATATACTATATACTATACCTACTGATAATTCGTACAGAGTGTATCACAGCAAAAGCCCTATTGTGGCAGAAGAATGGTCCCTCTCTGTGTTTTACTTATTATGGGTTGTTTCTGAATTAATATTACTAACACTGCATTGATATGTTGGTCTATGTAACTGCTGTAAATATTAAAGGTTGAGGTAATGTAACTACTTTTTCTGCTGTTAAGTATTTGAATCATAAATATTATCGTAGCCGTTTCATAGGATCAGTGTCCTGTGATTGCGTAAAAAGTCATTCTTTTCTTGCTCACAGCCGGAATTCGGCCTTGTTTTTCCACGTAATCAAAGGAAGTTGAGAAGTTGGAGAAATTTCTCAATCCATAAAAAAACAATTAAACTTTTAGTTTTTCACAAGCATTGAAAATCAATGATTAGACAATCAGTGTTTTTTTCACATGACAGGAAGGGAATGGAAATATGTCAGACAAATGAAGTGGAGTAGTAAGTATAAAGTTGTATAAAGTGGAAATTATCAAGTAATGTATAAATGCTTTAAATTTGTATTCAAGAACAGTACTTAATGTACTTATTTAATTCCCACCACTGATTAGTTTTGAGGCCTTGAGTGTACAAAGTTTTAATTATGTGGAACTCTCACATGTTGCTATTGAAACAAGGAATGCTGTTAAATGGAGAGCAACAGCAGAACAGTCGGTAAATTCACAGCATCGGAACAAGACACTAATCTTTCCAAAAGAGTTTTTCCTCACTGACAATCAGGTGAAAGCTTGTGGCCTTTAGTGCCTCTTAGCAGAGACAAGTTCTCCCAAGAAGGGCTCTGTGATGGTGGAAACCCTCCTGAACCACCAGCTCTAATCAGACTCATGATGGTTAAAGACGCACAGCCCTCTCTGAGTCGTAGCAGTGTGTGTGCGTGTGAAGTGAGTGTGTGTGAGTGTGAGTGTGTGTGTGTGAGGTGAATGAGTTGGGGTCTGTGTGTCTGCATGTAAGGGGGCTGATGGCCTCGACAGCTTTGATCCAAAGGCCTTGTCATGTTTATGGGGGTGTTGAGAAGGCTAAGCCATGCCAAAGGAGCAGGTCACAGACGATCAAGGCAATATGTCCATGCTAGGTTAATAGTATGTGTATGTGTGCATTCTCCCTTTGTTGTCTTTATTGCCTCTTGTACATGCTTGTGCTCACACACACAATCATTAATCAGAATCTCTTCAGAAGTCTCCCAAAAGGCTTTAAAAGCTTTTGAAACTAGTCTAAAAGGGTGCTGCAGCGTAGACGGTAGTTCAGTCTTCACTACATTAGAGACACAAATATTAAAACCAACCTTCACAGCATTGATTACAAAAGCTTCCAGACAGGAAGAGAGCAGTGTTGGTGTTTGGCAATGAAATATATATGCTCAGCACAGAAGTTTAGATCTGAATCTTAAGATATGTTCAAATATGGAACCATAGCATGCTATGTCAATATAAACATAGAGTAAGTAGAAGCTCGTTTAAAAGTTTTATTTTTATGAAAATATGCAATTGTCAAGTTGGCTGGAACTTCTTCCTCTTCTTTGAGCTCAGTGTAAGTTATTTACATCCTTTTGGCAAAATCTAGCACCATCTGTCCTTGTACATTCTGGGCCTTAACACCATCCCTTCTTATCGCGTCTTCATCTCCTCTGTTCCCCTCACCAACATACCGATTGAAGTCTGCACTAATCACCGTTACAGTTAATGAGTTAATCATTATATTCATATTTTGGGTTGCTTGAAAAGTCTGTCCTCTTCTGCCAGCCTTCTTTTGTCAGTTTCATGGATGTGACTCTGAGACCGGCATGGACAAGCGAGTCTGGAGCAGGTAGAACGTGGGGGAAAACACACTTATTGGATTGAATTATGGATTTCCGTCAAGGCAGATAGCCACCCACCCTTGAGTAGGAATCCGCTCGATGTTTAGGTTTAATCCGGTCTTGACATGCTCTTTTTGGAAAAGTGCTTTTGGATAACATTTGTTGTGATAGTGGAAGGAGTACTTTGGAGAACTGATGAATGAAGAAAATAAGAGAAGAAAAGACTTGAGAATTGTAAATCTGGAAGTTCAAAGGATTGGGGAGGATGACGTGAGAGAAGTTTTCAAGAGGATGAAAATTGGAAAGGTGGTCAGTCCTGATGATCAAAACTGTTTAACACGATCTTGGAGAGTAAGACGATACCTCAAGAATTTGAAGAAAGGTGTACTGTTTCAGAGAAGTAGCCACTACAGAGGCATAAAGTTTATGAGCAAATAGCACAATGAGTTTCTGGGATAGAGTAGTGGAAGATTAAAAAAATAAATAATAATATGTGAGCAGCAATAGGGTTTCATGCCGAGGAAGAGCACTACAGATGGGATATTGTTTATTATGGTGCTGATGGAGTAAAGAGAAGGTCAGAGGGAGGTTGCATCATGTCTGTGATGATTTCGGTGAAAGGAAGAGCATGCAAGGAGTAAGGGTGAAGACAGGCCGCATTTCAAGAACTTGGGGTAAAAGGAGCAACGGGATGTGTGGAAAATAGGTGAAGAAGCGAGTGCAGGCAGGCTGAAAGGGATGGAGAAGAGTGTCAATAATTATCTTTGACAGAGACTTAGCAGTAAGGGTGAACAGAAAGGATTACAATATGGTAGTTAGAGCAGTTCTGGTGTATGTTTGGGCCAAAAGACCATCACCATTCATGTCAAAGGATTAATTTATAACTGAATAATTTCAGATGCATTTTTACTTATTCTAAGTTGTTAAACAGTGAAACTGTCAAAGATTTGAGACCATAATTGTCTTGAAAATAAGATAAGGAATTGATATTTAATCGTTTTAATAGGAAATGTGTTTTTCGGTGAACTGGAAATACTCATATTGAGCGTCTGAGACATTTTTAAGATTTATTTAAGATATTCAGGATGCATTGTCTAAAAACAAGTCCTTATATTTCACTGAAACACAATTTTCAATGTCTTATATTGAGTGCATTAGGTTAATTTGACTAAAAATTAGACAAATATACTTTGTAAGATTTTACATTTTTGCAGTGTACTATTGTTTTGGTCATATTGAAACATTTCAAGTGACCCTAAGCCTTTCTGACGAGGTGAAAAATTGGATTGTGATGTTTTTGAAATGCTTTTAATTCATGCCTCTTAAAGTAAATTCTTTCATTACAATAATTAACACCATAACAACTTGACTTCAGCAAAGCCATCCAGCCCCATTTAACTTTGCGGCTGAACTTGAGCTCAGTGAGAAATGCTTGCTTACCACAATCACCCCTTCTAGCCAGAAACGGTGTGAAACAACGCCCTCAGTTTCGGTGCAGAAAGCAGAATTGTACGCGCCGTTAGCTGAAGGTTAAAGGAGGTAATAAGCTTACATGTCAGGCCCACCAGTTAGCCCCATCTCATCAAACAAAGAGTGATTATCCCACTTTCTACCAGGAAGGAAGGAATGCACTATGCTGCACACGGCCATTCAGCAGATGACTGGTCAGGAGAAGTTGTTCTTGTGTGATAGTGGAATGTGTGTGAGAGCGTGTGCCCGTTTCAAATGTCTGTGGCTGCCTCTCAAGTGAAGTTTGTGTATATATGTGTGTGTGTGCGTGTGTGTGTGTGTGTGTGAATGTATGTGTGTGTATTCAATCGAGGGTAAGCAGCCACGAATGGCGCCGAGGCCTCTTTATTCCTGAATTCCTGTAAAGATGCTTATTTGAGACCCTCTTCACATTTGTGTGTGTGAGTGTGTCTGTGTTCATTCTGAGTGAACCGACTAAAGCTGCCCTTTAGCCCGGGGCAGTCCCTACACTTCTTCTCACTCATGAGTGGCCACACACTAAGAGGCCACATCCACTCTAACGGGAGAGGGAAAGATAAGGAAACGAGCGACGAGACAACAGTGTTCAACTTTCACATTAGCTGCCTGTGTTTTTCCTTTGGCGTATGAATATGTCGACTGATTTTTTTTTTCTCATTCCATTATTAATTTAACTCCCAGTGTCAGAGAATGAAGCTCCTTTCTGTTGAAAAGTTTTGAATGCAAATGTAGATTACTGTTTTTCTACCCTTTGAGATCTTTTAGCATTGGAGGTAGTAACAGAGGCAAATCAACTAATTCAAATTCAAAAACTGAGTCAATATCAAGGAGTCTGGCGAAGGTGGTTACAAGACACAGGTGAAATTCATCACACATGAGGGAAGGGCACAGGAAATGTAAAGGCTATGAGAAAACAAAGGGAAATGCACATCTTCTTCTTCTTTTTCTTCTTAATCTTCTTTTGGCTTTTCCCTTAAGAGGTCGCCACAGTGGAGTATCAGTTTTCATCTTCCCATGTCCTCTTAATCTTCCTCTGTCACACCAACCATCTGCATGTTCAATTTCATCACATCCAGGAATCTCCTCTTCGGACTCAGGCCCTTTGTGTCCTCTCTGGCAGTTCCATCTCCACGATCTATCTACCAACAGATCCACCATCCCTCCTATGCACATGTCCAAAACATCTCAATCTAGCCTCTCTGACTTTGTCTCCAAGATGTCTAATTTGGGATGTCTATCTGATGTGCTCGTTTCTAATACTGTTCATCTTCGTCACTCCCCCAAAACATCTTAATATCTTCAACTCTGCCATCTGTCTTTTCCCTGCCTCTTGTCTTTTTCTTTCTCAATAGACTGGTTTCACTACCCTCTTATAAACCCCAAACCGTCCATTTTTCCATTTTCTATTACCACCTATCCTGCTTAGGGTTTCGGCTGGGGCTAAAGCCAATCCCCGCTGAAGAGGTTGGATACACCCTGGACAGGATACCAGTTCATCAAACAAGACACACAACCATTCATTCTCACATTCACACATGAGGACGGTTTAGAGTAAACAATTAACTTATACTGCATGTCTTTGGACTGTGGGAGGAAGCCGAAGAGAACCCTCTAAAAACGTGTGTGGAATATGCAAACTTACAGAAAGTAAAAGGTAGTGAGCCAGAAGGACAGAGGTATCAGGTATTTGATTACTTGTTATGTGTTCAACCAGCAGTCGGAGGATTTCACAATCTAATGGTAATCACAAAGCAGAAAACCAACCAAAATGTCTCATATTGGGGAAGTATTTTAAGATCTGGGAATTCCTTAACATTGGCGCAGAAGACGACGTCAACCACCATCTAACACAGGTGGTAAACAATTGTTGCCATCCTGTGATTCCATCATTCAGAAGCATTACTGGATTCACTCAGAATGATAAAGTTCACACTAGACATGGCAGTCTTAGACGCTCAACCACCTGGGCGGGATTATTCTACTGATGTTCTGTCCGGTGTAAATATCCAAAGAGGATACAGGAATCTCTGCTGCAGCACTATTGCGCTGGGTCTGATCCGTTAGGGCTGAGAGCTGTGGCTCCGTTGTAATGGAGGAGCAGCCACTTATTCCTGATTTGTGCTTGTGAAGCAGTGCAGCAGACATTCAGACGTATTTAGTGGTTTACAAATGATTGGACTTTCAAAAGTTAGATTGTGATGTTGAATTATTAAAATGAGTCATTAGATAAAAAGCTGTAGTACGCATTTAATCAATTATTAGTATTTATTCCCTTCTTACTGCTTACTTCCCCATAATGCATTTCTTCTACTCATAGTATATGATGGTGAACCTGAGGCGTACTTGTATAAACTGTTTTTTTTTACTAAATTCACCTGTGTTCCTTTTTAGGTGAGAAAACAACTGCAGATTTCAGATTTTGTCACTTTTGCGTAAAGGACATTGCTTACAGAGTAATGTCTTAATCTCTCTTTAGTTTTTCAATATAATCAAAGTTAAATAAACTTTACAAGATAGGGAAGTAAATCCTTATTTACAGTCACCTTTACTTCTGCTTCTCCACACTAGTTTCTAACATCAACCAGTCCATCTTTTCTGTTGACTACTTATTGTTTTTCGTTAAATTCTTCGAAAGAAACGCTATAAAACTTACATTAATTCAAATTTATTGTTTGGACTGAGTACTGAAAAACTACTATGATCGTAATGATTTTAGAAGTCAAGGTATTGTGTCGCCATGGGATAATTAAAATTCCCCATGCATATATTGTAATCTTGACGACGTGACTGATGCTATAAAACCCTTAAAATACATGAATTGAAGCTCAGCCTAAGCTTGGATTCATGTAAAATGTGGCACAAATTTGCACTAATTTGATGTGATTGTTCTTTGGTTCCTAAAATACGACAGTCAGTCGTGTTTGCTTAGACATTCACAAGATTCTAAAAGCTTGTGAGTATTTCTTAAGGCAGTGTCCAACATGCTGTGTGTGATGACTAAGTGTCATCAGGCTGGAGGGTCTGATGTCCATCCTGTCTCCATCTGCCAAACACACACACAAACACACGTGCACACACACACGGATGTACCATCGCAACTTGACTTGCTCATGTGTGAGTGCGTTTTGACACGATCTAGCCTCTCAGTCATTGTAATGTGAAGCGCAGAAATGTGAATCTGGGTGTTGATTATCTTCACATGCATTTAGGGGGTGTACATTTACACCACGGCTGATGTGTTGTCAAGGTGTGCTTGGTAGCGTCTGTCCAATGACGTTATGACAGAGGGTAAAAAGAGCAAGAAAAGCCTCTCTCTGTCACTGTCTCTCTGTCTTCTTCCCATTGGCTGAGGAGTCTGGAAATGAAATGTGATCCTCAGAGTGAAACATCAAACAGCTAGCAGCTGCTAGGCTGTCAGGTCATCGCCCGGTCAGAGGATGGACCGCGGCCTCCTGTGTGTATGTGTGTATCTGTGTCTGCATTCATATGGGTTTATGTCTCTGTCTTTTTGAGCGTCTTTGATTCTAATTTGTTACAGTTTTTATGAATTAATTTCCATGCGTTGATGAAAGTTGTTTCCCACTTTAATACACACACATGCAACCTGCATGTGGCATATTGATAAATCCCCACAGTCATCACGTAGCATATGTCTCCTGACAGACTGGGGCTAACTGCTAGCCTAGCGGCGTTGGAAGAAGAGGAAGATGGAAGAGGTCAGGCCGTCTGGCCTGGACGACGGAGAGAGGCGCTGAAATGGAATGGTGGGGGGGTGGAGGGCTGGAGTTGGGGTATCAGGAGCATCTGTCTTGTTTCTGGCATGTGGAATGGGTCGGTAACCGTGTAGGCAGCCGAGCTGAGAGGCTGGCGTAGTCCAGCCAAAGCAGATGGTAGGAGGGGTCACTGGTGGGTCACCCCTGTGTTATCCATGACACATGTACGTGACATTCTGACAGCAAAGACAAATCTATCCATGTTGGGCTCCCACAGGCACTGTATGGGAGAAGATCTTTTTTCTTATTTTTCCTCAATATCTTTATCTCTGTCTTTTGATTCTGTTTGCTCAAGAAGTAGTTAAACTGTCAACCGCTGCAGTCAGTCCACTCAAAAAAGTAACTGGATAAATTTAGAACAATCACGGAAAAGATTTAGTGGATGAAACGGGTTTCTTCCACTATTGACGAATCATTTCGGTCCCACATAAATTTACTTAAGATGGTTTGATATAATTTATTTGGGTTGATTTGTTTTAGTTACTTAGAATAGGTCCAAATGTTTATTCAATTTTAATAACTTTGATTAGTTGGTGCAATTAATTTAAGGAACTGATTTTATCACATGGATAAACTTTCGATGAGTTGACTGAATTGATCTAAACAATATATTTTGAGTACAAACAATATGAGCAGAAATTTCAGTTTCAACTCATCTTGCATCAGGTGTGGACACGAACAAGACAAAAACCAACGAAACTAGATTATATCAATTCATGCAAACGTGACTGAATCTTGTAATGATGAGTTGCTGAAGTCCCACGTGATGTTAGTGATGTTAGTGGAAGAAAAAAAGTATTCAAGTTCCTCCTCTGGTATCTAGCCGTGATCAAAGGCTTACGTGACTTCCCCCTAGATTCAAGGTTGGGTTCCAGGTTTACCTCAGTCGACTTTAGGGCTACTACCCCTACCCCTAATTCAGCTTTTGGTAGAACGGCAAAGAGAACAACAGCGATGAGTACATTTGGCGTAAGATGCTCATGTCAGGATTCTGTCTGTTAGAGATTCAAAGAAGATTGGGTGATTTCGCGAAAATTCCAGCTGAAAGGTAGACAAGTTCTTTGACGATAGGGTTAGGGTTAGTGAGGAGACGACGTAAACGCAGGTTGCGTAGGTCATTCCTGTGAAAGAGTAAGATTTCCTGATGGGCCTCCTGCTAAGCTAACACAAGTTCTCATTAGGTGGACTTTCCGTGCTACATGCTTATATCCAGAGGAGGTGGAGAGAAAGATGATACATTTTCCAGCTTGGGTTGGTTCTTCACCCCCTCCTCACCACCTTTGTCATCTCTGGAGAGATTTCCACCATGAAGGATGTGATTGATCACAGCTTAGATAGGATAGATTCCTCGTGTATAAAGAGATTCTTTAATTATTGTCACTTTTTAAAAATAATTAGTGTGTCTGTACATTTGTAGAAATTGATTCTTGCCTCCCCACATCCTATTCGGGATTAAATCTTACCGGCCACTCGTTTATTTATTGTTCCTTTTTTGGTCGGTAATCTGATGCCCAACGGTAATAATCCACCCGAAAAATCACACAGGAGCGAGAAACAAGACAAAACTGAATATGAAAACAGCTGGACAGGCAGCCGCACCACGACCTTGGAAAGTGGGTCTGTGTAAAACATTACAAAAGCCCTGGGAGACACTCAGCCAATACATAAAGGACACTGTCTGCTCATCTTCTCTCCTCCTCTTCCTCCTTCCTTCCTCTTCATTCCTTTCTCCAGACTACTCTCTCCTTTTCTATTCCTCCCGAGGTTTGTTTTTTTTCCCTCTTCTGCACGTCTGCTGTCTGTTTCTTCATTCACTCTTATGTTCATTTTTTTTGTCGATCCTTTCAAGTGACCCAACCTACTTTTTTTTGTTTTTTTGCTTCAAAAACATCAGTGTTGACGCTGAAGGCTGAAAGTTCCATCAGATGTTGGTGAACAGGTGAAAAATGTAGCTTTTATTCTGCTTATTTCAACACACTGATACCCCAACCTTAAAATTAAATAACTATAAAGTTATCAAAAGGGAATACTTTACAAATAAAAAATGGTTTATGAAGTAGTGTGTACTTTATATACAATCATGTTTTCACAAAGTGATGAACCTCGATCCAGCTCCTCGGAAAACGGTTTTCCGAGAAAAAAGAATCCCTTGACTGGCCTCAGCATTAATCCTGACAAATATATTTGTAAGAATGAAGTAATTCTTTGTCACTGGTGAAAAGAAAAGATTTCATTGACATCACAAACAGCAACCTGACCTCACGTAACCTCGTTGAATAACCTCACATTGCAACAGGTCAAGATATGATCTTAGCACTGCAAAATAACAAAAAATAATAAACAATTGTATATTTTTATGTAGCTAAAGATAAATTTTATAAAATCCCAAAATCGACCTATGCATCCAAAATGCACACCTGCGCCACCCCCTCCATGCAGACTAACAGAAGAGGATTCATCTGTCTTCTCCAGTCTCATCCTCACTAACACTTTCTAAAAACAACTCTACGGCAGTCGGCCAACTTTGAAGTTGGCGGCATTCCTTTCTCAGGCCGGCTCTCAAACGCTTGCAGCCTCCTCGAGACACACTCTCACCCCCTTAGACAAACTTTAATTAACTTGTGTGTGCAAGTCTGAGTCTTCCAGCTTAACCTTTGACACAGTGCCTTACCTGAGCACTGCCTCTACAAGTGTCCCCCACTCAGAGACAAAGGCCGCATAAAGACAAGATTAGCTGCCTGCCATTGTCTTCCTCTGCTCGTCTTATTGGAAAGGTCTTCAGGGCTCCGAGCCCAAAAGGCCATTCAGGGGTCCAGAATCAGGCACTTGAGCTTCCAGACTGGAGGCCAAGGGCCAGCCGGTAGTCCGCTTGTAGTTAGTGGTGGCTCAGAGATTTTGGACCTAACCTTGTAAAACCCCATGGTGAATAGAAGTGGAATTATCCTGGGCAAATCCCGAGGTTGGGGTTTTAAATTGTGCTGGTGTGTGTGTGTGTGTGTGTGTGTGTGCGTGTGTGTGTGTGTGTGTGTTTGAGCTCTGTCTGGCTCCGCTGTGGCTGCCTGAAAGAGGTTTGGACACTTGGATAATTGCTTGGACCTGACGCCGACCATACACCCTTCTCCCTCTCACAAAACCATATCCGCTATATCAGCTCTGTGTGTGTTTTTTTGCACGTCCGCCTAATTGTAAATGTATGTGTGTGTGTGTGTGTCTGTGGTCATGCAAACTATAGAGAGGACTCATAAACCATAGGAAGAAAGTCTCTTTGTGAGCTGTGTGCGTGTTTCCAAACTACTCCTGACCTCACTTAGGATCCGCTCAGCTGACCACAGATTCGTGTCTGTGTGTGTGTGTCCGTGTCCGTGTGTGTTGATGTGTGTGTCTGCAGGGGGAAGTGGCTTTCGGGGAGGCTGCTTTACAACTGACACTGACAAGTCGTTTGGCACCCCAAACCTTCCAGTCTCGCCACTGTCCTTGAAACTGGATCAAGATGACAGAATACAGTATATGCCTATGAGTGTGTTAGTGTGTGCATGTGTGTGGCACAGGATCTGCGCTCTTTCATGTTTCCTGGATCACCTCCCATATTTAAACCAGTATTTCCCTATTCTGTCTGCTCTACCTCCCCTTTTTTCTATCAATGTCCCACGATGTGAGAAAATACTCTGTATTATTAATTTTAAAGCGCCGGTAAATGTGATTTCTAGAATTTTGACGTAAAGAAAATACAGTCACCAATTACCAGAAACATACTTTAAATTAACGTTATAAACTGATGTAATGTTTACCGGTTTCCAATAACATAGTATCGTACATAGAAGGACAGTAAATTAAAAATAAATTCAGACTTTTTAAACCTAGAATTCAGCATTATTTCATGGTATATGCAAAATTTGTCCCTTAGACAAAACTTTTACAGTAATTACCTGCTTGTAACATTTAGGCAATGGACCACTAATATTAACAAAAGTTTGTATATAATTTGGCAATTACTCACATTTCACAGTCTTTTATTGTCGCCATTTGAATGTTTTGGAATATAATTTCTACCGACAATTTTTACAGTACACTTTAGAAAATATCTGAAATTCCCAGTAAAACCTGTTAACGGTTTAAAATTACATTACTTTATATTACTTACTATTACCAATATTTGTACCTATACGGTATTTTCTTCCTGACAATGTGTTAGTTTTACTAAAAGTTTGTAATTTCACAGTAAAATGCTGCGTTTTAATATATTTACTGTTTATTGATTTATGGTAATTGACCCCTGTTCTGCTAGATTGATAAACTATTTTGAATTTGACCATATTTTGATGGTGACGTTATTTGTGCAGATTTCTTTTCTTTCTTTAATAAACTTTAATGATTGGCTGTTTATTGTGTTTCAGTAATTAACGGATGCAGTATTACTTGCAAACCAGAGGAGGCTGCTCCATGGAGGGAAAAAGAAAGATAAAGATTTAAATAAACCATTACCAAAATTCAAATCATTTATAAGACATTTTTTCCTATCTTATTTGGAAAAACCCATAAATGAAATTCAAATAGCGCTTCAGCAATGAGACCTACAGGTATGGGGAAAGGTATTTTGTGTAAAATGGTGGTGGACAGCAGAAGAGGACATACTTTGCTGGAGGCGGGATCTGCTACATCAATTCTAATGTACTTTTTTTTTTATGCACATCTGCTATGGCCGAAACACGTACATTGAGTCTCCAGAAGAAGACGACCTTCCGAATCAATCAACAAACACAAAACAATATTGTCGTTGTGTTAGTCCAATGACAATTACTGAATTTCCACTTCAATTCTCCATCACTCTAAGGCACTTGATTTTGATGTTATTGGAGTAAATGAAAGATGGATTCATTGCGAATGACTTTGAAGTAGAAAATATATTTTATTTTTCGTCTTTTCAAAATAAATTTAATTTGTTCAGCTTCAGCAGTTAGCTTGTTAGCTTAGCAGTAAGCTGGAATTCCAGAATCCGAATTTGAGAATGGATATGGAGTTTTTTTTTGTGTGTGTGTGTTTTTGTCCCGTTGCAGGGCACAAAGATTTTTACCATTTTTTGTAAAAACATGTATATGATCTTGCATATCATGAACAAATGCTTTTTTTATTTTAAGAAAGCTTTAATTTCTCACTTACTAAAAAAATCTCTCCATCCTCCCCAAATTCTAAACCTACAAGCAGCCTCTGATGCATACAATGTATATGTGTGTGTTTGTGTGTGTGTGTCTGGGTGTGTGTATGGGTTTGAGTGTGTGTGACACCAAGCTCATAAAACAAGGCCGGTCTTTTCCAAGCACTTACAGATAATCCCCACAATTAGCCACAAAGGCAGCAGAGCACTTTGATCAACATGGAGCAATGTGGAACTCCTCAAAGATACGCTCCTCTTCCATCACTATCTATCTCTCCTCCCAGTCGCACATTAGCAAACTGATACTACACACCGCATCTGTTACGAGTAGGAGGCTCAAACATTGGAGCGCTCTCCTCTTCACTCTCTTCCTCTCCTTTTTTTTCCTGGAGCTGGATGAAACGTGGCCCTTTTAATGTCTGGCAGTTTGGGGTTTGTGATTACATCGTGTAAGGCAGTTTGTTTATGGGTTGAGTTACTATTGAGAGGCAAAGCCGGGCCACACAGATATTTGGGCAGGGGGAGAGCAGTGGAAGGCAGAGAGATGAAAAGGAAAGAGGCTGAGACAGAGAGAGAAATAGGACAGGGTTGTGATGGGGACGATAGCGAGCAGAGGGTTTTTGGAAAGGCAGTAAAAGAGGGATGTTTTTAGGAGCGTGAGGCACTCGGATGAAGCCAGACTTGTCTCCGAAGATTAAGTTCACATTCATCAAAGTTGCTTTCACACATGGGTTTTGTCATAAACTTGATGCTTCCTGGATTTTATTTTGTCAGTTTGAAAACCAAGCCAGTTTATTTTGAAGGCTAGATAAGTTCCTTGAGGAAGTCACTTGCTCAGCGTGGTTCACCGCTATTTTTGGCGAAATTTGCATGGAACTTTGATGATGGGTCGATTGTGCAGATGCGTTGTGGTGATATGGACACAACTACAAGGCCGTGTAGAATGCAGTATCTGCATTTGTTTTGATCACGACATCTCAACTTCCTGGAGGGGATTGAATGTTTAATGCATGGTTGCACGGTATGGTTAGCTGTAATTGCAGCTAATCGCTGTAATCTTAAAATCATTGCTGTCTGTGAATATAGTTGATTCCATTTTTTTTAAATCAAGACAAACCAGGATTTGTCATCTTGCTTAATATTAAAGGGCGATATTTATGGAACAGGCTGCAGAGTTTTTCATCGTAATGTCACGGGAAGAGTGTCCTGGGTTGGACCCTGACCTTGAGCTCTTCTGTGTGTCGGTGTGGGTTACCTTTGGGCGTTCAAGCTTAAACACATGCATTTTCTTTAACAGCTTATGCTGGTCAGGGTCGGTAGGTGGCTGGAGCCAATCCCAGCAGACTGGGCAAGAGGCGGGGTACACACTGAACAAGTCACAAGTTCATCAAAGGGGAACTTACGGAAAATGTACAATCGCCACCTGACCTATATTGCATGTATATTGTGTGGGTGGAAGCTGGAGTTTTCTGAGAGAACCCACACAAAAAAGAGGAGAACATGCAAACTTCACACAAAAATACCTCAATATCACAATGGATTCGAGCACTGAACTTTCTTACTGTGAGGTAACTGTGCTACTCTGAATCATACATTCATTTTTAAACATTTATCTGAGGTCAGGTCAGGGTGACAGGAGTCTTAGAAAGGCATTCCAGACGTTCCTCTCCTCAGCAACGCTCTCTAGCTCATCCTGGGAGATCCTTACGCCTTGATTCCACTGGGGAACGTCACGGACGCGTTCCAATGTGCCTCGGTTTTTCTGCATCAAAAATAGACACGGCGTGTGTTTTTGTTAGAGCCAAAGCGAGCTCTGGCTCTATCCCGGGGTCTCCTCCTAGTTGGACATGGATGGAAAACTCCAAAGGGAGGCGTCCTGGAGGCTCTTTCAATATGAAGTAGCTGCAGCCCCATTTCCAGCTCCCTTTGGATGTCAAAGCTCCACACCATTTTCTCTTATCTCTAAGAATTAGGCCAACCACAGAACAAAGTTATTGCGACAACTTGACAAGAATAGGGACACCCATCATGATAATAGAAATAATTAATAAATATGTGCCTTCAAGTATTTTCCATGAAAAGGTGAAGCTGAACGTCGGACAACTTCTACATAGCATATGTTTAAAATAATATGCAGTACTCTCGGCTCGGTACGAACAAGAGATGTCACATTTTTTTGATGTGGAAGTCAAGGTGATATCTCACTGCACTGATTCACACCTCAGTGCAGTAGTTAATGATCAAGTTGATCCATGGAACAACTGAAAGTTTCATATCTGTAGATTTGCTGCATCTGAAACCATCAGCATCTGAGTTTCATTCTGAAAGCATGGTGAATTACATATATGTATAATACACATTGTATGGTATCATAGCGTATTATAGCGATCTCCTCACCCACGAAGAACCATTTGATGCTCTGGAATGCAGAATACCCTCTGACTATGCAAACAGCATCTTCATCATGTTCAACTGAGGATGTGATTGCACACACAGTGATACAAAGGGAATATTTTGTTCCATGTAGCCATTTCTGCTTGTTGTTTTATTTCCTCCTCTAAATTCAGCTTGACTCTGATTTTTGGAATGTGTGTTCATATAAATTAAATGTATTATTATTATTATTATTATTATTAAGCTCTTGAACGCAATGAAATGTTTTCCCTCAGCTGAACCATAGGGTGAGTTTTATTTTATTTTCATGACACATAACTTAACGTTTAATATACTTAACTAATCATAGATTTTCACGAGAAATGTGCATATTTCAGTGATGCTTTCAGTGAATGATGTCCACTCCTTGTAACTAAATCAGTATTAATTTGCTTAAAAATTCAGGAAAAGACTGTTGATCTGATTAAATTCTGAAAAGGTCAACCCTGATTTGAAGCATGAGATAGAACTCTCATAATATTGAACCATATTTTTTCCCTCACATTGAATTTTTCGTACACTAAGCCTAACGACATGTTTAGTACAGAACAACAGAGCACCGCTGTCCGCTGTCGAGGTCTAATGCATTGTACTTCCAGCTAAAATACGTCATCCCTCCTGCGTTGGATAAAATGTTGTTTGTGGGCTTAATCCAAGGAGAAAATAAGTATTTTTAGGTATACTTAGTCAGAGACAGGGTTTAAAATGAAAACAAGCACAGGCTTAAAACTGCATGTGAAAAAAAATATTTTTTGCAGTTATTCAAACTTAATACATACTGTATAACAAGCATAATCAGTAGTAGGGTTTTTGATCATTCAGGCATTTTTAACATTTTATATATTCTATTTTATTGCTTATCTATGGAAACAAAATAAAATCTGTAGATTTAAAATGATTTGTATCAATGTAAAATGTATAAAAGAAAAAAGTAGTTATGTAAAAGCAAAAGTAGCCGTTTAAAAATAAAGAAAATTGTAAAAATAAAAGTTTCAAGTGTGACATTAGTGGTGTGAATTTAGGAAACAATAAAAAAGTAAAACGTAGTGATATAAAGGTTCCAAATTAGTTGTAGAAAAGATGAAAGCGTAGAAGTAAAAGGTACTCGTGTAAAGTTTGAATTAGTTATGTGAATTTAAAAAGTAAATAAAAGTACTAGAATAAATGTATAAAAGCAAACCAAATTATAAAATTAAATAAAAGTACTAGAATAAATGTATAAAAGCAAACCAAATTATAAAATTAACAAGCAGCTTTCAAGTTGTCAGACTCTGTTTGTTAATTTGTTTTCTAATGTATTGTGTATCTAATGTATGTGCAAATGTCAGGAAAACAAGTTCTGAATCAAAAATAAAAATGATCTGCTGAACTAACAAGTCTTAGAAATTTTAAGGAGTAAAGAGTGTCAAACTTACCTTGCAGATACCTGAAAACTAGAGTTAAGTACAGTGACAAAGTATTGCTACTTTGTTATTTCCCACCTCTACAATTAACTTTTAATAATGAGAGTAATCACAAAAACGGGTAATATTCAGTAAAACGTGTTTATGTCTAGGTTCTGTAAGTCAGTCAAGATATCTACAGCCATTTGAAAGCATCTAATGAGACCAGCCCGCCAGTTAATTTAGCAGATGATGTCAGACAGAGGTCACGGCAATCTTAAATGACCTTTAGTCACACTTAGTACAGACTTTAGGAATATATCCTGGGAGCGAAGACAATAAGTTGCATTTTTTGAATGACGTACATCAAGAGATAGGATGGAAGCAGAACCAGAACAGCAAAATAAATACCAGTACGTCAGTTGAAAAAACAGACCATCCAATGTTAGGATACAACAAGCAATGGTGGGTAAGTGAATAAAAATAGGAATTATTTTTTGTTTTTGTTTTTTTAGCAGTCATTGTAGAAAAGCATCATTTAGCCCTGCTCCATATACAGACTGTTCCATTAACACGTGTAAAAACACACACGCAGTCGTGTCCACACACATATACAGAAATACACTTGTTCACTGGAATGTGCAAACTTCACCACCCACTCAGAAATCGGTGTGCACACACTTCTCGGAAAGAAACGGAACACACACACACACCCACACACACGCACACAAACACACAAACGAACTGTGCAGCCACAGCCTTACCAGAGAATATGATGACTCACTGATGACCCCCACAACATCTCTCTCCTCTTTCACACTCCTCTCGTCTCTTTCTCAGACCTCCTCCCTGGCCGTTCACATAACCCTCCCAGAGTCCAGAGGGGAAAGAAAAAGGGGAATGAGCGAGGAGGAGGGATGAGAAATTATAAGGAGGGGGTACGTTAGGGCAAACTGTGTGTATGTGTGAGTGTGCAGAAATAGCCCAGGGTAAACACAAGTTAGCATGGGAACTTAACCATCTTACCACAGTGCCACAGTCAGAAAGCCCCTGCCCAACGCCTGTAGACTCCTCTCTCCTGTCATTCTCTCATTCTACCGTGTAAAATCATGCTTTAATACCAGTTTGTGACTCTAGCCATGATATCAGTAGAAAATCATTTTTAGACTTGTTTGAGTTGCATGGATGGCAAATGTCATATTGTTATTTCAATGTTTAAATCAAAGGAACAGTTTGTAAAAAATGAAGCCAATCTATTTTAAATAAATAGAATACAATATTCATAGCATTGTGTTATTAATGCCCAATTAGCTGAAAATATAGTTTTTAAGGGTTATTTTGAAATTATTCCTTTATATCATCCAAGGGAGTGGCTCCTCTTCTACTCTTCTTCACTCTTCTTCTCTAAAGTCTCATGTATTTGAGGTTCAGTCCAAATAAGTCTCATATCTATGGACACAACTGGAATTGCTTTGCAACAAGACCAAGTTAACCCTCAAGTCTTATAGCTAGATTCCAAGTCAAGTGTGAAGACCTTTAGCTAGAGTCCAAGTCAAGTCTGAAGTCTTTGAGCTATAATGTTTTTGGTCATAAATTGAAGTCAAGTCTAATAAGTAATTGTTTATTACTTATTAGACTCTAAATCAAATGTCTAGAGGCTAGAGGTACCTCTACTCTAATTCCAAGTCAAGTGTTAAATATTTTGCTAGATTCAAAATTGAATGTTAGGTATTTGCTGTAGGGTCAAGGTCATATCTGAAGTCTATGAGCAAATGTCCAAGTCAAGCATCAAGTCTTGGTACAATAGTCCAAATCCAAAATTTAATCTTTGCCCTTGAGTCCAAAGTCAACACTCAATTATTTTAACTTGTGCTCAAGTCCCACGCCCATGAGCTATAGTTCAAGCCAAGTTTCAAATCATTGGTCCCAATTTGAAGTGAAGTCTCAAGTGTCTGGCGAAATGGAAATGGAAAATGGACTGTACTGATGGAGCACTTTTCTAGTCTTCTCGACCACTCAAAGCGCTTCACATTGCGAGCCATCATTCACCCATTCACACAAACATAATATAGTGATGATACAGGCTGCCATGCAAGGCGCCACATTCTCATCAGGAGCAGTAAACACGGCATCATTCATACACGAATGGAACAGCCTTTGGGAGCAACCTGGGGACAGTATCTTGTTCAAGGACACTTTGACAGGGGGCAGGGATTTAACCACCGACCTTCAGATAAATCTACCAACTGATACCAACTCCTCTAATGTCAAGTCACTAATTGTTCCTTTAAGCGCTCTGTAATCTGCTCCCTGCCCTCCAGTTTGCACAGAGTAATGCAAAAGTATTCCTAGGAAATCTGGTATAATGTCCCGCGTTATGATCAGTCATTTCTCGATCAGCATACATAATCACTAATTATCACTTTATTGGTAGGTGCATTTGCGTAATGGCAAGTCACAGAAACCCCCAATAACCCAGTTGCTCCGCCTGGTAAAATATTTAACATTCTCCATGAGGGTATGAAGGCTGGGAACAAATAAAGCCCACTGCTGTGAGAAACTGGAGATGAAGGTTACACACTGTAACAGACCAGTGAGGAGCAGAGCCGAAGAAAAGACAGCTTTTCATCCACCGACTGGCTAGAGGAGGAGCTTAGACCCTCGTCCACTGAAATCAATCACTGTGACAGCAATCTCAGCAAAGGGTGCATCACAAAAAATATGAATTTCCAAATGAGAAAATGAAAGAGTCAGGAGAAGACCTACTCTTTGTTTGGGTCTTTTGTGAGGTTGTTAGAGCTAAAGCTTATGACAAATGTCTCGAGCGTTGGAGGTGTGCTCACCATGGTGTGGCATTCATCTCTGGCTTCATGCCCCAGATTCTTAATGATGGGAATGAGATTCAACTTGTGCCCATTAGACATCAATCGATGGTTAATGTAAATGCACAAAAATAAAATTTTGAAAATTGTTCTTTGGTTTGAAATCATGAATCCAGATCAAGCATTAAGTTTTCGAGTCAAGTCCCGTCAGTGTTAATCATGGCCTCTTGCAAACAAACAAGATTGATTGTTACTAAAGTTCATTTGTTCATCTCGTGCTGAGACGAAATGATCTCCGTGCTACTATTTGTTTGGGATGCGATCATTTCACCACTGATTTTTGGGGTTTAGATATCGACAGATTTGTTATTCATACATCATAGTATCATATACCAGTGACTCTCGAACTGTTTTCAGTATTGTACACCTCTTGAATATCTTTCAGCGAAGTACTAACAGATCATTGCAAAATTTCTTGTTAGGAAAAAACGATTCTATACAGACAATACAGTGCTGTGCCATTACTGTCTAATTTAGATTTAGTGCCTAATTTACTTGTTACTCACTTTTGCTGAAAACCTTTTACCGATCCTGAGACATTTATGACAAACTAATTTTTCATCATTCAATGTTGAACTAAGTAAGTTTTATTGAGTCAGTTTTATCTCTCTTATTTTCTCTCATCTGTATCATAGCTGTATTTCAACCAGGAATATCTGTTGATTTTTGTCATTCATTCAGCGTTCATTGACTTAATTTGTTTCTTTGCTGTTTAAAATATGAATAGTTATACTAAAAGTAGGCCTAATTGACGTGTATTTACATTCTTTATTGCATATGTATATGTGTTAACGATACATTTCAAACTAATGTGTTAACACTGAATGTGACGCTTTTGCGTTACTTATGTGAATGTTCCCGGAAAATAATTGCATCTTTCGCTTGAAGGATGCAAATCTATGAATATACAGTATGCTATTCACTTCCAGTAATGATGCATAAAACAGTTCTTTCCACCATTTCACTCTTTAATCAACCATGAAACGAAGAATGACAACAAACACAAGTGCTGCTTTGTATCTGCTGTGGCGTTGCAGTGTTTGACTTCACAACATTATCTGTATGCAGACACAGAAGGCTTCCAATTAGTTTTTCCTCCACTTCCAGATCCGCATTCTACTGACATCTGGACATGTGATGTTAGCAGAATCACAACGCTGATAGACTTTTGCATCACAGCGTCACGCAAAATCCCATCAGTTAATAATGAATGACGCAAAATCACATCTTTCTATGTCGCCTGATTCGAGTTTCTACCCTTGCAGTACCCCTAGGGGTACACATAGCCCCCTTTTGAGGTCACAGACATAGTCTAACAAGTTAGATTTTGACATTTAAAGGAAAAAATATAAATTGTTATAATACATGCCATGTCATAATATACTAAAATGGAAGCAGTACCGTGACTTTATTTTGGTAATGTGAGGAGTACTTGGTTCTGACAGTGAGAGGATTAAAATAATGTCTCATGATGCATTGGTAGTTTGAAGACCATTCATAATAAGGAGAAAATAATAAGTAAAACTAGTTTCCACGAAGAGTACATGTGTTATATAGTATGTGTCCATGAAATGATTGCACATTGCCATTTCTAAGCAACTGTGTTTGGCATACCACAGCGATGAACTTAGGGAAATGCAACAAACACGTCTCTAACACGCATATCTGACAGCCTATGCACTCGGCACATGATGCATTCAGCTGCACAGAACATTGTGCAGTAACAAGTGTATTAATTCACAAACTCCCCCAAATGTAGACATCCTGTACTTATTAAATACAGTATGAAGTACATTTCATTATGAAGACCAGCATTGTTATAGTCTAAAATGGTTCAAGATCAGTTAAGACCCCATATAACCTCAGATTTGCTTTCTCAGCGGGTATAGATGCAAAATTGTATGGTCTCATTTTTCAATCACATGCAGCCACATATGCTGTTTGTTCCAGTAGTCAGAGTATTTGCCTCTCCTGGTCATCAGATGAGAGAGGGTGACAGACTGAGACGTGGGACATGGATAAAGTACCACAGCCTTGGGAAAGGACAGATAAGGGAAGCAAGAGGCTGAACTCTGGGTCATTTGGCAGGGAGAGAGAGTCAGAGCTGACTGGGCATAGGCTTGGGAAAAAGTAAGAATCCCCTTGAGGAAGGCAGCATTGACCCAGCAGGGAGAGACTTATGGAGCCCGGGCAGGAGAGTAGCTTGCGCTGCTGGGAACAGAGTTCCCTAAAGTCCTACCAGGATGCTGCCTTCTCCCCCGACCCCTCTGGACACACTCACTTCAGCCCTCATCAAGCTTTAGGTCAGAGGCTCATGGGCAGCTTCCCACCAATTAGGTTCCCTTCCTCTATCAGAGAGCTAATATATGTGAGGGATGAAGATGGATGGATGTTAAAATTAGCCAGTGGGTGAACTCTGGCTGTCACTTTCCATCCCATGTCGGTCCATCCCTCCTCCATCCATCTTGATCTTCTTCAAAATAATCTCTACACAAAGGCATGGTCACACTTGCTGGTGTGCAACATTCAGCATATTGCCTCTTTCCACTGACCAACTTTTAATACCATACATGTATTGTAATATCTCAGATTTTAATCAAATTCGAAAAATGGTGTTGTTGGTGCTTAGCTGTAGTTGCTAGTAACATTAGCATCAAGCTTACACCCAAAGCAGTGACTAGTGATTGCTGGGCCGAGCCATTTTTGACTGAGGTATGTTCATGACAACAGTGTAACTTTTACAGGTGTGTTTTTATTTATGTATTTTTTAGACAAAAAAAAAAAACTTGTTGAACATAGTAAACTTCTCACTTAGACGTATCTCCCTGCTGGAGCTATGGGTCAGCCAGTGAGCATACATGTGTTTCGGTAGGAGGCTTAAGGCACTTGCATACTTTAAAATGTATGTCGCATTTGCTGGTCTGCTACAATCTTACCAACCCCAATTGCAGACTTGTGCAGATATCTTTGTTAAATAAAAACACAATAACACAATCAGTAACTTCCTAAGATCACGATAACATCAAATGTAATAAGAAATCAAAATTCTTCGGAAACATGTAGTGCAAATAGGGCCAGAGACGTAAACCATGAAATTGGCCCCATCGGCCTGGAAAGTAAAATAGACACTTTAATGCATTTGATGATGCATTGGATAAAGTCAAATTATACTCATACTATTCATTATATCCTTGACATGTGCAGTGAAGTAAGTTTCGGTTGCAGTGTTTACTTTTGCTATCAGTATTGTTAGATCAACAGGACTTTAATTTTAGTAACTTATTTATGTTAATGATAAGTGACAAACTGATCCGTCCTATGTTATTGGATAATAAAAAACAAAAACTTGATCGTCATCGGCCTGTATTCATTGTTTAAAAGTTGCCAATACAATTATCTGTTTGCCAACAAAAACTTTCACAGAGAAAAAAATGTCATTAAAATGTATGCACATTATCTTTAGTTGCTTTTTTGGAAATACTTGCTTCCTCACTCTGGCTGTCTCTCAGAAATCAGCCACAGACAACCAAATGTCATCATTACCTTGACTAAAATTGAGGATTTTTAGAAAAACTAAGCATATAATTGAACAAAATAAATAATAAAGTTGTTTTTCAAAAGCAGAAAGGCTACATACTTTATTCATTTATTTTATTTTTATTTATTTTTATCATGTCTTTAATTTTATAATGCTGTCTTCTGATGCACTGGATAGATTAAGATTAAAAAGGTATAAAGTAGAATGGATTACTTTTTATAAATACTTTAATGTGAAGAGCTTGTTCAAACTTACCACTATGTATATTGTATTTCTTCATTATAACTAATATTTTATTTTACACTCTGGTACTAGTGGGATCACAGTCGTTTCAGTCAGTCTAAACGTATCTGCTGTGTTTGCACTTGTGAATGGTACGGTTCGTATTATCTATTTGTTTACTGTCCTTGACCCTGAACTGTGGATGAACCCGGTCAAATCTGCTTTTATGATGTGGCCCGTTTTCATTAAAATGGCTCCCCCCACCTCCACTCGTAATTAAAAGACAGTGGGAGGCTGGTGGTACCACCTCATATACCAGACCAGACAGTACCTGGCTGGGGGTTATTGCAATGTTTACACACCCCTTCACTTACCACACAGGCGGGACTTTTTAGAAGACCAATATTGTTGTTTTTGAGTTGAAACTAGCCATCGGCCATTTTTCAGGTTATTGATTTATTTAAAATGATTGATGTGTTTGTGCCAAATGTTTTTTTCTTTTGACACATCAGATCAGATTTCAGTTTTTGTTATTGTCTGCTTCTTAACATCTTGAAAGTTGGACATCCAGATGGACACGAGGAACAATGTTAAGGGATGTTATTGCTGACATATGCAATTCGTATCCTGTCATTTGATTTTGATGGTGATAAATTCCCACTTCTCTTGACAACTGGCCAATCCTAAACAATACAACAGCACAGTGAGAAATACATCAGTAACAACAAACACTTCCAAGAAGACTTTAAGGTCAACTACAAAGCCTTTTACGATCAGTTGGGCTCTCAGCCCCAAACACACCAGACTTTTCTGAAACAATCACTATTGACAAAGAAGGACTTTTGTTTTTGCCTCATCCCACCAGTGATGGAGCCACAGGGTTGCATTTAAACACACCGCAAACACTGCAGTGAGAGTCAGAAAGAGTCTAAGTTTCAGACCTTTAGGAGAGGATTAACTCTCTGTACCTAAAGGTGGTGGTAGTTTGTATTCTTTTGTCATAAAGGGAAACAGGAAACCATTAACATAAGCAGTTTATTTTTCTACTCTTGCTCACCATTTAGATGGTTTTAGTTGGCCTCCACAATTGCTTAGTACTTGAGGGCCAAGTAATTTTAAAAATATTCATTTATTGGAACGAACAATGAGAAATGGGAAAGAAGGAAATGGGAAATCTTCCGTGTCTGCCTTCTTTTGGACTTACTCTTCCCCCTTTTCTTGCTCTTTTTGTGCACTGATTTGTTTTAAGCTTAACAACCAATCAAAATTGTTTCTCTCACCAATGGGCTCCACTGCCAATTCAGCATTCTAGGCTAGTAAAGCACAGACTCCAAAATGTATTCATAGAATAAAAGTCAAACTTCAGTTTGAAAATTAATTAAGAAATCAAGATTAAAAAGTAGTAATTTGTAAGTCAAAACTAGTTGTATATAAGTAAGAATGTAGAAAAGTAAAACAACAGTTGTATTAAAGTAAAGTATAAACGAAAAATGTAAAAAGAATCAAATGTACACAGAAGTGGTATTATAGTATAAATACTATAAGAGTAAGAAGGTATAAAAGTAAAAATCAGTAGTCTGAATGTACAAAATCTTTTAAAAGTGAAAATGAGTAGTATGAAAGTAGGACGTATTTGATTGAAAGTAAAAAAGTTGAAAGTTGAAAGTAGTAATATAAAAGCAAAGTAAAAGTATAAAAGTAATAAAAAGCTAGTAATATAGAAGTTTAGAAAATTATGAAAGTAAAAGATATTATGAAAGTAAAAAAAAAAGAAGAAAGGACTATTGTAGACATAAAAAAATAATATAGAAATATTATAAAGTCAAATGTACTGGGATGAAATTAAAACGTATAAAAGTAAAGTACCAGTTTAAATATAAAATGTACTAGTATGAAAGTAAACATAGCAGTTAGAGAAAAATGTGTTGCGGTAAATAGCATTGAATTTAACTGGTAATTGGGAATCATTGTCCGAAACTAAACATCTTTATATTTAATTTGTTTTTCTAACATACTGTGTTGAGATCTCAGGACAACATGCAATGAAAAAATTGTAAGATGTAGAAAGTGCAGACACTTTACATAGAAGATAGAAAAAGCAAAAAGTTTGAAGATAAATAAAAATACTCAAAGCACAGATACCCAAAGACTCTACCTTAATACAGTCCCAAAGTATTTTTACTTGGTTACTTCCCACTTGACAACCCCACCCCCCACCCCACCCCAGGTGTCTGAACTCAGTAACATGACTAATGGCTAATGTGTAAACAAACTCTAAATGCTTGTGTACTTGATATCAAATCTGGCGTGCATGCTATCTGATCTGACTCAGAGCATTTGCCACACAGGATTAACTGGATTTCAGTGGAACACTGTTTGTAAAAACTGATAAGGAACCAGCTCATCACAACTCCTGACCAACTTCTGAGAGGATGTTAAATTGACCTGGGGTCATATTGTGGCTCCCCTTCAAAACATTAGTGACTACAGTCAATGTTTTTCAGAACAAAATCTGGATGTCTGGATGTTAGCAGTTAGGACGAAGAGATGTATGTGAAACTGTGTTGACGTTAACACGGATCAAAGAAAAGCTGTGGGTGAAGAAAATGGTGCGTTTTTTTGGTTGTCCTCTGTTTGGGTGTCAGATTGACCCCAGACCCCGAAAAGGCCCATTATGTGCTCACGCTATGGCCTTGTGTAAAGGGTCCTGCCTTTACCATGTGGGGCTTCCTGTCTCTGGGTGTATGTGTTTAGGCAGGTCTGAGTAGATAATGGCTCCAGGAGGCTGGACCTCGGCAGTGTAATGGAGACAGATAACCCAGCTTCACTATAAACACCTGTCCATATGCTGTGATTCATAGTATACACACATTTAGACACACACAGACATTTGAAGGTGTTGTAGTGTGCTAGCCTAATGTGTGTAAATTCTGTGTCTCCATTGAGTCTATCTTTTATTCGTTATTGCAGGCCTTACATTTGTTTTCCGGCCTGCCAAGATTTTGGCTTTTGACTCTGACAACATGGTATAAACAATTTAATTATGCTTTTCCTCCAATCAAGGCACCCCGACTGCAGAGTTACACAAACCCAATGAATACATGCCAAAATACAGCACTTTGAGCGCGGTCTCATTTCCAAAGCGTCAAATACCGCCGTTCTGGCTTATTCCTCTGAGTCCAATCCAGAAACAGAAGGCAGCACCAATGGAAACACATCACCATCAATTTGAGACGATCACACCAACTGCACAGCTCCCCTATATTTTAATCTCTGGCAAAGTGGAAAGTTCTAAAGGGGTTGGAGGTGCGTGTTGAATGATGGGTCACAGATGCAACATTCACTCAGAAGGCCGTGGACTTTGTATGAAAGCAAACAAACTATGCCAATTCGTCCCAAAACATATTCATGAAAGCTTTGCCCCTATGACTGTTACAAGAAAATGATGGAATGCACATGTTTTAGCTCAGTAGGTACAGTGGCTGTCCCAAAATCAGAAGATTTGGGGTTTGATTCTAGCCCTTTACGCTACATGCCGTGGGTCCTTGAGCAAGGCCCTGAAACCCCAGCTCCTTATCTGGGGGCGGCTATTCTATGGTAGAGATTTTTTTTTTATGACATTGCATTTTACCATGCCCAGTTAATTTGCGTATTTTGATTTAAACCTTCCTTTCGGCAGCAAAACAGATTAACTTGTTTCAATCAGTGTGAATTAAATACATAAGTTCCAGCTACTCTCTAAGCTGCTTTGACATTACTCCCTCCAACAGCACATCCTCTCAGACCTAGAGTTTCTGTGTACTGTAGTCTGGCGGGACATAAGTTTGCATTGATTAAGTCCCCCGCCCATCGCTTCTTCTGATTGGCTGGTTTTGTGTCTAGAGCACACCTGAATATCTAAAGGAAATAAAAGTAGCAACCAGATGAACCTGACATTTCCTCTTCTAAGTCGCCTGAATCGGCCAAGGGGCAGCGTCCTTGTTTGCTCAACAGTAGCACAGGCGTCGCCTCCTGAACCTCTAGTCCATGAAACCACTCTCTGGAACTTTCGCCTCCATCACACAGTGTATAATACTGCACGCAACGATGGAGTATGGACTAGGTTATATATATATATAAGTATCACCATCATTTAATATAATACAAGTTCTTCAAAATGTTGGACAGAAAAAGTACATGCATTGTGTTAAGCATATACAGATACACAGTTTATCATGACTTTTATCATATCCCCTACTTTAAGTCGTCCATCCTGCTAAACCAAACAACCTCGGCTGCTCCCTCTACAACAGTTATTGTTAAAATTTATGTTCAGTCTCTGCTAGAAGATAAACAAACATGAATGATAAAATTACTTTTTTTTTCTTGCATATCGGTTATTCAGAATGAGAACCCCACAAGCTTTTCTTTTGTATCAAGCAGCTAAAAGGTCGTAGCACAACATGTTTAAGTGAAATTACCATACATGACATGGTGTGTCGTGCAATGTGACTGTGCACGTGGGCACATTGCAGCTTTGATGCTGAACGATACATTGCGCAACCCTACTGGAAGTTTTCTTTTCTTTTCTCTTGTTGTTGAACTTTTCTCTGCTCTCACAGCATGCGCACACTAATATAACTTATGTTTCTGAACCTGGTGTTCATTTTCTTTGGACTTTGATACTTGCACTACTGAGGATGATTCTGCTGGAGTTTGTTCATGCGTCTATGAACATGCCGTTTCGGTGTTAAGCGTGTGTGAGAGTGGACGTTAGGCTGTTTCCAGCAGAGGAGGCCCAGTACGTCAGTGTGGAGGTGGAAGGGGAGAGCGGGGGTAGGTCCTATAAATCAGGCCAGATTACATAGGCAGAAAGACCTGCAACTCCTTTCCACAACCCAGCCTCCTCTGCACAGTGTCACCGACACACACACCATTAACACAGGATGGTTTGCTAGATGTTGTCCAAGGCCTTTAGTGCAAAGCTGACCCTGCTTTTGAAAGTTTGTTAGCACCACCCTGCTTGATACTTTGCTCAGATATATCTGCAATTCAAATAGAGCTTTAAAAAAGAACATCAATAGATCTTTACTAATCAGTAAGCTTCATTCTCATCATAAAGATGTAAAAGTTCCCTCAATGAGAATCGCCTGGAGAGCATGCTACATGCAACAAGATGTCTTCTGGTTAACAGTGGAAGCCACAATTACACATGTGCCAATGTCCGTGGCTTAGTTGATGTTGCTGCAGCAAATTCATATGCATTTACTTTCTATTTTTAGTTACTAACAGTGACTTCAGTCATTCACGCAGGCTAAAGCAGGGCTTCAACTACAGGAGTTTCAAAGTCCTCTACAATTATGAAATCAGGTTTTATCTCACACATTTTGTCAATGGCAGAAGATTATCTTCTCTGAAATATCATACACTTAACAGCCGAACCCTAAAAGATGTGAAAATAATACAGCATCACACCCATCAATAAGAGTCTAGTGCCTACGTTAGCCTGAGATGTTCGAGTGATGACCATTGTTTTCACCTTCGCTGTCACTGGCCCTCACATTGAAATAACTGAATACAACTCTTAAGAGTTTAACTCCTGGATGCCTGTTTGAGTTTTTCTTTATTAGGCTGTTTGCTCAAGGTAAAATTAGAAACAGGTGCTGTGCTATGTCTCAAATCTGGTCTTTCTCAGAAGGTAGCACTGTTTCAACCAAGAATTGAATTTCTAACCAAAGTTCTGGACCACATTTCCCTTCTGAGATGCTGGGTGAATCAAGGTGATATTGTGTCAAATAGAAAATATATTCAAGTCTGTCTCTGTTTGAAGTACCCCATGTAGTGACGAAAATCAAAGGCACACTGTTCCATTTGAAACATAAAAAGCCTTTGTTCTATCAAGGCTATTAAGGCACGGAAAACTTTTCTGCTGACCTCTGCATTATCAGCTGGCTCCAGCCTTTTGTTTTGCTTTTTTCAAATAATATTTGTAATGGTAGAACGGCTGAATTGGGCTATGAATTTGCCCAAAACTGACAACTTATTTCAAGAAAAAACCTTAAAAATGTTAGATTTCATGATTTCCATATCCACATTATCTTTTCTTCTTCTTTTTTGGGTCATTCAGTTTGAGGTCGCCACAACGGATCATCGGTTTCCATCTTCCCCTATCCTCTGCATCCTCCTCTGTCCAACCAAAGGACTCTCTCACACGTGCAGAAACCTCCTCTTTGGTATTCCCCTTTTCTCTTGGCTGGAAAGTCCATCTCAAGCATCTTTCTTCTGATATATCAACTATCCCTACTTTGCACAAACCATCTCAATCTGGCCTCTCTTACTTTGTCTCCAAAACATCCAACCTGGGCTGTACCTCTGATGAGCTAATTACCAACCACATAATGCTCTCCAACATAACTGTTATTCCAAAAGGCATTGGTTGACGATCACAAACTCCATGTGGTTATGGAAAGAATGAGATTGTTGATAGAAGTCTTTACAAACAGGGTGAAGCGCTAGGCCACTGCACATTTGTATTGAAAGTAGCTAGGTATGGTGGTTTGGGTGTGATTAGAATGTCGTCTGGGTGCTTCATTGTCTAAAGCAACCATGGGATAGACCCAGAACTCCCTGGACAGATTGCATATCCAAGCCTGCTTGGAAACACTTCAGGATTGAGTGCAGAAAAGTGTTATTGGAAAGATGGTCGGTGTAACCCGGAATAAGTGGAAGGAAATGGAAAAAATTAATGGGTGATGAAACCATGCGATTCAACTTCTGGAAAACTAATACTCTTTGGTGATCTGTGGAAACTTACCTAAGGTCCACCAGCCATCAACCATATATCATAGGTTTCATCATCAAATTAGAGATTGTTCTGATGTCACAGAGCTATAGTAATATGCTTTTGGGTTGGTGCTTTTAGATGTCTAATATTATGGATTTGTACTGAAGATATATTCATGAAGTTTGATTCAATGTGGATGTGGATCATTATAGGAATCCCATCATATGGGACTCCAGATTACTCCCACAGTTCAAAAACATGCAGTATAAGTGAATTGGACATTCTAAATTGCCGGTATGTGTGAGTGGTTGGTCCTGTGAAGAGCTGGCAACCTGTCGGAGGTGTACACTGTCTCTCTCCCAATGTTATCTGAGATTGGCTCCTGTGTCCTCTGACCCATCACAGTTTAAGGGGTTACAGAAAATGAATGCCTTAATGTAATGATCACTAATCATTTATTAGAAGCTTTGTAATAGCTTAGTTTAGAAAATACTGATTGCTCTCATTTCAATTAACAGTACTATGCACTCTGAATAATTCCTTGTTTGGTTTATGTATTATCTCAATGGCAATAATAGTTCACTCCTAGAATCAGAATCAGTATCAGCTTTAATGTACAAGTATGAGTATTTGTATGACAATAGCAACATACATTGAGGTCTATGTACATGTCACATTCTTACTGTTCAATGCTACTGATCTATGTACAAAACAACAACTCACTCACTGCTACTCCACTACATCTAGTTCTTCTCCCAGCCCTGGACCTGCGGTCTAACTAACTCCTGACATATATAATAAGCAGTGCATTCATCATGGATATCTTTATCCTGCTATAATAATTTGTCTCTGTAGCCACTTTGCGGTCATGACTGTGTTTGAAGTTTTCCTAAATCAATGGCTTTTGATCCTGGGATAGGGCTTTTAATGTGTCCATCCTTCATTGCTGACACAGAGAGTGATTATTTGTTATGTTTTCAGTAACCCTATCGTTTGGGAAGCTCACGGCACCCTTCTATATAATCGCCTACCAAAACCTTGCGTTGTAAAATAATGGTTTTCATGTTTTTCTTTCCTATTTTTGGGCAAGCAAAGTCTGCAGTGTGATGTTCTGGTCATCAAACGCTCGCCCTCACCGTAGTTTGGAATTTAATTGTGTTTTGACAACTCTTTTCCACGGATTGCTCAATTACAGCCTCCAGTTGGGCTTGTAATGATAGCTGTTAATGGGCTGAGAAATGGACGTGCATCTTTGACAGAAACCATAAGCAGATCCTTTGAATGGAGAGGTAGGAGCCAAGTAAAGCAGGGAATGGAGTGACCTCGCTTTGCTCCCGTCCTATGAAGGCCTTTATATAGCATAGATGGCTCCCGCTGCCTATTCCAGTATTGTTACTGTACTATTATCCGTGTATGTTGGCCGTTTTGTCATTGCTTAAACATCAGAGGAGTTGGTCGTGGCGTCAGGGCTACTGTAGGAGACCATGGGAATGACTCAGAGTGACCTGTCACATACACAGACACCCATTTTTAAATGTTGTCAAAATTCTCAGGCCTTTTTCCTCCCTTTTTGCTTTCTCCTCCTCCTCGTCCTCCACAACCTCCTTTTCCTTCCCGTCGTAGGGAAAGTATTGATCGGCCTCTTCCCAAAGTTATTTTTATTCAAAGATAAACATGGAATCCACATTTCCTTGGGAGATGTGGGGTTGCCCAAAGTGTCTTAATTTTTCTGTAAGCTCGAGGGAGGCTGAATGGGAGAGATTAAGCAAGAGATGCGAACACCACAAGAGTTGTGTTGCATGGAAGGGGGCGGGGGCGGGGACCGACGGGTGTTTAGAGAATAACACAAGTGCCACCAGTGAGTGGGAGACGTGGGAAGTCCGGCTTAAGTCTCAGTTAGTCGTAGCACATCCTATTATTATCCCCCGGACTGTGCGACAACGCTGACCAGAAGAGACCCCAAACACACACACATACACACAAACACACACTGAGCCAGAGTTCTCCCCTCTCTCACACAGGCACAGGCCAGGCCATTCCCAAGTCTTATTTCTTCTGGACTTTATGGGAACACTTAAATTTAGCCCTGGCAGGGAGTGCAGGCATAATAATCAGAGCTCTTGTCACCAGGCTCCCAGTGCTAGGTGGTCTGGCTGCTCGGGAGGGAAACTCTCACCAAGTGGAAGACATGTTTCCCTCTCTGCAGACTGGCACATGTGGGACCCATAAGTAATTTCTCCTCATATATGCAACCCATGCCATGCAAGCTAGTATAATTGACACCTCCAAAAAACAGTCCTATAAAAGCACAGGAACAGGTTTAACTAGTACATAGTGTGCGCTAACATGGCAATAGACCGCAGTCCAATTTGTCTTTACCACAGTTTTGTAGTTTCCACATCTAGACTGAAGAACCATTTGATCCAAATGTAAAGTGCATTATAAATTAAATGTATTATTATTATTATTATTTAATAGAACCAAAACATTATAACCAATTATTGCTAAGAATTAATTATTTAAATGAATGGTGCAGCCAATGAAACTAAAGGATTTCTCAACAGTGGCTGACTGAAGATAAGCTTGTGTTTTTATTAACATCAGGTTGGTTTGTGAGTTACCAGTTACTTCTGAAACAAAAAAATCAACTATGAAGACAACCTGAAATGTAGAAGCAGTGTTTGCTATGTCCGATATTCATAACATCTGAAGCAAGAGAAGAATTAAACAACTTGTGAAAAATAATAATGCTGAGTGTATTTATAGTCCACAGCATGGGAGTTTGGATGGCCTGATCTATGAAGTCCTTGAAAGTTGAATCTGTAACAACTGGACTTCTTGTTAACTGTTGAAGACATCTCACCTCTCATCCAAGAGGCTTTCTCCGATCCGTGTAGTAATTAGAGTAGCGTTGAATATTTTCATAATAACCAAGCCCTGTCTCCTATCAATAACATTCACAACTCATTTCTAATATCAAATTTTTAGCTACAGCTAATATTATTGGGTATATTTAGTGGGTTATTGTTTTGTTTTGTTTTTCATCTTTATTTTACAAGGAAAGTCTCATTGAGATTAAAAACACTCTTTTTCAAGAGCTTCCTGTCCAGGAAACCCAGTAGCACACAGATTTAGAAACATGCCAAATACATGCAGATAACAATTTACGTAGGAATAAGATCAGCTCCTTGAGATTCAGATCATTCTTTAACTAATTCCAGGCAGAGGGGGTAGCAAATTGAAAATACCTTTTTCCCAAGCTCAGCACAGACTTTGGGGTCAGTAAATAGGAACACGTTCCGAGAGCGAGGACTATGACTTCCCTTGGTTTTCGATGATGTAGGTCTGGTAGGTAGTGTGGTCATCCCCTAATCGGAAGGTTAGGACTGACACCCAGAGAGCTACTCCCACCTCCTCACCCGGTTGCTTCCAAGAGGCTCCTCACTGCTCCTCATGAATGCGTCAAATGCTGGGAACTAATTTCACAATGCTGTACAATGAATACCTTTATGTGATAAAAAAGGATTAGACAATATATGTTAAATGCATTGATACCGGTTATCAGATAAATTTTCTTTCAATTTAGTCAGGGACCGTTGAAGTAAAAAACGTACTGAACTGGTGTCATAGCCAATCGGTTTAATATTCCATTATGTAAACACAATGAAGGCAGTGATTATTCCTAATGAATATAATTGGTGTGGCGTATGCTTTAAATTGTATATGGACTTCATCTTTAAGAGACAGCGTTGACTAATCTAGTATACTGCAGGTCCTTTGTGTTGGATTTTATATACATTACTCATACAGTTTTACACTGTAAAAGAACAGCGTACCCGTAGTCTACAAGTTTTGCTTTGTGATTCAATAATTTATCAGTAGTCGACTACACTACAGCTTTACACGGGGGCATGTATGTGTTCAAACAATGCACTTTTAATGTTATTCACTCTGTTAAAGCCCCCCAAGAGGTCAAAGGTGACGAGGTGCTAAGGAGGTTTTTGACACTTGACACACACACACAGTGGCTGTCCTGACTCGCTACAGAGTGAAACTGTCACCACCTGGAGTGAAGGACTAATTAGGCTATGATTTGTGTGATACACTCTTGTGTTAGTGCGAGTGTTTGTACGTGTGTCCAACATGGTGAAGATCTGTTTGACCAACTGTCTCCTGACCAGTCTGTCTCTCTGTCTCTTCCATGTGGTGTCCTTTGATGAACCCCACCAGGTCAGTGTATTTTGGTTTCTCTCTGTCTCACCTTAAAGGACTAACACACCACCTTCTTCACCTCCTTATAATGCAACCTCCTCTTGGAGTTAGAGACACTATGTGACAATTCTCCCAACACAGTAGGAATAGATTTATGGTGCCCAAAACTTTCAATGATCACAGCAGGACAGAAAACAATGTATAAGTGACACTTTTAGTTTATTTTTCTAGTTTATGCAATCATTTATACATATAAACCTTTGACAGCGACAATCCCCATGAAATTGAGAAGTCAAGGGTTCACTATGTAATTGAAGTGGTGACCTCCTGGTGCACATGTACCAATAAAGGGATCAGCTCATAAAGCTATCACACATTTGCAACCAGTCTTGTCCCTGCTCCACTAGTGTCAAATAAACATTAAAGCCTTTCTCTCCATAACTCACAGACTCACATTTAAGAATGACCCCACTCCCCTCTCCACTTTTTCGACCAGAATACAATTTCAATGAGCTTTTATTGTTGTCTATCACTATGTTTAATGTGCAAACTTCGCAGCATCACCATGCAGCTCCGACCCAATCTACAATGTCATGACTTCATCAAAAAATTTCCACATATATATTCTGCACAAGATAGTATAACATGTATATAAGAAAAGGGGGAACCAGAAATGTTTCATGGTGGGTTGCAGATGGACTCGCAGGGTTTTTCTAAGTTTTAGATTAGTATTAACACATATAACATTTTGATGTCCACAACAGTTCTCTTTTAGTTTTTCATGTATCTGCAAATGCATGTATGGGGCAATGAATTGTGGTGTTTTGTCTTAAATTTGCAGTGGGGGTGAAGTGGGCGGGGCCATTGGGGAGGGCTGTAATTTCACGGTTGAGTTTTATTTTGTGTAAATGAGGACATGATGGTCTAAATATCAAAATACAGGGGATGTGGCATGATTGCCGTCAATGACAGCTGGGGCCCTGATGGACATCATAAATGTTTATGTGTAAAAGGCAGTAATCACCTTATAACTCTATTAAACTATCACGGTCCAAATACCAAGATGTACAGAGTTTGGTAAAACTTACGTTATACCTGTCAGTCAGCAGGAATGTAACCCTAACCCCTGGTGGTATGTTTTGGGTCGAAAGTGATATTTAGAATCTTCACTGACTTAATCTCGCTCACGTCAATTAATTAGATGTATAAATCTCCTTATGAATGCACACATGATATTTCCTTAGCAAATAATACCACACGAAACCAGAAATAAATTAGTTTAATTTCCTTTTGCGTCATTATGGAAGTATCGATTAACTCCTGAACAAACCGTGCTGCCTCTGTGTTTATGCTATTAAGTTTATTCATTCTATCATAGCTGCCATTTTTGGTGCTGAATGGAATCAGTTGGGGAATAATGTTAATAGGGAATGAATGCAATCCATTCAGAAGGTACGTCGCTATATAGAGGGTAACATCACCAACACCGTGAAACACGTGTAAATACAGGTACAGCATTTGATAGATGTGAAGACAAGCAGTGGGTTCTAATTATGTAGCATATTGCTTACTAAACCTCGTGAAACCTCCGTCAGTGGAGAAAGGTCAAAAAGCCATATCCAACCTTCTCTGGAGATGAGAATCTCACGGGTCTGACAACAATTTGACTAGTAGAGATTCACAGCCCTTGATTACTTACCATAGAGCTTGCATGCCATTGATAACTGATGTTAACTGCTCGATTTCATTCTTGAAGACCAGAGAACAGAGAGGTTGGCTACGCGTTTTTTCACCACTAAATGTTCATAAATGTTGAAAGTGTTAATAAGAGTCGGCAGTTGACCAAATTTTGAGTTTTTTCAAATTTCTTCATCACATGTTTTTAATTTTTTTGTACCAATACTGGAGAGGAATATCAATAACTAGCATTGGTGGGTATCATCCCACCAATGCTAATTTTCTACAGTTGTGGCACTGTACTGTCCAGCCGATGTTACTCCATCTTCACTCAAAGCGATAGCAGGAATGTAAACACGCAGTCAACGAATAGTTTCTAAACCAGAGGAGTTTTTACTCAAGAAGAATGGCATGTCAAAATATGCTTTACAGGTCACGTTTTGACTTCAGTAAAGGTGAGCAGAAACAAACATTAAACATATCCAAGCTTTAATAGTTGGTTATATACAGTATATGGTACAGATCTTTTCACAGAGCTTTGCATGAAACGTATTTAAGGGAAAAAAATAAGCTTGAAGCATAATCATAATTACGATTTGAAGTCATATCCCCAGCTCAGCTTGAAGGCTGTGTCATTTCTGCATAATTTCCCTTAACAGAGCAGTGTTGCGTGTTGTGCTGACCCATTCAGCTTTATTGCTCTATTTGTCACTGCCAGCATTTACATTTTTTTTTCACACTCCCAAGGTGAAGAGGAATGAATGATGGGCAAGCAGACTCTGTTTTCTTCATTCTTTCCCTTCTCCCTCCTTCCGTGAGAAAGTCAGGGAGGATGGAGTGAACTCATGCTACTCATCAATCCTTCCACAGGGTAAGGGAGAGAGAAATGAAGTAGTGAGGAAGTGAAGGTGTAGGAGGCTTGGTTTAGCCAGTGGGAGTCCCAGCAGGAATACACACACACACATGCATGGAGGAAGAATAACACTCATATATCTGGCACGTCAACAACTGGCCTCTGTTTGCTCAGTGCTGACACCAGCGCAGCCCAACTGCTACTGGGGTTTCTCTTCACGCTCTTTTTGCTGTTTTAATGTAACGAGGTGCGGAAATGGCAGCTTAAAATTTTTGTGTTGGCCTTCTTTTCCATCTTAAAAATCTTTGCACTTGTTTGGCATCCCTTCTTATCTATGTATGGTTGGCAGATTGACTCCGATGTTCTTTGGACAAACTCTACTGTACCAACCCCTAAAGCCATTCTAATATTTTCTAGCCACACAAGCATCTAAGGTTAAGCAGAATGTCTACTGAATTTGTGCATGATGTCTTCAGTGAGACATAGTGACGGTTGATTGTATCCCAAAGTGAAGTTGGAGCAAAACTCACTTTTTTGACTATATCAGGAAGACGGTCCCTACAAGCGGACTTATTGAGAACCCCCTACAGATTACCTCTATAGTTTCTGCCACTACTTCACATTGTTGGTGTGAAGGCAACCTCCGGCTGTCTGAGTCAGCTAAGAAAAAATCTGGCTCCCGTCAGCAGCAAATGGAACAGGCGGATCGTCTCTCAAATCCCTGCCAGGTGAGCTTCAGATATACAGTTTTCCATAAGGACAGGCTGTGCAGACGTTACAACATTTCCAGCTGGCTTTCTAACCATCTGAAGCCGGTTCCTCTCAAGTTTTAGATCTATCTGACCATTGCGAGTCATCAGGCTCGGATTTTTAGACATTAGAGGCTAAAGTAATCACCGAAACAAGCTTATCCAAATTTAACCGCTGGACTTTTTTTTTGTCAAAAGAAGAGATTTGGCAAGACACTGATTTTTGACGAAATCAAACGAGGATAATATGACTGTTACTCCAAGTTACCTTTGACTTTCCATCAAACACAGGGATACCCAACTGACGTTTTTCCGTTGCCATGAGTTGTTGCTTAGTAGAATAAGCAAGATACTTTTTGGTTAGATTTAAGTAGAAGAAGAAATCCTTTATTGATCACATACAGTCATTCACAGTACAACATAGTGAAATTATTTCTCTGCATTTGACCCATCCCTGAGGGAGCAAGTGGGCAGCCACTTAGAAGCGCCCGGGGAGCTAGGGTGTAAAGGTGCTGCTCAAGGACCCTACGACAAAGTAGGGTCCCATACTGTACGTGGGTAGGAGGGATGGATGTCAGGAACCCAAACTGCACACATTGGCATCAGGGTGAAGCAGGATCAGTGACTTTTTAAAGCTGTGATTGCAATGTCTCAATTGCTTTTTGATGGTTTATTATTAAAAACACTGATCAATTATAAAGTCTTTTCAGTGATTCTTCATCTAGCCCCATCTAGATTACTTGGTCGTCATTTCAGTCTCAAGGAGGTTAAATGTTTGTGCTCATAGTACTCACAGACATGGGATAGATCATCAAGTGTCCTCTGTACTCCTGTAGGTACAAAATGCTCATAGATAGACCAAATGGACTGGTGATCTTCCTTCTATATAACTGTCATAGCAGTCTTATCAAGACGGGAGAATGTTTTTATGCATCATACCAAGAATGGCAGAGTCATCTGACAATTTTAATATGTAGTTGTTCCGGCTGTTTTCACACAATAATTTGTGTATGAAGTATATTAAAGGGTTGACGCTCAACTGTTTTGTTTTCTGAATCAAGAGGTGAAGGTTTTTTAAAAGCTAAGCTCAAATCCAATCAATCAAATTTGTTGTTGAATTTGGAGTTCTGATCAATGAGTGGGCCATTAATACGTAACGTCAAATTGGAAAAAGTTCTTATAATACTAAAATAATAATAATAGCACAAAAGTATGCAGAGTGAGACCAAGATGAACAGAAATCTGAAGAACAAATTAAGTCAACAAATATCAGACCCTTAACACAAAAATAAACATCTGTTATGTGATGTTGTTGAGTAGATTCAAATCTTAAGATTCATTTACTTGTTGCCTATTTTTTTATGTTGTGAAGATAAAGCACAAATATCACCATTGTTGTTGTTTTTTGACAGAATAATTATAAATATTATTAAAAATGTGCTGAATTGTAAATATATTTTCCTACATATTTGTCTAAGAAATGTAAAAAATAGGAATTTCACAATATATTTCAAAAAGTACTGCAATATACCACAAAATTTCGCAATATAATGCAACTAGAAAATAAACAGCAATACCCAAACCTACTAACTGGAGAGGGTCTTATAGTTGGTTTATGCCAGCTCTGAGTTAGGAAACCAAGGATTTCATCACAATAGAGGATAAAGCTGGTCAGTAGTGTGTAATAACTAGTTTCCAATGGAGAGGGTTTTGTTGGAACTGATGTGAGGAGTTTTCTTTCCAGATGCTGGGCATAGTGTTCCCATTCAATAAAAAGTTTGAAATCAGCCCAATACAAGTTAATGAGTGGGACTTATTCTTCTTTGTCTTTCGGCTGTTCCCTTTCAGGGTCGCCACAGAGGATCATTTGTTTCCGTCTATAGTTACCACCCATACCCTGCTGGCTAACCGTACCAGTGATGGTAAATTTCAAAACTAATGATTTTCCCATCAAGCTGTCAGAGTTGTCTTATGACCTTACAATGTGAACATTTTCACAACAAGCATTGATACCATACTAACTCACAATTTAGTTTCCTTGATCTTAGCAGTACAGCCTCACCGTGACCACAGACTGTTAGTCCTATTCCTGTCTATGTTATCACTGTGAGTAATCCTCCTCCTCCGTCTCTTTTTTCTCATTGAACTCCTGCCCACAACTGATCATCAGATAGTTGTGGAGTTTAACAAAGGTGAAAGTATGAAAATACCAAGCCTTGTGTGCTTTGTGCATTTTGCACGAAAGAACTTTGGGTGTTGTTTTTTTTACGGAGCTGCTAGTCCTTTTTTCTCTTAAAATTTCAAGTGCAATGAATACTTCATTTTGAGGCCTTGCAGAGTCATCCTCCAAGGCCATGAAAAGGAGCTCCACTAAAAGTTATTGCCCTCAAAAGAAGAAATCACTTAGCCGCATGTTTGATCTTCCTCATGAAATATGCTGTCAGACAGCATTTCATATAATCCCATACAGTTTTGAAGCCGATGGCGGGCCTTATGACAGCCGTAAATTACAAAATGGCCGACCTAAGCAGAGGAGCGAAAAAGGGAAGAAAAGTGAGGGGAAGGATGGCAAAAACACACTCTGGTAACCTAGCATCGCCCCCGCTCCTCCTCCAGCTCCCCATGGGATCAAACAAGAGGGAGGATTTGGTAAAGTAAATCATTTCCTTCAAGTGGTGAACTCTCAGGGCCGGCAGAAGGAGTCAGACGTGTGTGTTCATATCAAGTGGAGGCATCACAGCAACACTTTGCCAGAGAGCCTGACTGCTTTTCTCTCACACTCGTCCTTTAATGCTGGAAAATGTTGAACTTTGAAGTCCAGATAAGAAAAATTCATCACATTCTCTGTGGCTGCTGCTGCTGTTGCTGAAGCAGAATAAATCCATTAATTGTGCTGATGTTCAATAGAAGGGGTCGCAAAGTGCCGGGAGAAAAAAAATCCTCTTTTATCCTATCTAAAATTAGCAGAACGCTATTGTTGGTTTATATCAAATCATTGATTTGGTAAAAGGCCATTCGCTGATACAAAATGATTAAATATGTTACACGTTTGATGCGGTCAATAAATAGCTATTCACACTAATTAATTCTCTAACAAAGGTGTTTATAAAATTAATAACAATGCTCTCTTCTATCGTTTAATTGCTAGCTCAACTGTTTCAACATCCTACAAATTTAAACTTTCTAAATTTTAAGATGTTTCCCTTGATTTCTTTTCAAATGTTACAAAAACAGCTGTTTTACAGCGCTGCAAACCCGCCTCAATCTAAACTCAAAATCAGAAATTATATTTCACTTGCAATTTATCAAAATACTAACAGAAATATATATAAATTGAGTCTATACAACGAGAATAATTTTCTTTGGCTATTTGTCTGGTTGCCGAGTAAAAATTCTGACAATGACAATAATATTAAAGTAAAGGTTATTTAAAGATAAGAAAGCTTATATAGCTAATCTTTCCAATATCAAGAATAATTCTTTGCACTTATTATTAATTATAAAGTAATTCTTACTATATAATGAAGATGAACAGCAATCTTAACTATATCTGTCTAAATGAAAAAGTGAAAAAGTATCTAGAGTAAATATATTCATTTTGCTTAAACCACTGCTTCCAAGGTCAAAAGAATGATTTACACACAAATAAAGAACAAAATGATGTGTTTATAATTTCCATAGAATCGCCTGACCTTATTTCCTTCACTCACAGCCGTTTCCTTCCGTATTGTGTCGGAAAACCAAACCTGTGGTGTCGGCTTCAGGTGTCCCCATACTGCCATGGCCGGCTTGTCCTCGACTTCCGCCCTAACTTCCTGTTGTTTTTAGGAGATTCCAATGCAGATACAAGCATCATAACAAGCATCAGAAGTAGTTCTTCTCTCAGCTTAACATAGACTTTGTATATAAGTTTACCAATAGAAATATATAGACTTTATATTGGTTTGAATTTAGATTGAGGAAGTCCCAGTTTTGAGATATAGGTCCGATCAACATTGTTATGTGTCTCTAGAAGTGGCAGATTTCTCCTCTAAAATACACATTTTGACCAAAGTCTAAACTTGGGAGTCTGGCTAAAGCTAATATTCCCACCTGCCCAGTGTTCTTTCCAAAGAGTGAACACTGAACTTATGACATCTACATGCTCTGATGTTATTGTACCTGTGTGTTTGGAGCGGCCCTCCTCTAAAGGAGGCCCTCCCCCCTGTGGTTCTTTTACATCTTCACTTCTGCTTGACTTATGAGATTCCTGCACGTGAGTGTGCGGGTTTGCATGTCAGATGTGGGAATGTTTTGTCTTTGCTGAGTTATCCCTTTTCATTTAATGGCCGTTCCTCTGGACAGCACAGCCAGACGTGGTGTTAAAAGTGAATTTTCCTCCTCTGAGGTGTAACGCTATCTAACCCTGGTCAAAGGAGCCCGACAGGGCCGGAGACACTAGTGTGTGTGTGTGTGTGTATTTCTGGTTTGAAGATGTGAGCGCCGGGTGAGAAGAAGCAGAGCCTGGATCTGCTTTCCGTCACACTGAGCTGCCCAGACCCGACTTCACACACGCAAACACACACACCTATTCATACGCAGCAGATTAAAGCAGCCAATGGCAAAGCTCTTCACTCGAAGGCCAAACATGAGTAAACCTCACAGTGGTGCACATATACAATACAAAGGCACAAACTGAACCTCACTTTAAAATAGATTCCATGTTTTGTCGCTTCATAATCCGTGATAATCCTCAAAATATTCCAACAAATACGCGTCTGCAACTGTCACACAGTCGTGAGTCAGCGTATAGACAGTTCATGGAAGCGATCACATTTGGGTTCACAGAGTGGCTTTGTTCCTGTTCGAAATGTGTGACTGGTTACAGTTTGATTGAAATCCATTGCGTTATGTAACTCCTGCCGAAGCCCCGGTCCTGGGGCAACTGGACATCAGTTTATGAATCAAGAAATCAAAACTTTTGATAAGTATTTATCTGAGATGCATCATCACTGTCTTTAAAAAAATAAATCTTCATTCTCATGAAATAGGATTATTTACATAGAAAAACACATTTTCTTGTGGAAAGACTTTACATTTCTGATAATTTATTAATTTAAAGATGTCTATAGATTTTAAATAGGCAAAGAATTTCTCTTCATTGATTCGATTCACAGCTGGACATGCCAGAATAACCTCCAAAGGGAGGCACCCCGGAGGGTCCTAGTTAGATCTCTGAGCCACCTCAACCAACTCGTTTCGACGCGAAGGAGCAGCGGCTCTACTCCGAACGCTCCCTCCAGATGTCTGAGTCCAACATTCACTGAAAATGTGTCTGTGCCCCAGTACCCCCTACTCCCGCATAAGCCCCCACAGCGCTCACTGGGGGACACAGTCATAAGCCTTCTCCAAATCCACGAAACACATGTAGACGTAGACTGAATTGGCAAATTCCCATGACCACGCAAGTAAGTTGGTCCATTGTTCCAAGACCAGGACGGAATCCGCATTGTTCCCATGGAAACTGAGGTTCACCTTTCCATTCCCGAACCCTAGAGTAAACTTTCCCAGGAAGGCTGATAAGTGTGATAAGGCTTCTGTCACCAATTAGTGAGCGCAGAATCTTGGCTTGTGTTTTTAAGTGCTTTGAATGGTCACGCAGTCTAGAAAGTTGCTTTATAAGGACAGTCCATGAAGTAGTTTACCTTATTATCATTTTTAGAGTATTGTACTGTAAATACAGCAGTAAAGAAAGCAGTTTGCTCTTGTTCACATTATTATTATTATCAGCAAAACGAACTTAAAATACCAAAGTAAAACTCATACTCATTATGAAGTGAATTGGTTCCTCTCTGTTTATTCCCTTTGTTTGGATTACTATTACTGCTGCATTCCTGTTCCAAACATATGTTGCTGCTGTAGATGTTAATGGTAATCTTAAGAATTTTATCAAATCCACAAAGATAGCTTTCAGTTTATGACAAACGGTTAACATCAACACATTTGTAGATACATGAATTGTATGAAAATCTGTAATCTGAAAGGTAACTAGTAAATGCTGCTGCTACACAAATGTAATGGAGTAGAAAGTAGAATATTTATAATATATGGAGTTAAAGTACAAAATCGCATGAGCTGGAAATTATCAAGTAAATTACAATTATCTCAACTTTGAATTTAAGTACAGTACGTGAGTAACTGCACTTGTTTACTATCCACCACTGCATATTTGTATTTTTTATGTCACAAAACTATTGAAAATATCCAAAAACAAAATTAAACAACATCCATAATTAATGTATGCCATAGACAATATTGCCCATCTCTGGGTCACATTAAAGGAATGTTTTCTGTTGACTTCTGCGATTCTAGGCTGTAACTCATCAAAACTCAGATTCAAGTCCAAGTTTTAAGACAAGCGATAACAATAATAGTCTGGCCCTCTACCAAACCTTTTTGGGTCGCTTGGTCACCCTATGGATGTACTACTCATAGAGCTACAGACACTTGTTGGAGAAATTCTTGCTGGCTATCAAGTTTCCAAGCTCTAAACTTTTTCGTACACTGGAATCGTGTGCATTAACTGTTTTAAAGTATTGTATGTATTAAATAATTGTTTAATAAATATGAAAATTAAGAATTAAGAATTTTTTAACAAACACAATATGCTTCAACAATTTACAAACAAAATCCAATTACATGTGTCTTTGCTCAAAGGCAATAGCAAACAAGGAACCAGTGGTGAAATATTTATATACATACATCTAACTAAATAAGGAAAGTAGTATTTTATGTTGAACTCCTCTTTGTAAAATTGGACCCAGTCTTGGCCCCTGAATTAGAGAAATCCTAGATCGGCCACTGCATGCACAAACCATATGAGAAATGATTGACCCTCTCTTACCTAAACTTGTCCCGATTATCAGCCCTGGTCAACTGGTAGAATGAGATGTTTACATATTCAGTCTTACATCATCATTCATTCCAGGTCTGCTTCTGGAAGGACAAACATTTTTGATTTTCATATGACAATCTGTACAATTACGTCAGTCCTTTCCGACCAGGATTGGCCAATGAGAAAGATGTCTCCGATCAGCTGACAATGCCACTAAACAACATTAAATTATTAGGTTTTTTAAAGCCACCATTAACTGTACTATTGACAGATATTAAACTTCATAAGGGAAATTCTTGTTTTACAGATTACTCCAAAATGACAGTACCAAAGAAATATACAGTAGGCCTTTAATGTCCAATTCTGTCTGTCTTGCAGAGGAATGTATATTAGTTTTTTCTTTTAAGTAGGTTCATTGCTATGGCAACTTTGTCTGTCTTTTCCCCTCTGCCCTTCCAGAGATCACGTGAAGATGTACCATTGATGCATGAGAATCTTAATGTGAATCTGTAGTATGTGTCGCCTCGTTATTGTTGAAACTTGAATTATGTGAATGTTCAGGATTAGAGAAGAGATGGAGATTCTCTTTGTGTGTGATGAAACCCATTCCTTCTTAGTGAGCCCGGCCTGAGACACCACTGAGCACTGAACTGAACTTTTTAAATCATATGACATTGTAATAACACGGTCTTAATTCATGTAATTTTTCCGGCTCCATTGGATGAACTGTACGAACTCTGGAGAGTCATGGTCACAGTGTATAGTACAGAGGGCAGATGAAGATGCATGGAATTTCAGTGTGTGTGTGTGTGTGTGTGTGTGTGTGTGTGTGTGTGTGTGTGTGTGTGTGTGTGTTTCTGTGAGAGAGAGCCCCTGCAGGAATAGAGTCATCAAACACGTGAAAGGCAGTGTGCTGAGAGCTGGGTACTGGCCAGCCTCACCAGGATGAGCCTGTGTGTCTGTGCGTGTGCCAACATTTCAGGATATGTGTTCACGCTGGTTTACGGATGAGAGCGTAAAATTTTCAGAACCTTTTCACCCTCATGTGTAACAAGTCCCATTGATAGAAAAGTGTAGCAACAAACCCACACAAGCGGCTTTGCCTGTGTCCCTTGCGTATAAATTATATTTTTGTTATAACTTTCAGATGTCTCTGGATAACTTTTTAACCCCTGACATGGTGGGTGTAGTCGTCTACCTGTCTGTCTGCAGGTCAGAAATCATCTTAGCCCCGAGAATATCTCCTATAATACACATACACGGTTCACTGAGCTTTGACCACATATATTCATGATGACAAGTAGTCATGTATTTTGAAATTTGGAATTTTTTACTTTTGAAAGTTTTTCTTTCTTTTTTTCCAGGGAAACGTGTTGTTTTAGTCTCTCTTTTTTAACGTCTCTCATCTTACAAACTTTACATTCTATTTTCACAAAACTTGCACATATACTTACTTACTTAACTGAAGATGTTCTGTATGCCTAATGGAATTTCTACAAACTGTTTTTTTTTTGTTTCCAATGAAACAGAGCTTTTAAGGTTAATCTGAGAGGGGTTCGTCTTTTCTGGGGCATATCTGGCAAACTATATTCTAGCAGCACCAAACCTAACACATAATTTAACCGTAGTATTTTTTCATGTCTTTTGATATTTTTAAATTTTATCCAAAATATATTCTCCTTTAAAAAGAAGGTTGGTCATCTTCTTCACCTTACACACTGATCATACAATAAAACATTAATGTTATAACATTCTAACCAGTGGTGTATGAAGTATTCAGAACAAAATTATTATCAACAAAATGTACTTAAAGTATCAATGTACTCATTGGGCTGAGGAATGGTTCCTCTAAGGGTTTCTCTGTATATAAGATGTTTATTCAATCATATTCCTTATGTAAATTGTAATAGTTGACAGTACGATAATTAAGTAGTTACCAGGTACATTTATTCAAGTACTGTACTGTCGCACAGAGTAATTTAATATTGCATAGGATGTTTTCATTTTCCTTCTGTATTAATATATAGATCTATGTTCCTGCTGTAGATTTTAGAATCATCATAACATTTCCCTCCTGTGAGAACCACGTGTTTCTGAAAAGGCAAATTTTAATAGGATGGAAGATGTTTAAAAAACTTTCAAAATTGTAATCTCAAATGTGACTAGTAACTACGGCTGTCATTGATTGTAACTTCTTACAGGTGAATTCAATAAAATTGATTATCTCCTTATAATGATATCATAAGTGGGTTTGATATGTAGAGCAGCAAGTCTGTCCTTGATGTTTGAAGCAGGAAGAATGGGCAAGCGTAAGGATCTGAGAGACATTGACGATGGTCAAACTGTAATAGCTAGCTGACTGGGTCAGGGTATCATCAGAACTGCAGGTCTTGCTTGGTGTGCCTCCTCTGTAGTGGTTCCATGTAGAAATTGTGGAAAAGGTTCATCCTTGTTGTGATTTATATGTGTCAAAGCATTACAAAGCTGTTTTTGTGGAAATAAGGGGGCCTCACATTATTAGGCAGGTGGTTTTAATGTTATGGCTGATCAGTATACATTAAAAGGAACAGCTCTAGGCTCCCCAAAGTATGTAGTACTGATAAACAGTATACTGATGTCATATATTGATTTTTTTTTATGTAAGGTCGTTTTGGAGTGTGACTCTTGTTTTGGTTGGTATTCCTGGTGTTATCATTTTGGGAGAATGGGTGTGTCCCCCCCATCTTCTTAGAACCCGCTGGCTGCCCTTTATTTCCGCCACTAGTTGCCCCCAAGTTGCCCCCTACTGAACTCATCAGCTCAGCTCAACACTGCACTGTCGCAGGGATACATGGTCCCAGCGGAGGACTGGGCTCTGCTCATCCACCCAGCTTAGAAGGGCAGGGATTGGGTTTAGGCGACAGGTGCCAGAGGGACCGGCCAGTCCCGTCACAACACACACACACACATACACACACACACAGACACACAGACACACACAGAAATACGTACACGCTGAATCTGGCCATGCCTTAATCCTCAGCCAGCTGTTGCAGTTGCTAGCCCAATCACTCTAAAGTGTCGAGCACTGGGGAAGCTTGTCGATCTGTGTGTGTGTGTGTGTGTGTGTATGTGTGTGTGTGTGTTTTTGTTGGTTTGTGTGTGTCAGCGTAGAGGGAGGTGTGTAGGGGTCAGGTAGCTGCCAAGCATGCCGGTCATCCTTGCAGTTTGGAGTACTTGGAACCAGACCCCCGTCCACCCGATGATGGCACGGGCGCCCAGCTTGATAGATTCATAACACATGTTCCCATAGCACTGTCAACACACACATACACACAGGCACACATTCATTATCTTTCCCCTGGCTCAGATAGTCCCAATCCTATCACAGTGCACCCCAAAGGCCAGCAGAGGTGAGGTGGGGCAGACACTCCTCTGTCCTCACAACCCCCCGCTCCTTTGAGCCCATCCTTGCGTGACCCTACAGACATGGGCTAATCCATCAGGAACATGGGACCGGGTTGTTTTGGTAAGGGTTATAAAGGTTGCTGTCAGGATGCATCGCTGCTAGCTCATGGTTCATGTCATCACAAGGGTTTCTCAACATCCAGACGATTATTGCTGGACAGTCTTGCTGTTATCCATGTCCTCCGATATAGCCAAGAGCGGAACATTATAAATGCCCGCTGGCGTGATACACACAGGCCAATACTGGTATTCGCTTGGATGTATAATCCTTTAATTTTTCGTCAAATATGAAACCATCTGTGGTTCAAGTCATGGCTATATCCAGTAACAGAGTTTGGCTTTCCCGCTCCGAAAGTGAGCCAGTTTAGCATGATGATGTCAAATAGCACTATGGACTAGCATATTGACCGGCATGGAAAACAAGACATGTTACAAGCTCTCAGTTCCACTGTTAACAAAGCTTCACCATGGGTCAACTGCTTTGTAGTTATTTAACTAATTAAACATTTGTTTGTGAGTTTGCCAGCAAGAGTAGTTCACGTGAAAATTAAACACCCCTTGCCAATGGTAAATCTTTTAAGGATTCTTAGTTCACAAACCGTTGTACCAAAACAATGTAAGCTGTGTGCACAAAATCAAACGTCTGCATGCTCTGCTAGATGACATCATTGAAAACTTTAGATATGTGCACAAAAAGGGACAATTTGGAGTAGTTTTGGATTTCAGAGCTTTTGGCAACTTAGATTACGTAGCACTAGCCATGTAGATTATATGTTTATATTATATATATATAAATGATGATATACATATATGAATACATTTACCGTAAACAAACAACATTTCTCAAATTTAAAAGTTACAGTTGTAAAAAGTATACCTTAAAGATTTTTTATTTGTAATGTATAATCAGCTTGTCATTTTATATGAAGGCCACCCTATTGTGCTGCCATGTTTGTACAATAGCCTGAATCGACAAACCCAACGCTGACTCTCGAGAGCACCTTTAACTTTTATACTTGTTGATGCATCACACCGTTATGTTTTGACAAAGAGAGCATCATACTTGTTATTTTATCACAAAAAGAGCAACAGAGCATGATACTCACTGTCAAAGTAAAGGTGAACCCCTGACTCATGAATCTTTTTTGAGGTAAGGGGTGGGGTCTGCACATTCTGGGAGGGGAATTCAACTCAGCACTGGACCAATAGCTGCACAGTGTGGAGCCCCCACTCATGGCCCTCTGAATATCCTGGCCGAGCTAGACAAACCTCCTCACCAGTTTACCGCTCATTACCGCTCAATTGAGATCTCTTTGACACTTGAAGCCCACCATAGATTTCGATGGGTGAGCTGATGTGTGATATAAGTCGTAATCCGGAACTTGTGGTTCCATTGCATTAAATTTAACACACTACCTTTAATGTCTTTACCGCTGTTTTTTCTTCTTTTAGGTAAAGTTCTTGTGACATCAGAAATAAACATACCAAGTTTGCAGGTTCCCCTCTGCACGTGCTCCTGGATGGCTGTTTGTAGAACTTCTACTGAGGGTGTCTGTAAAAGCAAATGCGAATCCTATGATGGTTAATAAAATGCATAAATTTCCCGTACGTAATGATGGTGAAAGGCATTTGTACTGGAAGAAATTAACAGATCATATCCAAAGATAGTGCCACTTTCCCTCAAAGTGCAGCGTTAGGCCTCCTTCCCAGGAAAAAACTGATTGGTCCTCTATGTTTGGTGTCAGTGAAAACCAAATGCAAGTCTTATGAGGAGGATTCAGATAATATGATGATTTCATAATGTCATTAGTCCATTATGTGATCACAAGATGGAACTCTGAGCTACATCACCAGTTCATATGGACCATTTCCACACATCAGACCGTGTATGAATGATAATATGATATCTGTTAAAAGCCACATCAATAAAATGTGTTAATATGATCCACTCTGCAGTCCTGGTCTATGCATTATCCAGGCCCTCCTCTCTCTGTCGATACCACAGCTAGTGATGTTCCCCTGATAGTGTTTGCTATTAAAGAGCCTACAAGGCTCGTATCAATATTGGAAAAAATAGAAAAAAACAACATCAAATGGAGTTGTTCAAATTTCACATTGACTTTTTCTGGATGTAGTCGCAGGAACAGTGGTGACTTAACAAGCGCTCTCCGGAAGCAGAAGTAGATCCAGTGTCAGAGTTTCTGGCCCTTATGGCCCTGCTCCACATAATCAATGTACTCTGGTAGCAAGAAACAATTAGACCAACAATATCGAAATAATGACTGTGGTACATGTAAATATATATAATAAGTATCACAAATTCTGTATGTAATGCTGTAATGTAAAGTTCCCCATACAACTTAACACACTTAGTTTTTAAATAAAAACTCCCCAGCATTTAACCAGCTAACATGTTTTGAACAATATGAGAGAAAAACAACTTAGTTTTAGTGATATTTTTCTATTTCCGTGTTGTGAAACTGAATCACGAAAGTCGCAGTTTTTTTTAATAGGTCTTGTGGAATTGCAAATAAAAAACAGGGAAATATTTGTTCATAAGTATAATTTAAAAAAAGATCTGATTTATCTGGAAAATATGAGGAACAAACATATATTTATAACTAATTGTAACATAATAGATTTTTGGTATTTCATAAATGTCTTCTACCTGGTCAATTCTTTATCCCACATAAGATAGAAAAGCCTTTGAATTTGCCATGTTGACCATCACGGGTCAGTAAAACTCCATTAACACCACGAATAACTAAGCAACGAGGCAATTTATTCTGTTTTGTTAACCAAGGAAACAAATGATGTCCCCTCCATTTTCATATCACCAAATGAAAGCCCCACCGTTACCCTCTCCATGTGAACTGGCCAAATGCAGTGTATGAACACTGCATTTGGCCTCAAACCCTTTCACACATGGCTGGGAAATTTTCAACCTCAGAGTAATGAGCAGACAGAACAAAAATGTTGAGTGATGGTGAAATCTGAGTTTTATTAATGCGCTTTCAGGGTCTCTCTGATTACTCCACCGTCCATCCGGACACAATTATATGTTTTCACCATCATCTTTCTGTTGGGTTCCTCACCATGATCAATAGGAGAGCATCTGCAAACAGACACGGGCAGATGGTGTTTATTATGAATAGTCGCACTAACAATGTCTGGCCATATTTGCATACTAAAGCATTTTCAATTGTGTCTGTGAAGATTATTTTCATAAGGTAGAAATTTATTCAACACACAATTGTGTCTAATTTGGGGGAGGGGCAGGATTTCTGTTACATGCCTGATTCTTTCCATCACAACTTCCCTGACTGTCATTGTGTGTCACCCTTATTGTGCTTGCTCTCTGTTGGAGGATGGGTGTAGTTTTCTCAGAAGGGCTCTACTTACTGGTGCCCAGATATTCTGTGAAAAATAATTCCTCAAAAGCATCCTGATGAATTTAGTGTTTGGTCGGGCCAGACTGCCTCTTTGTTGAAGGACTCCGAGTTATTGTTTAGGGCTCTGAGTATGGGAGTAGTATGAATACTGTGCTTATCTTAATGAACTTGGTCGTTTTTGGAAGACGTGGTCTGTAGACTGGAATGTTTGTTGTTTGAGGGTCTCCAAGCTAGGTGTCTATATGAAAGAATTGAGTGTGCGTGGTGGTGTGTCTTACTCTGACTGACTGACTGACTGACTGACTGACTTCCTGTAGTCTCCAGCACATACGTCCACCTATTCAAGTTTTCTTACAACTGCTCCCTGCTCCCACAATAGATCACACATCATCATCAAACATTATAATCCACGAAAACTCCACCGTGACATCATCTGTCAGCCTGTCCATCACCATAGCAAACAAAAAGGGGCCATCCCTGATGCAGTCCCACATGTGTAATGCTCTTTCTTGGCATGGATTATTTTCCCAATTTGGAATTAACTCAAAGAGCACATGAACTACTGGACACTGCGACTGCAGGTACTTTAATAATTTAAACAAAATATATATTATATATAATGAAGTGTATTTTACCTTGTAGCCCTTTGAGATTTGATCCAAATGTAAAGTACGTTGTTAATAACATGTATTATTAATATTATTTAGTAGTATAACATAATATTCCAATATTTCTATTAAGAAAAATAAGAAGAATGCAATCTCAAAAAGTATGTTTAAAGACAACTCTAACTCAGTAAGTGAATGGGTCGTCCCCCAGACCCCCAGAAGGTTGGCGGTTTGATCCCAGCGTTTGCAGAATACAATGTTGTAAGGTCCTTGAGCAAGACCCTAAATTCCACCTGTTTTGTCCTGATTATACATTTGTTGTATGACAAAATAATTTCTTCTCATGGTCTTCATCAAAAAACGTCCTTCAGATGGAGCTTATAGAAGGGAGCGAGGGGACCTTGAGCTCAGATAATGTAGTACCTTTGTTGGGAATGGACTGGGAATGGACTCACTGTGTGTGTGTGTGTGTGTGTGTGTGTGTGTGTGTCTGTGTGTGTGTGTGTGTGTGTGTGTGTGTGTGTTTGTGTGTGTGTGTGTATGTGTGTGCGAACTGGAGAGCCCCTGAGTGCTCTTTGTGCTAATAAAACAGCAGCTCTATGGGACACTGGACACCCTCGATCAAACTCCATCACATTACTGAAATATTACACTTCCCTGAGCCGTGGGTCTACGCCCAGTTGATGCCTCTGCATGTCGGAGGTGTGTGAGAGCGGGTATGATCATTTGTGTGAGTGTGTGTCTTCATGTAAAAGTGGTGTGTGTGCTCTAGCTGCAACAGCAGTGTGTGCTTACCCACAGTTTTGTCAGCGGCTTCACGTACCCTTCACAATACGGCGTCTGTGTCTGCTCTCTAAGTGCCGGCGTTCTCATCGATCCCCATCCTGCAGGGAGGATTCTGGGATATGTGACGGCTTGATGTCTCATCACCACTTCCTAACAGAAAACATCCTGACTAGTGGTAATGAAAATCAGAACTCAGAAAAAATCAGAACATCAGAAATTATACTTCCTTTTTTATGCTGTTTTCATGCTAAATGCAAATGACTTAACTGTTGCCGAAAATATCACAAGTGTTTTCAATTTTAAAACATCCACCCTAAAATCAATACTTGGTCATTATTGGCACTGTCATTCCCAAAGAAAGCTGGATGAAGTTTTTTCTAGACTGTTTTCACACTTTACACAAACATTGAAATGGAAAATGCTAAGCTGTTGTTAGGATTGTCAATTTATTTTCCTATTATTAAAGGAAAGGCCATGTGAGACTGGGTGCGATTCTCCAGTCATAGTAATTCAGGTTGTCATTAAGACGTTGATGCAGTATGGCACACAAGCTTACCATAACTGGAGCCGTCTGGGAAGAATGCTGACACTGCGTCCAAGTTATGTGCACATCCGTCAGATCAATGTTTGCAAATGTTTTTATCTTACAGGCTTTTAGCTGCAGTGAAGATTACAACTTTAAGGAGGGTATAATTCAAATATTGCCTTTTAGGGTTTCTGGGGACTTGGATTATGCCACACAAACTGAAAGGAGTCATATTATGTTTGTTTTGGGTTGTTCTTTGCACAATTAAGACAAGTTTAGGAGAATGTGGCCACACTGTTTGGCTGTAGAGCTCCAGAAATGTTTTGTGGACTTCATCAAAGAAAGTTTTACCAAACTTTCCATTAACATAGAAGTGAGCAGATATTGAGGTACTTTTCATTTTTGTTTTTGTGCCTACTGTTTTGTTACTTTGGGGATTTTTCTATTTGGGGAAAAGGATAAAAGAAATGTTTAAATCACAGAAGATATACAAATTAGCCCAGATGTTTAAGGAACATATGAGCATCAAATACCTAACATGGACCGCTAATTCTATGAACAAAAAGATCTTTTCTATCCGTTTAAAAGTCCACACAGGTATCACATGTTTTTTTGCATTATTAACTTGCCTATAACAACAACAATAGACTAAAAATGACTAAATACAGTTTACAGTATAATCCAAGTCCCCGGAATACCTGAGATCCCATACCGTTGTAAAAAAATAATTGATTTGCACCCATTTTTTTAGGTGTCTTCACCGCAACCTGTAAGTCTTTCAAAACAACCAGTCTCTATTCGCTGCACAAACTTGGAAGAGCAAACATTTGCTGCATCACTCACAAAAAAGTAAGAAAAATAGAACATTAGATCTAACAGAGGCACTTGTCTAATTGTCAACAAAAGCTGTCAAACCTGAAAAGACACTCTTGTGACACAGGTATGCACAGGTTTTCATGTATTGCTTTAGAAGGAAGTGTGGGGGAACTGGAGTTTATGAGAAGCACAGGAATTCCCTTGGTGCCTCCTCTCGGGGTCAAGACCTCAGCCTTTTGATCTCTTGTTAGGGGCGACCAAAACACATCAGCCACGTCGGCCATCGTGCATGAGGCCAAAGCATCCTCAAAGCTTTAAATGCACTGATGTAATGAATCAGCTTCAGACGTGAAAGGACAAACACCAGAACCTGAGGTCCAGAGAGATAAAGAGAAAGGAGGTACCGTGAGGCAAAAAGCCCCTCTATCCTCCTCTCATCCATCTTCACTTATCTATCTATGGATGATCCTAAACAAAGCTTTAAAATGACAATAATTATATTGGATTAAAACAGTCAGATATTAATGTTGAATGTCAGTTAATCAGCCTTTAACAGATACATTCCACAAATATTGACGTGAGCCACTCTTTGCCAAAATCCTGTTTGACCATAGAGCCAAAAACAGCAGCAGCAGTGAACCAAATACAAAGATTAGCACTCCTTAGCAGAGGGCAATGACAGCGAGCTGTTGTTGCGAATCATTAATGATCCAGATTTGTGCCTCAATCCCACTCAGCGCAGATTAGGCCAGGGCCCGTCCCGCCATTACAACACGCAGGACACAATCAAAAATTACACCAAATTACACTCATCCCGTGACATGTACTTAACATAAGATGGGATAAGATGAAACTGTAATGAATCTCAGATTGAATTCAACTAACATCGGGACCAAATAGGATTTTAAAAAAGTGGAATAACAATCAGAATTGCAAAATGACTTCCATACAATTACTTCTTAACTATAGACAAATATGAAACACATATTTGCTGCATACTAAAAATTAACTTGGAGTAAATTCCAGCCATTTTAATAATTCAGTCTGTAGCTGGCATGCAGGTCAGTGTTCTGATAAACATCAATCAGCCAAAACATTATAACCATTGACAGAAAGGTCAGACTAACATTGATTACCTTATTACAATGGCACTTTTCACAGAGTGTAATATATCAGAAGAAGTAGAAAATGAATTGGAATAAGATCTCAAAAATGAAAGTTAAGCCTTCTGAGGAAGACGGATGACTGCTTTAACTCCTGAGCTACAGCCGCATTGTCATCCTTGCTAATCTTCTCTGTATCTAATTTTTCACATGTTACCTTAGGAAGTGTTTTCTGTCCTCTCCTGTCATTGAGCCATGGCTAGGCTGGGTTGTCGGATCCCACAGGAAATATACTGTAGCGCAAATTGCTGAGTGAGTTAACAGGTTCTGAGAGAGAGGTATCACAGAGCTGTTTTGACAGCAATATGCAGAGCTACACAATATTAGGCAGGTGGTTTTAATTTTATTGCTGATTGATGCAAGTTCCATGCTTTGTCTCAAATTGAATACTACCATTATTGAGCGTGACAGAGTGTTTGCAACGTCTCAAAGCATTGATATTGTTTTTGATTTATAGATTAATAGTGGTACACTAGATATTACATCATTAGAAAACTCTTTGATTCAGGAAGACAAACACATAAATAAGTTCACTGCAATGTACATTATCTTTAACAAAAGAGAGGAGAAATATGGAGTCAAAAACATCAGTACCAACAGCAGTTTGAAGTTTAAGCTGAAGTCGTAAAGCTGTAACAAGCTTTTCTTTGCGTGAGCCGGCCCGACAAAACCTTAATAATGAGTATGGGTTATCGTTGTTAACCCAGGCTTTCTGCTCCAGGCACAGTGTGTTCTCATAAAAACAGTCGATTGGTGCAACTCCTACTAAGCACTAAATGGACTGAACCACATGACGCTTCCCTCAATCAAAAGGAATGGATGCCGTCAAGAAAATAAACCAAATTATCACAACCAAAAGCAACGCAAATAAGGCAAGAGGGGAATGTTGACAGAAAAATGCCGATCACGTAATGCATAATTTAATTTATTTATTTTACCACTTAATTATCTTTCATTGCCTCGTTTATTTCTAATGTAAGAACTGCACACAGTACAGCTCTTAAAATGTAATATTGATACAACAGATTTAAACATCAGATCTTACTCTATCCCATAATGAAGAGTGGTAGTGAAAAGTGATTCATTTTAGTTTTTGGTCAAATCCATGTGAAATTAATTGTATGGATTGCGTAATTATTTTAATTTTAAAACATTTCAGTCAGGAGACACAGAGGGTTAAGGAAAGATGCATGTTAATTACCTCAGATGATATTTGATAATGAGTTAATTAGTCCTTTGGTACTCAGACTCTTCATGTATTTATGTGGGAAGTTTTTTTGCGCTGCCAGGGTTGGATCTTTTGATCCAGCAGCAGCAAAAGTTTTCTGCACATTATGAAACGTTTGCTACGGTGGGTGGGGAAGCAGTGCACTTTATATTGGAGATTTAAAGGAGGAAGAGGAGGGTACGCAAGACTGCTCCTTGGGTAACGCCTGCTTGGGGCATTTAAAGTACTTAAATGTCGGAGAAAACTTTGACCTTGATTTGCTTGTTGTTGAGAAAATTTGAGATTATGGATTGGATTGGTTTGGGGAGTCTGAGGTTGGTTTGCTTTCATCTATATCAGGGTTGGTTGTGCCGTATCTTGTCAAAAGCTTTAACTGTATCTAAATATATTGCCATTAGATGCCTGAACTGGATGGATGAACAGTATCAAATTTAAAAAATGGCAGTTGATGATATGTTAATGATAAAGGAATGTTACCATGACTGGATAGATTAGGCTAGATAAATGAGGACAGATTAAAGCAATTGATGCTCCACACCATGAAGCAATAGTTGAGACTGAGCGTATGTGAAAGTTAAGAATGATAAAGCATATGTGCAAGAGGATGGTCTTCCTGACTGAACTTTCACTACATCTTCAAAATCCAAATGGTCTATATTTACTGAGCCCTCATCATCCTTTCAGTCTATGGAATATATGTTCAATTGGAAATCATCTTTTTTAAAATAATTAACTGAAGGATGTGCTTGTTTGTACCTTGTTTTGATTTGAAGGTCTCTACATCGTCTCTCCAGATCTGGATACGTGTGCATTGTTCGTTACCACGGCGACCTACCCAGGTTTCTGACAATGAAAACTCACTTTACCGCAAATGTAAGGCATAACTAGGGCTGTTGTTTATCTAGAAATACTCGATTTATTACATGCTTGTTAATCAATTAATCAGAATTAATCACACATATCAAAATAGACTGTGAGGGGTATTTAGAACTCTTCAAATTCTGTTATTTTTTCCACACATTCAGAGAATTCACTCTAGTGCTGTCCCTCTAGTGATTGAGTGGGTTAATCTGTCACAGGTGAATTTAAGCCGGGCTCACGCTACAGGATTTCATTATGCGTCTCGATTTAATATTCAGAGTGTTAGGGCAACAATTTTCTTCTAAAAGGCAATTTAAGTCAGTATTCCAAAGTCTGACTTTCCACGAAGAAAACATCCTTAAAATTCTAGAAAAACATTGTTTGACCATACTGAAAAGAATTAAGGTCATCAATATTTTTTATTCATGTTTTAACACATTTCCACAGAATTGTTTCTTTGTTTTACATTTATAATTCCTTAAATACACCTCTTTGCATTGACCAGGGGGTACGTGGCATCACAATAATTCAGAAATGCTTGTCAACTAATGAACTATGACCTAAAGGGAGAGATGAATACATCGTTTGTTCTAAGAAAAGTATGCACTCTTTCGCAAAGTTTACTCAAAATACATCGTTAATCTACCAATGTTATTTCAGAGTCCTCTTTTGATGCGAAACAAGCAATAAAGTTGAGTTACATATCGGGAAAAGATTGTGGTTAAAAAACACTTAAACCGAATATTTGGAAATGGGATATAAAAAGAAATGGGGGCAATTGTAATTTCTGGCACCTTCAATAATAATAATTAATCTCACAACTGCAACAAGTCACTCATTTCCTCTCTTACCCTTAAATGTGACTGGGGGGGCCCTGGTCACAGAGCGAGTGGAAAAACTGCACTCAGAGTGTGTTAGTACTAAGGCTACATCTTTGGAGGGAGACAAATGAACACTGTTTCCACACATTCTACTGTACACAAGAACCCATTTGTTTTTGGACTCAAGTGCAACTTTGCCCTGAGTGTAACAAATGCAACTAACCAAACTGAAAAGTCAATAATCCAAACCCAGAGGCTCTGATTGATTATGCAGTGGTAAATGAAACTCATGTGAGTGTATTTGCGTCAACATTCAGGGACATTTTGGATTCCCGGCGGCGCCAGGGGAGGTTAGGCGGGTTAAGAATCTTAGCGGGCCAGCTAAAGCCTTTTTGGAGCGAGTCCTTATTAATCTCTCCCACACCCCCACTGAGACATTAGCACCAGGTTTAGGCCGATTTACCTCGCCTGATAACGCCTGCGCCAGATCTGTCAAATCACACACAAAAATACACACACACACACACACGGACACACGGACACACACACAGAAATGTTTTTTTCGTCTTCAGAGAAAGACATTCAAATAACAAGTTTCCATCTTTAGCTTTTTATGTGCTGCCAACAAAATGTGTTTATTGACAGACAGCTGTTTCCCCTCCACTCTTGCCTCTTCTGTTTCTCCTTTTTTTTTCCTTTTCCATCAGCTCAATCCCTCTTCTGTCCTTCTTTGCTTCCTTTTGCTGTTTATATTGACTCCATCCAAGTCTCCATCTCTGTTCTCTTTCCCTTCCTTTGTTTCATCTTTTATTCACACCACCCTTTTCCTCTTCCACTGCCATTATTCATCTTTCTCCCTCCTTCTTTTTTCCTTGCTGTCATTCAATATTCTATGAAAAATGAAGTCAGAAAAACATTGATTATCCCATTACCATGGGAACCATGGTAGGTTACATAAGGGGGCAAGGATCCGCACGTCAATGTGTTGAAAGCAGGAAAAAGATCTGAGTGACTTGGACAGGACCAAATTGTGTTGGCTATATGACTGGGTTATCACATCTGCAAAAGCCACAACAGAAGTACAGACAACAGATTACATTAGTTTATTGTAATTTCATATTTATCTGCTTATTTGCTTTATAACAATCAGTCTGTTATGTTACTTTTCATCCAAGATAGTTTTAGTTTAGTTGGATATATTAGTTAATGTAAATCAGCCTTGATATCAGGTCTCGACACAAAGTTACATCTTAGGTTAGGACATGTAGCGACAATGATAACATCAATGCGTAGTTAGTGTCACATAAATATCAACATAAGTGTAAATAAATATGACATGACAATGAACACCGTTGCTCATTTGCAAAAAAATATATTTTTCACACATGTTCTGGCTTTTGCATCTTTGCAAGCCATCTGGGCCACCACAGACAGGTGTCAGAACACAGTCACAGGGCAGTTTTGGTAGCAAAAGGAGGACCCGCACCATATACGGCAGGTGGTTATAATGTAATGACTTATCTTTTAGCTGAGTGTGAGAAAGAGAAGTGTGTGTGTAACGTGACAAGGCCCTTTTTTCATGCTCATTTCACACAAAATCTGCCAATATTAAAACACAGTGGGACCAATGCTACACCGGTAGTTAGCTAATGTAACATTGCAGAATAAAACCACACGCCTGCATACAAACTGTTTCTTATACAGTGTGGTAAGTAAACAAAGAGATAATTGTGAGAAACAATTCAATTTTGTTGTTATAAATAACAAACTTGATGGTCTGACATTTTTTTTCACCTGAGTTTCACATGGCTGTTAAACTGAAAGAGACATGTCAGAACCTTTTTCAGCTCAAATGTGTTTTTTTGTTTGAACGGCAAAGTAGGCACATTCAAAATATCAGGAACCTGGTCTCAAACGTTAACATTTTCATACACGCGAAACACTGCTGTCATGTAAACAAAATGAAGCATACTGTTCAACATATAAACGGTCCTTAAATAGTTACTCCCCCTGTGTAACATTCTCCATAATCTGTCACCAACTCAAAGTCAGCATAACCAGCCATCTCTGATTTTGACTCTTCCACTTTTATACACCTCATACCTTGTTTGGATTCTTCAGCACATTAGGGCCCCAAAATACACCAAGAACGATTTGCGATTCCATATCACACCTCCGACTCCCCCCTCCCATTCATTGACGCCCTGTGTGTTGAAGGGGTGAGTTAAGACCCCCTGTATATACTGGATTATCCTCCATATAAGAGCCTTAACCCTGGCCACCACCACCACAGGACTACTGTCTGCGCCCACATCAGCATACACACACAGTTTTCACAAACACACATACAAAAATGCAATCATACGCTGACCTCAGAAGGAGAGGCGGGGCAACAAGCAACTAGCTTAGTGATTAAAGAACTGAAAGTATGGGTGCATTATTCCGGTGTTTCTGTTAACAGTGTACTGTAAAGCAAAAGAAGGGTTCTTTTAATCAGAGAAGGGATTTCATAGTATCAATAATACATTTGCCATCCTGAGCATTCTCATGCAATTATAAACCACACCACGAGCAAAGGGGATGGGGATATAGGAATGAGTCCGTCCATCCCATCCGTCCTTTTTTGTTTCTCAAGCTTAACTCGAAAAACTGTTATTTATTACTATAATCGTTTTTTTTTTATATTCTCGTAAAATTGTGACTTTGCTTTGCACAATTATGCCTTTTTTTCTCATAAAATGACAATCTAATTCTTTTGAAATTACCACTTTAGCCTTTTAAAATTATGACATTATTCTCGTCAAATTACGATGTTATCCTCCTAAAATAACTTTATACTCGTTTAATAATGATACTATACCCATAAAATTACGGCTTTATCGTAACTTTATTCTTGGTAAAGTGATGACTTTAATCTTGTAAAATGACAATTTTATTCTCGTAAAATGACGACCTTTATCCTTATAAAATGAGTTCATTCCTGTCAAATTATAGCTTTATTCTCGAAAAAGGACGACTTTATCTAGTAAAATAACCTTATTCTTGTAAAGTGATGATTTTATTCTCGTAAAATGACGACCTTTATTCTTATGAAATGGTGAGTTCATTCTTGTTAAATTATAGCTTTATTCTTAAAACAGGACGTCTTTATCTTAGTAAAATAAAAACTTTATTTTTGTAAAGTGATCATGTTATTATCGTAAAATGAAAGCTTCATTCTTGTTAAATGACTCCTTTAAAATTAAGAATTTTTCCTTGTAAAATAATGACAATATTCCTCGGAAAATGATAACTTTATCCCTGTAACACGAAAAATTAATCCCAGTAAACATAATTTTCATAAAATATCGACTTTAATCGATAAATTAATTATTTGGATGAGTAGTCTGGTTATCACAGTGCCGACACAACCATTCACTCCTACGGGCAATTCAGAGTCACCAATTCACTTGTATTGCATGTTTTGGGCTGTGGGTGGAAGAGAACCCACACAGACAATCCATACTCCGAAAAACAAAACTTCTTCCTTGTAAAATTATGATTTTTTTTCTCTTAAGATGATGACTCTATTCTAGGAAAATTGTGGCTTTTTTTCTCCTAATATTGCAACATTAATTTTGGTAATCTTCATATGTGTTATTAGGCCACAATACTACGTTGTACCAATGTACCAGGAGGGGCCTCTTTGACCAATTTTAGGAATTCAATCTTTTTATCTGTTCATTTATTTTTTGCTTGAAAATTGAAATTAACGAGGACAATTTACTGATTCGACATCACAAAGTCTTAAAGATTTAACCTGTTCTTTTACTAAATGAAATATATCTCAGAATATTTCATGGTTGTTTGCAGGATAGCCCAGGTCCATGTAACGTGTACGGTGTGTCCCTGAATCCGTATTAACTCAGAATGCACTCGTGGCTTTGATTCTGACGATTTCATGCTTGTTTTCTAATACTTTGGAATAAAACCATTAACTAGGGAGCAAAACCCGTATTTTTCAAATCCGGTGCAGTTATAAGAAAGGTCAAAATCCCTATGACATTTACACTTATAACAAAACGCCTTGAAGTCTTTCTCAGCAGTTTGCTTACTTCATGTGTTGAATTACCATGGCAATTATTTGTAAAACTGTCCTATGATGAAGTTTATTTGTTATTCACCAAGGAGGTTATGTTTTGAAGGAATTTCCTCACTCCACTAAAAGTGTATTTCAAGTTTCCAATAGTTGGTGTAGGAACTGTCTGTGCTTTACGGTAATTTAATTTCTTTTTATGCTGTCAAACACAAATTTTCAATGTCTTTCTCCGTGATAATAGAGTCATGACAACTGAAACTCTTCTGTACTGACTGTTGAGGGACATTAGCCAATTATGCAAGCATCCTTGCCTCTGAGGCTGCTGGAAAGCAGGCTGGTGGCACAGAGCTGGCTCCTGGCTGCCCGGGGATTCTATATGCAAACGTTTGTGTCATGAATATTATCTTCCATTTATTCAAAGAGATAGCCCTAAGTAATTCCTAAATTTTACACACTTGAACTTTAAAGCTTTACTGTGACTTCATTACAACCTCCATTTACTCCTGACTACCTGCCTTTATTTTGACCAGCCCTGCTGCATCCAGAAATCATCTTGACTCAGGATGTAATTCCATGTTCTCCCTCCTATTATTTGAAATATGTATTTGTGGACAGTGGGTTTGATTTTACTTGTTAGGTTCATGATTTATGTGGTATTCCATGCAGGGTCTTAATTATATACAATTTTATTTAGTATATCACTATTCACAGAAATAGTTTCAAAAACTGCTCCATAAGAAAAACACCACTCAATTAAAAACATCCAACCAATAAAAACAAGGCAAAGTAGAATATGAAAAATAATATTTAAACAGTAAAGTCACGAATGACTGTAAATGACAATGTCTTAACATCACTGTCTTGACCCGGTACGAGAGCCGCGACAAAAACAGGAGTGACTGGTTTAATAATAATAATAATACATTTAATTTATAATGCACTTTACATTTGGATCAAATCTCAAAGTGCTAAATAATGTTTACATTTTATATGGTTTAGGTGCAATAACGTGTACAATTTCTTTTTTAACAGGGAATTAACCCAAACAGAAGACATAATGTAATGGAGTGTGTACATCAGCGGGGACAGTGTGTCTGCCTTTGGATGACTATGAAATGGTGAATGAAGTGTTGTAACGTGTGAAACCAAAAATGAACATGGCCGAAGCCAACCCATCACATGACGTAACGCCGGACTTGTGGTGAGCGAGTAGTTGTGAGTCAAGGGAGAGAGCCCGGAGTGAATGACATTGCCGGGTTTGAAACACTCTTAGGGACTGACCAGGTGCACCCAAAGGCGCTAATGAGCTTCTTCTTGCTACATTTCTTTTTTTTTATTTAAAATATAGAAATGCATTGATTTGACACGGTGATAGGATGGGGATATAACTTTGGGAATATAAAGTTTGTCATACTTTAAGTGTGTTCACAGCTGCTGAATCTGCAGCCAGAGAGGGAAGTGTCGAAGTTCCTTCAGGAAAACATGTCCATCAGTCCAGAGTGTCGCTTCAGCGGGTGTTGATTGATTCAAGTTCTCTCATTCCCAGGGGGTGGATTTATTGAAGTATGTGTGTCTGTGTGTGTGTGGGTGCTTGGTTGGAGAAGGCAGAGATTAAAGGGGCGGGGTAGCTGCAGTGTTTTGGCTCAAGCTCTATGGAGGCCGGTCCTATAAAGCACTCCGGCCGTGAAATGCATTTTATTGTCGCTTAATCCTCACACTGTGGCAGAGCCCCATTTCACTCTAGATTCCGGGGGCCCGTTTGTGTGTGTACGTGCGTGTATGCATGTGTGTGTGTGTGTGTGTGTGTATGTGAGTGCGACTTTGTACACTCACACTCCCCGGGGGCCGTGGCTAATTGGACAAAGTTGCACAGCAGGGGCGGAGGCACATGCACCGCAGGAGATCTGATTTATGGGCACTGAGGCTGGAAACACACACATACATACAGAGAGATGGCACATGTGCACAGAGATACTTGTACGTGTCAATACGTGTCACCACTTCAAATACATTTTACCTTTAAAGACATTCTCATTGGCAAAAAAGTTTGTAGTTTTTATCTTACAATAATGTTTGAATAGCTTAGGTGTATAAATATGCAGGAGCTGCCAGCCCCTCATACCACAGTATTACAGCCCCTTTTAAAGGACAGCTCACCCCAAAATCACCAAAGTGTTTTTTCCTCTTACCTGTAGGTCTGTTTTTGCATACAGTATATGTAGTTTTGGGGTGAGCTCTAGAGATCCTGAAGACAAGACTGCTTTTTTGCAGCCACTAATGGAAGAAGTGGCTGTAAAGTTGTGGTGACCCATCCTTCCACCACCACGAGGGAAAATACTTCCTACATGAAACTAAAGTGGTGTATTATCTTTAGTATTATCTTTAGTAGCATGATTTCTGCACTTGCTGTTGTTTTTTTTTAATCACCACAGTCCAAGCGCCATGTAGTTCAATTATGTTTGATAGAAGCCAGACATCTCCACAGCTGATAAATTAAAAACTCAGCACCTCTCATCAAAAGATTACAACCCGGTGGGTATTTTTTTAAAAGCACAACAGTTCAGACCAAACATGAAGTTTAGATTTTAAGTGTAAATCTCATTTATGAAATTATTCGATGAGGATTCTCATCGATCTTCCAATACAGCATCAATTGAAGTAATACTCTTCAGTCATTAATGGATACCATAAAAGAAATCTGAACTATATTTATTCATGATCATTTTCTCTTTCCTTTTGATAATTGGTTTTCCATCCATCAATCCGTCCATCCAACAATTTTCTTTCGCTCTCGGGCTAGTGTCATGGTAGCAGCAGGCTAAGAAGGGTATTCCAGTTCCCTCTCCCCAGCAACACTCTCCAGCACATCCTGGGGAATCCTAAGGTGTTCCCAGGCTAGATGAGATATGACTGGTATTCAACTGCTTGCTTTGCCTTGCATCTCAGCCCTTTCTCTAATTGGTTTCAGCAACCACGTTTTTTATTTGACAGAAACGAGTCCATCATCATCACCTGAATCTCAGAGAATTGGTCGGATTGGATGCATTTAAAGGCTCTTGATTATCTATGGTTTGGGAACATCTCTCTGTAGTTTTGGCTGAGTCATGTGGCTCATACTCAAGCCCTGATGTTGATGCTTTTTGACAAGTAGGGATGATTCATTCTCCTGTGGTGTCTTCTGTCTAAATTGTTATTATTTTCTGCTTGTGTGTGCTGCTACATGGATCAGGCCATCTTGCTGTTTTAAAAGACATTTGAATCTTAGCGAGCTTTTCCTGCTCTTATTAAGGTTAAATTTGAAAAAATGAAACTCTCTGTTATATTATGATTTCTAAGAACTTTTTTTGTCCCAAAAAGAAAGCAACATTTCTCAACCCATAGAGACACAATCAGTTCATCCATCCTCCAAAAACAATCCAAATCAACACATCTGGACAGGAATGGTATAAACATTTAAAGATACTCAGTTATTGTCCAACACTGGTTAGAAGCCATAAGTGTTTGTCTTTAAAAATAACAGCATCTCAGTATAAACCGCTTTATCCTCATGATTCAACAATCCTGTCTTGTGTTTTGACCGAATCAATCCTACCTAATATCTCATATCATTCTCCAGTCAGCCCAATGACCTCCAGCGTCATGGGCTAGTAGGCAAAATGTATTTCTGTGTTTTGGACTGGTGTGAGCTGCCTTGTTAACTGGTTTTTCTCTGGTCTCTTATTACACTGCTTTGATTCTCTCGCTGACACTCTGGTCAGAGTTTCCAACACCACAGCCATGCTGTTTGAGGACAGTGTGCACTTATGTGTACGTGTGTGTGAGTATGTCTCTGTATGTTTGTGTGCATGTGTGTGTGTGTATGTGTGTGCCTGCGTGCGTGCCTGTAAGTATGTGCCATCAAAGACAGTGAATCTAACAATGCAGCATCTGAGTCTCAGCCTATACATTTTGTCAGGCTGGTGAACATACACACACAGTCATACCCTCAGAGGGTGGAATTGGCAAAATTTGAATACTTGAAAATGTTTTCTTTGTCTTACATCCTTTGCTGCATTATTTTTTTTTTTCCATTATGGCGTGCTTTCTTTCCATTAAAACTGGTTTCCCCCTAAAAGAATGGACAAAGGCCGAAGATAATCCCTTGGTGTAACCACAGGTGAATGTCATGCAACACAGCGCCAAAACAAAGACAAAACAGAAAAAAGATGAAGGGAACATATAAGAAACTCAATGACCTCAATGACGAAGAAAAGCTGAATTATTGCATCAGGATGTTGCAGCGTTGCAGCCATCAATATTGAAACCAATTCCTATGCAATCTCTGTCCATCTAGTTGTATCAAACCTGAAAATGTATAAATAATCATAGTTTCCTGCAAGTTTCTCCAAATATATTAGTACTCAATTACTACAAGGGTTGGGCAATAAAACTAGTAAACTTGTTTTAACCGGTAGGATGTACGTGTGGATAATTGTTGCTTTACGTGTCACAAAAACTGTTACCTTTGGAAAACTTCATTAACACTCAGTAACATTCCAAATGACCTGGATGTCACGCCTTCATTATTCCTTCATTATTATGTCCCCCAGAAGTCCCGCTTTTGATTCTCATATATCCCCAGGAAGTCCCCTATTTATTACTCCTATATCACCCAGAAGTCCCGTCTTTTTTAATCCTATATCCCCCAGAAAGGGTGATATATGAGAACAAAAACACCGTTACTCCTTTATTTCCTAGAAATCCCGCTTCCGTTACAATTATATCCCTCACAAGTTTCGCCTCCATTACTCTTTTATCTCTCAGAAAGTCCCGCCTTCATCCCTCTTATATCGCCCAGATGACTACATTCCTGCATTTTGTTTACATGACTGAGTGTTTGGTCGCCTTTTGTGTAAAGAATTTTACTAAAGTAGGTACAGTTGATAAAACAAATATGGCAGTTCGCCAAATATTAAAGGTGTCAAGGGCCAATTGCGTACAGTTGCCGGAAACAGTCTGTCAGTCATCACCAACAGAGTGAATAAGCACAGGAATGAGTAAAAGATTAAACTTGGTGGCGCTGACGGGATACTCTGGTGGGAAATGCAAATCAAACTTGCAACCGATCTTAAAAATGACTGGACCCCAGTTAGTAACAGAATAGGAAGTTCTCTGAAATAATAATATGCACGTATGAACAATGACACTGAGACAAAAGTTATCAGTTATTAGTTAAGTCTCAAATCTATAGAGAAGTAAATAAATAGATATCAGAACCTAAACATGTTAAAAAAAACATATCTTATGTGATATTTTTGAGTACTTTCACAACATTCCAATCATTCATAATTGTTTTGCAACATATTGCAAAACATATAAGTAACAAAATATCAAAATATATTGCAATACAAAAATTTGTTGCACTACCCAACCCGAAATGAGTCTGCCGCTTCTTGTGCATCCTTTTGTCTGAGTGACAGTCGTGGAATGTATAATGCCTTAAATGAGTATTATATTATTATGGCAAGAGGCTCAGTTTAAAGAAATGTCTTCCAAAAGGATATTTTATACTTGGAGTACATGCCAGATTCTGTACTTTTTCATTTTACCTAACTAAAAGTAACTGTCGATACTCCAGTCGAGTTAAGGACGTGTTTACTTTTGCCACCTCGGCTCAAAAAAACACACAACCTACAGAAAATCAGTGTCACATTTAGCTTGGCGGTCTCCCATTGCTGCTCTGTCATTTACTGGATTAGCTGTGGTCTTGGTGCTGAAATGGCCCATTATGTGGGCTCTGTGAGTGTGCGTGTGTGTGTGTGTGCATGCATGCGTTTTTTTAAAGTATGAATGCGAGTGATTATACTGTATATGTGTGTGAATGTGTACATGTGTGTGTGTGTGTGTGTGTGTGTGTATGTGTGTGTGTGTGTGTGCGTGTGTGTGTGTGTGTGTGTGTGTGTGTGTGTGTGTGTGTGTGTGTGTGTTGTGTAAGTCTGCAAGAATGAGTCAGAGAATCGTTTGGGAGTGTGTGTGTTTTTGAGGCTGCTGTTGTTGCTTCCCCACGCCGCCACAGCGCTCAAATGGTGCTGCCTACACACTGTTTGATGTGTGTGTGTTGTGTATGTGTGTTTGTGTGCGCATGGTTTGATGTTGGGGCCACAGTGGATGACAAGACGTCCTGCTCTTTCTCAGCGGGATCCTTCCTGCAGCTGCACACACACACATACACACACACACACACATACACACTGTCCATCTGCTCATAGTTACTTCACCCTGCTGGCCTTTTTCATCTTCTCTTGTCTCCCTGTTCTCTCTCTCTGTCCAGGAAGTGACATCACTCCTCACTCCTCCTTTGTCCTAACCTTACAACACAAGTGTCATTGAAGTGGTTCTGAATCCATCCTAAAATTTCAAATATGCTCTAAACCAGAGATGTGTCCCAGGGGACCACTTTGTGCTAATTTCCATTAAATAGATACGATTCTTTCATATTAAGCCATTACAATACCAATAAAATTTCCAAGTATCCACTGTTTACCCCACAAATTATATTCTCCTCGGGTGGAAAACCTCACTGAGTACATTTGGACCACCATGGGTCTGAAGGAACTCTGAAACCCAGACTAGTGACGAATGATTGCACTTAAACCCTGACTAAATTAAGTCTGCCTGCATCCAAAGCTCTTTGAGGCAGGCTGACCTGCAGTGTTCAGTAGGAGGGAGGCAAACAGAAGCACATGTGCATTTTGTCTTTCATACAGTGTATTTTTACAAGTGTTATCCAGCAAAGCTCACAACAAAAACACTTTTTAAACTCTCTTCCTTCATCCTGATTTATTTATTTGTTGCCTTATCCTATTTTTGTTCCTTTTGTTGCTGTTACTCTAGTTGTCTGACTGGATTTTCAGAGATTGGTACTATGTCTTAAATCCAATTTTTACTATATAACAATAGGAAATGTGCCGACTGTCGTATTTACTTGAATTTAAAAAGTATTTCTTAAGAATGCATTTCACACGACTACATCATGTGGAGTGATGTCCAGTGAGTGACTACAGACACTCACTGGAAAGCTCTCCTCAGGTCTGAACGCAGGAAGTGTTTTGGATGTTGTTCCTTCTTCTCAGCAGCGTAAACGTGGATACAGTTTGGTTTTAATCCAAATGTAAAACCTGTTAAGATGGATGAGGTGATTTGCCGAATTTGCTGTAAACCGTTAGCAGTCCAGTCCACTTTTTCAATGGATCATCTCTATCCGTATATTGATTTTGCATATTTTTTTATGTGGGAAGCCCTTCCCGACTCAACCCTTAACATTTTTTTTTTTATTGAACCAAACCAATGCTGATTCAAAGCTCCTTGTTCTTGCGATACATTTGCAAGAATGTAGGTGCATATATATCTGAATACCTTTAAAAGTTTAGATTTAGATTTTTATTTTTATTTCATATACGCACGCATCAATGTATATATTTTCTATTCTGACTGAAAAGGTGTAGGCTGAACTACAGCTAATTATGCCAACCCTTTTTACGAATAAAATCCTCTTTTACCTGTTCACTCCTAAAATAAAAAATCTAAAATATCTCATTAGTCTTTCACTTTTTTATATGTTTTATATTCAGTCTCCTGCAGTTCTGATCTGTTCTGAAAGGGTTGTTCTGTATCCAGAACTGCTGATGTGTTTTTCTTTCAGAAGTCGTAGACATTAGTCTAAATTTAGCCCAAATTGAGCCTGAGATTAGTAACCTCACAATCACACACACATACACATACACCATCACACACACACACATACACACACACTTAGTTTGATCTCTATTTAGAGTCTATGAAGGGAAGTGAATATGAAAATGTTAGCCAGCACAGCTTCACAGCTCCGTCTGAGCCGCTGCCTGTCGCTCCAGCCTGATGCTCCCGCTGATAGCGCTGCCGTGTGTCTGTTTTTGTGCGTATGCGTGTGTTTCAGTCTCAGGAGAGGCACAGCTCGTTGGTTTTCTCAATGGAGGTTGTCTCCTGCACTTGGCGGCACTGTGTGCGTTTCTGTGCTGTGAAAACAACCTGTTGGTGGGTCGCATTATGTCTTGGCTTTCAAGTATAGGCAGTTTCCTATCAGCTAAATCTATCTAGTTTCCTTTTCCACATCGCTACATGTGCACACGAACATGAACAAACATGCACACTTTAAGTGTGTGTGTGTGGGTGGATGTGTGCGCCTGTTGCCCCTCTAGGATTTATTGTTGTTCACAAGCGTGGCCCAAAGAAAATGGATGACGTATCAGCCTTGTTTTCTCTCCCTCTATTGTCTGAAGATCATCTGGAAGTGTTTTAGACACCAACGGCTCCTCAGTGTGGGATGATCTGAATCATTGAGAGACTGCACAACAATATTTCCATTGTTTATTTGTTTTATCAGTATTTTACCTCCGTCTGGCCAGAGGGAAAAAAGAGACACTGCCCTAGCACTTTTATGGTGACTTTCAGCAAGATTACACTAAAACCTGATGGATTTTCATGAAGCATGGTGATTGGTTAGATTTTTGACAGTGAAGAAGCTGTTAAAGTGTGGAGTGGATCCAAATATAGGGGTGGAATATATAAGGCTTCTTTTTTTTTTAACCACGTCAGTCGGTAAATTAAGATCTACATGGCTGATTTGGATGACATATGTTTTAAGAGTTGGGGATCAGACGACGAAGAATCTATACACTATTGGAGTAGATTTGTACAAGGGGCGGAGTCAGGAATTTTAATTCACTCCTCTAAAAACCATAGAAATCAACCTGGATTTTTTTAAATGGAAAGGAATATCTGATTGGTTCCAACACTGGGATGTAATTTCTTAATTCAGACGCAAAAAATGGTAGTTTTGAAATGGATAACACAACATTTTATTCGGATCAAGTCCATTCAATTCTGGAGCGGGGCTGGATAAAGGGGTGGAGTCAGGAATTTGGTTCACTTTCTTTAACATTGCATCTCTTGTGCTCTTTTTTACCATGTCAATCCATTAAACTTAAACTTCATGACTGATCGCCATGACACTGGTAGGAAGGATGGGTATGTGCCATGGAAGAAATCACCAGATTTGGGAGCTACATACTGAAAGTGAAATCTGATTTTCTTGAATAACTTTCATTCTCTTGATGTTACCAATGTGATTCCAAACTCTTGGGGTTGGTTTTCAGGGTCAGTGTGATTTTTTTTATCTTCCTGCTGGGTCCACATTTGTATGATTCTATGTGTAGGCGGATATTGTACTGTATATTAATCTTGCCATTCTTCTGTAAGTGTGTGTCTGCGTGTGTATGTGACAGCTCATCCGACTGTGCGTGTGTTTTCATGTGTGCATACATGCACGCATATGTGCATGTGTGTGTTTGTGTTGGCTGTGGCCAGCAGAGATCGATGGTCTGTAAAGTGGATTCCTTATTGGCCTGTTTGCTTTGGCAGCCCTTGAAAGAAGCCCACTGATTACACTGCCAGATGTGTCATGCACCTACACACACACCACACACATATGCACACACACTACTGTTCACTGGTACTTGCTTTCATGTCTCTGTGTATGTGTATGTTGAGGAGCAGGAGGGGACATTCATACTTGCCATCCGCTAACCTTTTGTGATCTGATGGTGTGTGTGTTCACAAGGCCACTGTGGCACACACACACAATCACACTCACACTCACACGCGCACACACACACACACACACACACACACACAAACACACACACACAGGCCGAAATGCACACACAAAGTGAAGGGTTTGATTATAAAGTGAACATTGTAACAGTTTTTGGTTCATTTGACCTTTTTATGTGTGTCTTTGTGTGGGCGATGATGTGGATCTCTCTGTAAGTCAGTTTTACTGAAGGCATAAATTGTTACTACTGAAGTCTGAGGATGAAAATAAATTAATTTAAAAAATAAATTCATGGTCCTCATGATCTGCACACACTGCTCAGAAAAGACTACAGAGCCGTTCAGCGTTTTAACATGGAATTGTGACCATTATCACACACAAACTTGTTCCCAAAAAAAGTTATTATTCTTTCAAAATTAATGTTCTTTCATATGTCTGGGATTTCACAATTCAGTAAAATAGATAAATATAACACCATATAATTTTTCCGACAGCTTAAAATAAAACATTTTTAAATGTGAAAACTTCAGATATTCCATTCTAGATAGATAGAATAGATTAAATGATATAAATTTTCTGCTCTTTGTTAGAAACCTGAAATTTAACATACAGTTTTGTGGTGTTTTTTGAAAAAATATCAATGTAACAATAAAATTTGCAATATGCAATTCTATACCATACTGTACCGTATATCGGTATTGTTACTTTTCTGAATAGTTTTTACAGTGTGGTAATAGAACAATATTTATCAACAAAGTTGTTTATTTAATCAAGTTTTTCAAATATGTCTCCAGAAAAACGTTTAATGTATTACATGACATAATGATAATTATTTCATGATGTCTGATGTCATATATAATGTAATAAATCATCATAATTATAATAATAATCTATAATAATAATTAATCTTATTGATAGAGGGCTTTTCAAAATAATCAAAGAAGAAAAGGAAACATGTTAAAACAATTATCAATATCAATCATTAAAATATCGATATAAAAAGCCTCAAAAATAAACCACAGAAGATTGATTAAACATTAGAAGTAGAGCTCAAAAGTACTTCAGTTATGGTAATGGTACATGGAAGGGTCCTGTTATTTAAGCATAACATTTGTTAAAACGATTCAAGTTTCACATTCACTCAGAAAAATAACTTAATAATTAGCACTTCATAAGTAAAAACGAAAGAAAAAGTTGAATAAAAATTATTATATAATATTTTATTTATTTTTTAGCATAGCTTATGTCATAACTGTTGATGCAAAAGACGTAAGAAATGCATTAATGTGTTTATCAGTTGTGGCTGACATACGTCAAGCATTTTTTGTCCACCATATCATCACCATATATGGCAAACATTTCTTCTCTCTCTGTAAGGAGTACCATAATATATGAGTAATTTAATATTTTTTCACCTATGAAGTTGAACTCTGAATACATAATATTCCCTGTGTTTGTCCAAACAATTTATTTGACTAGAGGGGTACGTTGAATGAGATTTTGTTGTATTCTAGCAAGGTTTTCTCCTTTGAGTCGGTCCTGTTCTCTCTGTAGATATAAATGACTCTTTGTGAGGCAATGAAAACAACACATTTCTTATTTACCATATGATTTATACGGACACTGATAAAATATAATGGGACATTTGTAAAAAATAATCGACAATTTACCTTAAAATGCAGCAAATCCAAATTAAAAATGATAGCATATTCTTAACAAAGTCATTTATATTTTAAATCGGTGAATGTTCTCAATCATACTTGCTATAATAATGATCTGAGTCATAAAAGTAGTACTTTTTGATGTAAGGTTACCTAAAATATGCCACAACATCATTATGCCAATTTCCAAACTTAATTATGTGGTGTGGATCTGAGAAGTATGAAGTGATATCGAACCCAAACTACAGTCATTTCTTTTGGATTTATGGTGAAATCCTTGTTGCTCAAAGGAAAGTACGATGATTAAATTAAATATATAAAGTCCTATCATTTAATTTCAGCTTGTCTTTATGTCAGAGGGTGGGTTACACAGACCCGACAGAGTGGCTGTGACAGGATCTATGTGGCTAATCTTGTTAGCATAGAGTTGCTACCTCCCACTACTAGCGTGTCATGTCAATATTAATGTGTAGCTGCTGGACTTCTATGGAGGATGACAAAAAGACAGGGAGTAAAAGGCTTCACAGAAGGTGTGTTTAGAAGAGTGAGGGTGTGTGTACTTAGTGATTTCTAAGTGAGTTCAGGGTGTACATTGTGTGTGTGTGGTTGCGTGTGTGTGGCCCAATAAAAGCCTTGCTCCTGACATTTTTACTGCAGGTAAGTGGAGGGTGAATTTATGGTGCTTGTTTAGAGGCCTGAGGAGGCTCGGCTGGCCAGGGGTTGGTCGTACACTTTAATTCACACACACACTTTTCTCAAATTGTAGCTGGCCTCATATTCTTAAAGAGCAGATATGAGAATATCCTACCAATGGCCTCCGTCCATTTTTCTTCCTAAAACTGTGTTCACAACAAATGTGACGCCACTTTTCATGTCCCTTTAGTAACTTTGTTTTTCTTTGCCAACGTCATCTCTTGATTTCAGTTGCATACCTTGTCTGAGTGACGTGAGCAATAAAATTGATGATTTTCCACGATTTTATACTCATCCACTATGACTTAAGGAATCATTTTGTTTTTGGGATGGCAGATGGCCTTTTAAGGGATGTGTTAAATACAGAGGAGCAATTTCAAAACATTGTACTTCATGTAAGTATAATTGCATTTGACGAGGTAAATGTTTCATTAGTTTACATTAGTAAACTATGTTTCTTTGGTTGATTCATTTTTGAAGTGTGTGATTAAGTTCGTTCTGCGGAACGCTTTAGAGTTGAAGTGATGACTTATTTTGTCCTCACTGGTATTATAAATTGAGAGCCTTGTTTTTCTAGTTTAATGTGAGAGGTTTTTAGCCGTTGTAGCTCATGCTTGGTGTGCATGTATGGCGCATGCGTGCAACCAGCCTCAAGTGAGGCCGCTCGGCCGATTGCCAGTTTTCATCAAAGAAGGCCTTCCGGCGCCGACCGATCGGCCGGCCGATCGATCGATCGTTGGACCTATAATTTTATTTATAGAGCAATTTTAAAAATACTCAAAAAGGCCTAACAGGTACAGAAATCAAAGGAAAGCAACATATTAAAAAATGAATCAATATCAGTATTAACAGTAGTAGTATGCTAGCAAATGGTAAGCTCAATGGCTATAGCATCAATAGAGTGTTTTGTGTTGCTTTGCAGCACCGTCTCTACTCCAGGATGCCTCTCTCATTGGTCAAAGTCACTGTTTTCTGAATGATCTCACACAGAACGCAGTGATATTGCATGGTGATCCGGATTTTAAATCCAAAATATCAAATATGTTTTATCATCCAATCTCCACCTCAGACGATGTTGGATGCTCACATTTACAACCATCCAAGGCTCCTGGGGCGCTTTACATGACTGCCGGCTGCTCCTCAGGGATGTGTCAAATACAGAAAATCTAAAATTATTGACTCAATTTGTGTATGCACAAACGGTTTTAGGTGTCCTTATAAAGCTCTACACATATATATCCTCTAGTTCTGGTGTCCGAGCATGTCACGACTGGGCAATCTCACCCAAATGTTCTTGTCCAGGCATCAAACAAAATTCTCTCCTAGGTGGATTTTTTTTTCCATTTGGGAAATATTTATGGTTTGTGTCAAAACCGGAAAAAAAAGTCTTTAAAATACATACAGTTTGATCTTGCAGCAGATAATTCTTTTTGCATCCGTGTGTACGTGCTTATGCCTCACACCAGCCCTCTTTGAGAGATTTAACGATTATGATTTATTTGGAACTAATACCTATCTCATCAAAGACGAGAGGATTCTCTATGTGCCAAACACAGAGAGGAGACAAGACAAACAAGAGAGGTAGGACAGGCATTAAATTGAAGGAGCAATGTAGTGGCTTGTGGAAGTTTCTCAACCCACATGAATTCAAGTCAAGTCAGTTTATGTCAATAGTATCAAATCACATATAATGTTCTATTATATGTGATTTGAAAATGCCTGGAGATAAGGATCTCCAGGCATTTTACAAAAAGAGCAGGTCAAGACTGACTCTTTATTCCACAGAGATCCAAAAATATAAGGAACCCTGCATTTAACAGGCAGAAACATCAAGCAGATCCCGACATAGGGAGGGCAGCCTTCTGCCTTTGAGTTAGAGAGAGAGCGATTGAGAGGTCATTAGCATCATTCATGTCACTTATTGGCATTGACTTATATGTACACAAAGTTGGTGTCCTGTTTAATGTCAACACAGCATCCCTATCAATAATTGTTCAAGGATTTGTGTCACACAACCGAATTCAACTTGGTTGCTGTGATGCATTAAAATGATCTCAGGCTCAAAGCAGCATGTTTCACTAGGGCTGCAAAGCTCCCAGCAAGAAAGTGTGAGAGTAGACAGAGGAGGAGCGAGGGCTTGTTCTAGTAGACGGGGCAGACAAATGGCTTTACAGAGGCAAAAACAAGGAGATGAGAGCAAAGAGGGCAGGAGGCCATTCCCAGGTGGCTGCTTTGCTTTCAATACAATTCTCCCCAAACTTGAAGAGGAAATGAAATGGGCTCCCCCTCCCTTCCTGCCAATATGATTAATTCCCTGTAAGATGCTTGCATTTAAACCCAAGAGAGAGACACAATAATGGAGGATTTATTCTCTAGAATGAAGAGGCCAGTGGAGTGGCTGTTGGGTAATGCCTTTCTCTCCACCTCAGCTGGCTCTCTCTTCTATCCCTCCGTCCACCCCTGCTCTCCTTCCACTCATTCTTCTCTCGCTCCGTGTGGTTACCACCCGGTACTGACAGCACGTGAAGTATCACCTAACCTGTGAACATTGCAACTGTACATCCATCGGTATGCCCTTTGGCTTTCTCCGTGGTGAGAAAAGATTAGGGATGATGTAGGAGAGCCAGGGTGTTAAGATCAAATGGATTCCAGAGGATTTCAATGAACACAGGGGAAAGCTACTCATTTAACCCCCTCTCAGGCAGAATGTTTCTGCCCAGCCTGGTGACTATGCCAGGAAAAAGGTCAACAGATGTGTCCTTAGTCAATAGAATACTTTGAAGTTAGGCTTAAGGCATAAAAAAGAAAATAATTCCTATCATGTTGCAACCTTGAAACATCAAATTTGTGTTAACAATTTCCCTGACTTTCAGAAACCAGTGACTCAACACGCACAACCACTTCTTGTAACAGCAGGGTAAAATATCAATGAATAAAATAAATAAATATAAACAACATATCTTATTACTAAGTTGGTAAAATAAATACTAGATAAACAATGTTTACTCGAACACAGCAGTCATTTGAAATGACTACTGTCAACCTTACAGAAGGAATGAAGGACTTGGAATAGTGATTTATTCTTTTCATCAGCTCATTAGAAAGTCGGCCTGAAGACGTCAGAAAGAATTCAGTTGAAAGAACATGATCTGATGGTCTGATAGTCTTTATTTTTTTTACTTTCTCAGCCCTATGCTTCCCCCTACCAGAACTCAAGTCCCCCTGCTGAACTCCTATAATCTTGGAACAAACTGACTTTCCTAAATAATATGTTTTTGTCTTTCAGAGACGTCGCGGCTTTACAATTTTCTTAAAAGGCCCTATCAAGGTTAAGGGTCAAACTAAGGCAAAATAAGGCCTTAAACATTGCTCTATCCATTTCTGTAACCGTTTCCTGTTCAGGCGTGTAGGGGGGCTGGAGGCTTTCCCAGCTGACTTTAGTTGACGGGAGGGATGCAGTCTTGACAGACAACATAGAGTCAGCCAACCATTCACTCTTTCATTCAAACTTATGGGCAATTTAAAATTACCAATTTGCCTAATATTGGATATATTTGGACTGTGGGATTAAGCTGAAGTACCCGGAAAGAACCCACACAAACACGGGTATGCTAACTTAGCATAACTTGATGTAGATAATGTTGTATGTCATGATTGTAACCATGGTGACGTTAGGACTGCACTGCCACAAGCACAACCCTTTTAGCTGGCATGGTATTTTTTTTGGGGGGGGGGGGGGGGGGTAGCATTGTATATGAGTAGGCCTGTTTTGTAAATAACACTTAGGTATTTATTTTTGCTGTGTCACAACTCCAGTAAACAACTGACAGCACCAGAGTTTTGAATTTGGTATTGAACCACTACAACGAAGTGTAAAGGAGCAGAAGGGGGATAGATGGAGGTGAGAGACATATCAAGGAAGGACGTGTGCAAACTCTTTGTGATTGATAACAGCCTGTTACTCTTGAACACACAGTGTGTACCACACAGATGACAAGGCATGCAGACATTCTTTCTCTCACACACACACTCAGAGGCTGTGGCGAAACACATAAACCTTGTAATTGAATATCGTGCAGAAAGCAAACAGTCTCCTGTAAACATATCATCTGTCACCTCTATGGCTTAATCCATATCCTTTATGCCAAATGTAGAAACACACACATACACACACACACCCCTACAGCCTGTCAAACAAACAAATGATGCCGGAGTCCCTGTGAAAATCATCACCATGACCATCCCAGCTTTATCATCAAGTTAGCCTGCTCCATTACACAGCAACATGATCTGGCCTGAAATCAATTAGCCGGCCATGCTAACACAGTGAAGTGTACACTCCCCAATCTTTGTTTTGGTTTGGAAAACAATGTCTTGCGCCCAGGAAGGTTTCTTGATGTTTGGGCGGCACTTCGCGGACCAGATGAAAGATGCTTTCTACCCACTCTGTGATGACGCTACATGAAAACAATGATGCTTACTCTGGCTATTTACTATACTAAACATGTCAAAAACAGTTTGACAAATCAATTATTTTTGATATCATAGTATGGTATCATATCATTAGTAGAGAAAAACAAAACAGTCCGACTTTGTAGACTAATTAAGATAAAATGACATCCCAAAGGTTTGAATTGACATATTTCAAACACTTATCATTTAGAAAGCTACACGGCTGTTTTCAGTCAACACAAGCTAATTAGCCCAAAATGATCCATCTGGAACATCAAGACCAGGAAAAATCATTTGGTTGCAACACTTATATGTGCAACGGAGTGCATGTTCTAATAGAAAGTGTGCACCAACGGACCGCCGAGAATCAACTTTTTCTTGATAACACAGCGAGCCACTATGCCAGCGCTAGTAGTGACCTCAATTAATCTTGAAGGATACAATATAGCAGAGGCTGATGTTCTAGCTAGCAACTGCAACAGAACTGACACAGCAGGAATCCCATTTGGGTCAAATGAGCAACCGGCAAAATTACCGGGATTAAGATCTCATATCCACATACGGTTTTCCTTTTATGATTTTTCCACTCACGAAGATTTAATTTTGGTTTCAGCTTTTTCTTTCTCACTATAGGAACATTTCCAATCATTTAACAATAGTAAGGCTTTCAAAACATGTCCCGTGTTACATTTAAATAGTTTTGATGAACATATTTTCAACAAGTTAATATCAAACATTCAGTGTAGAAGGGCCAATAAAAAAGGGGAAAATCATTTTAAGCTGATTTAGTTTGACAAATAAATAAGTGAGGACAAAAGTCAATTAAAAGCATGATATTTTTATGTATTTATATTCATGAATGTCACATTGCAGATCTGATAATAAGCATATTTCTGAAATATTTAAAAAATAATTTTAGAAATGTGTTGTTGTATATTTGGTGTATTTTAAACACCCCATTATCTACCCAGAAATAGAAATGGGCTCTTTTAGGATAAAATTGCCAGCCATCAAATGAGGAAAAAAGAAACACGAATCTTAAAAAGAATCCTATGAGGTCATCAGGGGTAATTTAAAAAAACTTTTAAAGGTTGTATTTTGGACAGTTTGATCATAGTAAGTAAATGTGACCACAGTTATGCAGTAACAATCAGTCATCCATGTCTGCAGCTAGATAAAAGGCTCAAGGTCCTTGACTCCCACAGGGTGATGAAATAAAAAGAAAGCAGAATAATAGAGGATCAGAAGTGGGCATTTTTTCCTTTACATTTAAGTGTATTCCTATGAAATAACTTTGATCAGTGGAATATCCCGTCTACATGTCTGTCACTCAGAGTTTAGCTTTAATGAACTTTGACATCCAATTAAAGCAGCGTTGATCGCACCTGTAGGGGCATACGCCCACATGACACACCGTACATAAGGGAAGGACAGCATGAATTTCACATAATTCAAATTATATTTGTGGCTTACTTCCCATTGCCAGCAGGCGACTCTATCACTGTAACTGAATATTATCATGTGGACATCTTCAGGGTGGAACAATTGTCCTGTATGTGATGTAAAAGACAGATTGGAAAGTGATTTTGTGATCATAGGTGTGTCATGGAGAGGGATCAAGACACTCGCCATGCTGCCATGAACACACCTTTCAAATAACGGGATAACGTCTGATAACTTTTCATTTTTGTGGCGGGGGAGGGTTATTGTTTTAATTTGTAAGGAACTTTGAAATAAAGTCTGATTGATTGATGATTGATTGATAATTTGCGGACATTAATCTGACCAACTTTACAGTGATCGGGTCAAATCTCTAGAACGAGTTATATTAAGTACAACACTCATTAAGAGTTTTTGTCCTTACTCCAAGAAGCTTTTTTATATCCGTTGAAGATTCCCAATGCGGTTAGCGGCTTATTGGGTCAGTATGTGGCAGTAAGTTTGATTTTGGATGGGAGAGAGGTAGTTCTTTTGTGGCACCATATGCTGACATCGTGACCTCTGATTAATTCAGCTTTTCAAGTGCACAAAAACACACCGCACTCATAAGGATCACGCACAAATTTAGTTCATGTATACAGGCTGTCAGAGCACGCCTGCTTCTTTGTCAGCAAACACACCCTTTAAAGGGTCTGCTCCGTGTTAGATATATGGCCTCCTTGTAATTAGCATCCATTTCGGCTCATTATTAATGTACTATGGAAACCTACAGCAAGACCGGGACAAGGACTTTTGCGGGGGAAATCTCATTTCCATTCGCTTTTCACCTCCACGCTTTCCTTTCATTGGGCCATTGACTAGTACAGTAGGACATCAAAAGGAACAAAATGTTCCAGCGTGACTGGCTCCTTGCTACTTCTTTCCCAAGCGGGTGTTCTATACAGTCTCTCAGCTTATTCTATTACTTTCTCCTCTGCTACTGTGTAAATTTGCAATCAGCCAGAATGAGTGACAGTCCTTCTAGCATGCAGCAAACATTATCTGACATATAGAAGCATATCCATGTGCTTCAAACTTTTTCCGTGTATCGTAATAGCATTATTTTCCACATTCCTCTCATCTTGACTTGGTCGTCTCTGGTACAAGAAGCCTTTTTGATCAGATATTCTAAGCCCATTACACCACGGAATAACTCAGCCTTCTTGACAAACAGATAGGTAACCTAAGTTATATGATTCACAGGGAACTACAGTCCTACATCTGGAAGACATAATTAATGCACAAACTAGAATGATATATGATTTTTGACGACTGTAGTTTTGCTGAAGGCCTGTTTCACACTGGCACTTGTACCGTTTCATAGATTTTCATGGGATAACTCCTGAAACTCAGGCTAACTGCTGCTCTGGAAAGGTCAAAGTACAGGGGTTTTGGGCTGGGTTAAATCCCATATCAGGCCTCCCAGCAATCAGAAGAGAACTCCTGATGCTGTGGTTGTCACATAACCACATAAGTTCATATAAGTATATGGAACTTCCGCAAAAGTTCTGAAAGTAAGCTCTTGTGTTTGTGTCTGTGTGGGTGTGGGTGTGCGTGCGGTTAGTGTGTGAACTCATCTGCAATTAACTGTGTACAGGTTAATGCGTCTTCGTAGCTGAACGCCATATGTTGTAGTGTGTGAGTGTGTGTACATGCACACGTGTGTGTGGTAGTGAGTAAAGTGCCTTGAGGCAGACCCCGGTATTGATGGGGATTACTAACACTTAGCTGACACCACTGAGACTGCAAAGGGAGTAAATGATTTAGAAGCACTGGCCTTAATGTAATGAAAGAAAGGCCTGCTTGTCACACACACACACACACACACATCTACACATACCTACCTATGGGTGCTAATCCTGTGAGCTTACATCTCCATTAACACTAACACCACACCACAAACCTACTCTGCCAGCTAGCTTGCACTCTCGGTGTTTCCCTGAGGATATCAGAGACACTCTCTGTCTCTTTCTGACAAACACAGACAGACACACACACACACAGCCTGAAGGGACGTTGCTACGGGTTCACAGCACAGTCATAGACGTGTCCGCCACTGAAAATCTATGAAATTTCTTTTTGGGAAGTGATGTACAGTATTTAAAGTGAGTGAGTCTTCATTGGACTATATGTGAAGCACGCAGTAGATAAGACTAATGTGCGAAGTGTACACTGAGCTTTCATTGCTATCAAACTCTGTTGTGATGGAGCCTCTCCGCGTCCACACCTGGATAAAAATCGACTGATGGAAACTTATTTGATGTGTTGAGATTCAACAAGCTTGAAAGTTGTATTGCCACTATTTTAATTTTATACTTTATTGATGGGAGGGAAAGAGACTACTAAACAAAGTATACTTACTTGTTGAAAGTTATGATAACCCTCACCTAATAAGTGTCCTGTGAAGTCTCAGTATAATCATTGGATGGCTGTCTGAGGGGCGGGGTCCAACTCATTCATGAATGAATGTTCATTTAAAGCTAAGGTTAAGTTACCATTACTGTTTCAAGGCATTGTATTGAATTGTTCAGCTGATGACCAGCTGTGACAGATCAGCTGTGATAAGGAGGAAGAGCACTTTGTTATACATTACCAACTTGAATGACAGTCTGCAGACAGACAAAGCACAATAAATATGTTTGGAATGGTGTCTAGGTGCTTGAGAAAAGTCTGAGCTATGACACGTCTTGGTTTTAAAGTTCAAATTGGTGTTGATGGAGTTTGAGTCTAGGTTTTTTGGGCAGGTCTAAAATGCATGATGCACTGGCATCGGAAAATAGGGTCCCCACTTGCCTACCCTCATGAGCACCAACATGATCGCATAGTTCAGTCCGTGAGTCTCATGCCAATCTTTACACGTTTAAACTCTGTAACTTTATTTTAGATCATGATGGCGCCGCGTAAGGTTGCCTCGGTGCTGCGCTCTCTAGTACTTTGTCTGTTTTTGTTTGTCTGACACTCCAGAGTGGGTTAGGGTTAGGGTCTGTTCACTGCACATCCATCACTGTTTGGCTCTGCTTCCAAACAGGACAGAAACCGACTACAATGGACAATTAGATCTGCAGAAAAAATCATTGTATCCAACCTGCCCTCCATCCAGGACCTATACTCCTCCAGAGTCAGAAAATGGGCAGGAAATATCACTGCAGACCTGTCACACCCCGGACATAACCTGTTTCAACTTCTCCCCTCTGACAGGCGCTAAAGAACACTGTTATTGTACAACACTGTCAGTGTTATACAAGGCCAATAAAGCTGATTCTGATTCTGATTCTTAATATGGACTACGAAAGTAAGCAGCGAGCGTTTAACTCCTGAAAGATTCACAAAAAAATTGGTTACAGATAAATCTATTTATTGTAGGCAATATTTAGCCATGGTCTAACGCCTGAAAGAAGAGAATAAGACAAAAATAAAGTAGACCTACTTTATTTTTGAGTAGTCTACTTTAAAGTTAAAGTAGACCAAACAAAATTCCCTGTTACTCTTTTCAATATTACACGATAACAATACATGTATGGATGGATTGTAAACAAGTGCAGATTGTTAATTTAGTAACTACTTTGTCGTTTTAGAAATCAGACCCAAAGCGCTGCATCGTCTGCGTAAAGGTGTTTTTTTTCTTTCCAAATGATCATGAGGTTCATGGCTGAAAAAATTATTAAAGAGCGTTACATTATTGATAAGTTTGAAAAGCTCTGCTGTAGTTGAGTCTTTATTACATTTCCTTCACCAGAAGGGTGCCCTCGTGGTCCTGTTATCTATCATCCAAGCATCCAAGGGGGGATTATGGGGGCACCATGAGGGACAATCACAGAATCACAACGTTAAATATTTTTCAACAAAGCTTCATTCTCCATGTTTAACAAACATGGAGAATGAATTCCTGTTTCTTATCTTGATTTTACATTGTTTGCATCCTTGTTTACTTGCGAGCAATCTTTTTCAATGGATTTTTTTAAAGTCTGGCCACATCCCTGCCTCTAAATATCATGCAGCTGAAAAGTATCTGGCAAAAAGAAAGGAAGCATATCTCACCAATGAATATGTGTCCATCCAAAAAACAAGGATCCACACATGAGAACATGGCTTCATAGCAAAACAAAAACAAATTTGTCATTGCGATCTTTACTTTTACCTTTGCTAATATCAAATAGAAAGTCCCAATATGACCAGTGATTTGCACTTAAAAAGACCACATAGTTGTATTTACATCTGTCTTAGCAAATACTAAACATGAAAAGCTAGCTATACAAAGACAGGACAGATCAGAGATTTCAAGATGTGCCAAATAAACTTGGTGTCATGGCCACCTAAACTGTCAACTGATTTACAATCTTTGTTAGTAACAGACTGTTAATGTTTTCCAAGCCCTTACCTTCCCTGTAAGACCACTCTCTCTATCTCTCTCAGAACCACTTACATGCACCATTACATATTATACAGCACCTACAATTAAGGAATCAGTCTGATCAGCCCCCCTGCACTAAAGCTTAATTGAATTAGCTTTAAGCAGGCATTAGCGTCTTTACTGCACAGGTAACCCAGAGACGCTGGTATGAGACCTGAGAATGTTTTACCTCAACCTGTGTGTACCTAACGTGGTTGACATAAATCCTTGTGAGAATTGTTAGAATTTGATGGTATTTCCAATGAAGACATGTTTGAAGCTTAGAATTAATGCAGACATCCGCGAGCTCGATAAGATTCTAGTTTATCTCAACACTGATAACACACTCCACGGCCACCAGCTAAAATTTGCTGATAAATGGTCTGGATTGATTAAATGTTTGTCTCATCGACAAGAAAATGAGACAACAATATGACGGCAAGATGGGAAATTAAGGTAAATAGCACCGTCAGTTTCCCCTCAAAGTATTGGTTTTACGTGGGCCTACGTGGGAACAGCTCCAAGGATCATTGCACCTCATGCAAAAACATTTTTTGCTGTAATTTCAAATCTCTCATGTAGGTTCTTAGACTTCCCTTTAAGCATAATCCATATTCCCTGAAGGAGTTCTCTAAAAATTGAGCAATACACTCCTACAAAAATTTGTTGGATAGGTCAGTAGCACTTATTTATGTGATTCCAGTTTAGTATGTTGCTTTCGTGAGATATCGGCAACTTAGTGACAAAAAAGTATTTCTGAGGTAAAATTCTCATAAAAATAAAATAAAAAATAAAATAGTTTAAAACAATTTTCCCCCACCCCCAACCACCTATCAGCATCCTCAACCACACACCGGGCTGTGTAACTTTGAAAGCAGGAAGTTCGCTATTGCTGTTAGCTATTGCTAATTGCTATCATGAATCTTCCAATTTGCAATGAAAAAATACTGGAGGGGCAAAAAAAACTTCTATATAACTTAAAATACTTAAAATAATGTTGTTTGTTTTACATGTATGGACGCATTATAGACGCATTTCAACATTAGTCGTTTTCATGTCACTTACACCTGTGAAATATTTTCCTATTACGTAAAAAAAAACAATGAAAAAACAATTCCTATTACAAAAAAAAAAACAATTTCTATAAATCAATAGGTGTGGGCCAGGTGAAACAAACGCATGTAAAATTATTAGAATTGACGGATGTCAACGCTCTACCATCCTTGGTGGGATAGTTTTCTAATGAAGAAATGAAGGTTTTTTCAACATGAGAACATTAAATGGTCGCAGTCTGAGAGTAAAGTATTTGATACCATTATGTGTTTGAGAAACGATCGAGATGCTCATGTTTTTATGTGAGTGCACAGCTGATGGTGCCATGATAAGCCCCTGTTGTAACAGTATTCACACACACACACACACACACACACACACACACACACACACACACACACACACACACACACACACACACAGAGATTGTGATTAAATCTTTAAGGAAAGTAGCACTGGCTGGAGGGATAAGTAGGGCCAGTATGTGCGGACTAACAGCTGGGTGGAGACAGGCTTTTAATCCTGTCGGGGTTTAACGGGATGGAGGAGAAAAAAACCAATCCATGATGTTTCTCCTGAATCCTGCTCCCAACATCACATCTTCTTACTGAGAGAAATAAAAAAAAAAAGTAATTAAACTTGTTTGGATGCCAAGAAGAGAAACATGGCCATTAACGTCAATACATTCTTGTATTATTATTATTCTCCACCAAATGAAATGAATGATGACATGACGAGTAGTATAGGAATGCCATCCCTGACATTGTTTTCAACACTATGTTTTTCAGATTTTTTTCATCAAATTCTATATACCCAGTTGTGCTTTTGTTATTAAGCATTCGTCTGTCCTTCTTTTTAAATTTGTTTCCATGGTTGCAATTTAGTCATTTTAGCTCATTCTTTAGTAGCTGATTTCCAATCCAGAGAATATCTTAAATCGATTCAATAATTTTTGCGTGAAAGTGGTGTTTTTTTTTAGTATTTATGTACTTTTATAGTTGTTGCACTTTTGCTGGTCATTGTTGAATTTAGGCGTGTTCCGCTTTCAATGACGGTTGAAAAAGGCATAACTCAAAAGTAATTGAATATTTATTTTCAAAAAAGTGTATGTTGTGGAGATGTTTTGTTTTATTTTAATAATTTTATTAATTATTTTCTTTTAAGTGCTTTTTGGCAGGAATATAACAGGAATTGTAGATAATCCATAAGAACCTATAGGTATCAAAAAACTCTTTAAATGCTTTCATAACCTCCTTATAAGGTTTTAGCCTTCATTTTTAACACACAAAAAAAGATATTTTCCACTAAATGAAAGTTTCTATCCATTTAATCCTTCAAAAACATGTCATGAATGATATTAAATAAGATCAGCTATCATATTTTTAACAATATCCTATAAAACAACTTAGTACAATTGATATCGTTGTATAGTACCTGATCAGAAAAGTTACAATTCTGGTAACATTACACATTTCTGACGAGAGGCATTATCTCAAAAATCGTTTAAGAAATGTGTCTATAGGTTGTCCATTTAGTCAATTTTACTGTTTTTTTTTTTTTTTTACCATTCAAGAAGAAATCCTCTGCCTTTTTATGGGTTAATAGGCACAACTTAGATATAAATGCACCAATTCTGGTCCAGTGTGGGTGTAGCCATTGTCCACACATTCTGTGTTGTTAAGCATTGTGCAACAGATTGTCAGATTGTCAGCTTCAGACAATCATTTCTTCATGAATGCTCCTATGTTCACATTTTTTTCCAATAGTTTAGTGGATGGGGCTGTCTTTTTTTAAGGGGGTGTATTGTAGCCTTATAGCAGTTGGATGAAATAACGGACTACATCCCCTCAAATATAGCTTTACAGTTTACTCAAAACCTCTATCAATTAGTAGTTTCAGTCTAAAGCTATCAGTATCGGCCTTCAAATACCCCTGCTGGTCAAAGCCCGGTCTGATAAACCTAAAACTCTTCCTAACCTTCTGCCAAGCTCTTATCATCCAGAAAAGCCACCGCTGTCAGAACCTTTGATCTGCCTGGCTCACTGGCTATCAGGAAGCAGACTACTGTGTGTGTGCTTTTGTGCATGCCCTGAGGCCTGGCCAATCTCAGCTCCGCTGCTGGCCAGTGACAGGTGCTAATGTTGGGGCAAAAGGCTGCACGGGCCTCCAAGCTCCCTGCTGTGATAACACTGACCCACCTCCTAACGCTTACACATACAGCTCAAACTCCATGGCTTAGCTTACTGATAACTTTGCTGCACTTCAGAGGCAATGTGTGTATGTGCTGGATTGATTTTTTCGAAGGATTCCCCTTTACTTCTAGCAGGCCCTCAATCAAAGCTGACCATGACAGGATTTTAGGTGTGCGTCTGTGTGTGTGTTTTGCCTCAGAGGTGATTTGATGTTATCATGTGCCCGGTGGATGATTTAATACTGGATAACTGGAATGAGCGTGTGTGCCTTTGTAAAGGCTGAATTGAATTGTGTAGCACTAAAGACCCATCTGGACACGACAGCTGAGTGCTACTGAGTGAAGGTTTGCTCATGCTTATAAAGATACAAGCCACTAAAACCTCCAGCTAACCATTTGGCAGAGGTTATACATGCCTACATGTTTAAATATTTCATTAAATCAACCTTTTCCAAGCTGTCCACATGTTTTAGAGTGTGGTTTGAGTTGTAGGGGATGAAGCTTATCCTGCTCAGAGTGTCTTGGCATTCATAGCAATATCATGAGGGTCAGCACCTTAAATTTAATTGAACTATTTGCAATGTATTTGCTTATATCAGATGCCATGTTACAAACCTTTAAAAAATGGAATTAGTCTTACCCTGGATAGGAGATCACCAGGAGTGACCTGAACTTTCAACCCCTAACCACTCCCTAACTCTTAACCACCAACACTCTCCAGCACACCAGCTGGTAGGTCGGGAATGATGAACAAATCACTACACTCGCATTCAGGCTTCCAAGGAGTGTCCTGTCCCATCATTTGGATGTAATACCACATCCAATCCAATAACGAACAAAAAGGTTCATCATGTTACAAACCATGTTTAAACCTTCTTATACTCCTAAGAAGCAAGTGCAGGCAGGGCAGGATGGGTGGAGAAGATCTTCAGGAGTTATCTGTGACAGAAGAGTGGCAACAAGAGTGAAGGGAAAGGTTAACAAGACGGTAGTGAGACCAGCTCTGCTGTCTGGTTTAAAGACAGCGGAACTGATGAAAAGACAGGAGGCAGAGCTGGAGGTGATGAGTTGGGGATGTTAGGAATTTCTTTGGGAGGGAGGGACAGCCCAAAGTAACAGAAGGCAGCTTGAAATGATAGGAAATGTGAAAATTAGGATCAGTGGATATATTGGTTGAAGAATGCAAGAGATGGTTTTGCCAGGCAGGAGTCAAAGAGGAAGACCAAAATGGAGATTTCAGGATGTGTTGACAGAATAAGATGCAGTGACCAGTTAAGATGGCAAGAGATGATCTGCTGTGTGCAGATCATGTGTCCCCTAAAGGGAACAGCGGAAGAAGAAGACATTTACAACTTCCCTATCCTCAATGATTTGATCGCTTGAATCGCAGTGGGTTCACTCTTTTTGTCATCTCTGGCCAATTTCAACCATCTATTTAGGGCTTTGAATTATTTCCTCACAGCCATAGCGTTTCATTCACTGGCCTTTTGGGGCAACACTAAAGGTCTGCAGCTCTCTTGGATGGTTTTGCACTTCATGCCCAGACAGAAGCTAAATCTCTGCACAGTATACATGATTCATTCCTTTGAGCCGATCCGAGTATGTCCAGAAATAGACAAATTTACATTTGTTCATCTTTTACTCATGCCAGAGATTGATCACTTAAAAATATTGCCTCTACCTTAATATTGGCAAACCCTCTTTAACCTGTGATCATCTACGTTTCCTACTTCAGAGTACTCTCAGGGATACAATCACAAACAACTTCTGCTCAGGGATACTGGTCCTTCAGAGAAAAGAGGATCGCTACTATCCTGTTCTTGGCTTTTTCTTTTGATGTCATCCTGTCGGCCTTCTCACCAGGCTTTCGCTGATACCCACAAGACCACTTGAGCAAAAGTCTTGTGGGTCCACTTGACTGAGATACAGAAAGAATGGGACAGGAACTGCCTAAAAGAGACGGGAATTCAGCAAGTGTCCTTTCAGATTGTGGCATTGTGACATAAATTGTCAAATTACGGAATTAATGTAATTTGGACTGCACGATATTGGAAAAAAGTTTTTTTCTCAGTTATGCATATTTTAATTCAAAATGCGAGGCATTATACAAGATAATCTATTTTGTTATTGATACAAAGTTATATAGTTGATAGTCATCCTCATCTTTTTCTTTATTATCTTTGTTTATCTTTTAAGAAAACAAATTCCCCCTCCTATATGAACCGCAGTATGTTCATGGATCAGGTTCAGTTGCTATGTGATTCTGACACCATTCTGAACAAGTGGGGAGAGAACAGGTGGAGCGGTATTTATGATAACCACACATTATTTAACAAGATTGTTCAGAACCCACAAACCTCCAGCAAAGCTATGAATTCCCCCCGAAGGGTCTCTCCCTTTTAGACTACATTCATCTAGAACTTGAATATATTCATAACCTTTTCTCCACTATTTCAGGAGACCATATCTCATGTCCGGGTTAGTGCATATTTCTTCTTCAGTTCAATTGACAACCCTTTCTCTGGATCTACTCCAAAATTCCCCTCTTTTCCACTCTCATTGGTGCTTATTGTTCTCGTAGTGTAAGCGTAAGGGTCAAAACAAAGCCTGATGTTGCTGCAATGTTTAAAAGTGGAAAAGAATTCCCCTAGTCTTACCCTTTTTCTGGATCCAATCCCAAATTTAATGGATTAGTCCCTAATACATACAATTCTGCAAAGTTTCATGAAAATCCTGGAGCGGTTGTGTAACCAGACAGAAAAAAAACAATGCAACTGATTATGAAACTTCTTCGAAGGTAATTATCTTTTTAAATAACTTGTGTGTCAAAAATTGATTATACACATGTAATTACTAATTTTTTTAGAATAGCAAATGTTTGCTTTTCTTGTCTTTTGGACGATAAACAGGTTGGAAACGTAAGAAAAGCATTTCTGTTGGACTAAGTTTGTTTTTCTTGACATTGCATATTAGACAATGTGACTGTTACGCACACTCACCTTAAGACTCTTGTGTTCAGACGATAGATTACGTAGCTCTACCCGTCAGAGAGGTCATGTCATTAAGATTCCACCCAAGCACTCCAGGAAGACCTTTAATATTTCTTTGAATTCAAGGTACAACACTGTGAATGATAATATGATCGAGCACATCGTACAACAAATAGTTGCCACAAATTAAATAGCCAACATACTCTCAAACTAAGTGAAGAACCATGTTTTTGTTTCATCCAAATTCACTCAGCACAGGAAGTGGCTTCGCTAGTTCACAAGGGTATTCACAGGTCTGAAGACGTCAGAAAGAATAATAAAGCACCTGGGAGGCCTGGGAATTTGAGGGCTCTGTGTACTATCACCGCTGTTCCTGGGACTGCACTCTTTTAGAAAGATATGCCTGATGTTGTACCTTGAATCTTCTGGAGCCACTCTTCCAGTTTGAGGGTCACATACCCTATTGCTCCTATTTCTACCGGGACCACTTTGGCTTTCACATTCCATATTTGTTCCATCTGTTCTTTAAACTCCCGGTGCTTCGCGATCTTCTTGCGTTCCTTCCTGATGTTTCTGTCAGCTGGGATTGCAACATCTATTACAACTGCCCTCTTCTGTTCCTTGTTAACCATCAGTATTCCTGTTTGGTTAGCCAACAGCTGCTTGTCGGTCTGGAACTTGAAGTCTCACAAGGTCTTGGATCAGTTTTTCTCAAAAATTGTCGGTGGTGCCTCCCAGTGTAACTAGGGAACTTTTTATCCATACTCAAATGTACATTATCCCAACCAACCGGTTTCGCCTCCCAGCCACAAAATTTGAACTACTGAGAGTTGAATTCAGAATAACATTGATCATTTGATTGAGCAATTCACTGCCATTTGTCAGTTGGATGAATATTGGGCACCAATTGGAGTTATGTGTTGGAAACTGGACAAATGGGCAAGCATAAGAATATGATTATTTATATCATTATGATTATCTCCCTGTGTCTGAGTGCATTCTCCCATGATACTCCAGCTTCCTCCCACAGTCAAAAAACATGCAGAATAGGTGAATTTGTGACTCTAGATTGGCCGTGGGTGTGAATAGCAGCATTAATGGTGGTCTCTTTGTTTGTGCTCTGTGTTGTACTGGTGTTGATAACTGGTTAATTTTTCATTCAAATCCGATATTTGACATGATAACCAGAAGTTACTATATTCATTAATCTTCTTCCGGGTTAAGGTCAAGGTGGCACCAGGCTAAGAAGGGCATTCTCTCAACCCCTCAACAGCAACACCCACCAGGTCATCCTAGGGGATCCAGAGGTGTTCCCAGGCCAGATTAGATATAAAGTCCCTCCAGCGAGTTCTTGGTCTACCACGCAGCTTTTTCCCTGGGGTACTGGCCAGGAAAACCTCCAAAGGGAGGTGATCAGACGCCCGTACCGCTTGGTTGATTGAAACCTGAGCTTCGTACCTTATCCCTGAGCCCAGCCACCCTTTAAAGGAAGCTAATTTCAACCAATTGTATCCTTGACCTTGTTTCTTTCTTTCACTATCCAGAGCTCACCACCATAAGTGATGCTTAGAAAGCAGATGGACTGATATATTGAGAGCTTGCCTTATGGCTACCAGAAAGTTACTACACTTCACATGGACTAGAGAGAAGTTATGACTAGTATAATTTATTAGAATGCTAGCGCTGCTAATCTGGTTCTCGGATGTTGGCTGAAACATCAGTTACCTCTGCAATAAGAATTTTTCTTCATAAAGTGTACAGTTATATACGCATTTCATCAAGAGAATACTAGAAGTTTCCTGTTTCTTGTCTAAATATGTCCCGAAACACCATATAGTTTTTCAAACTCTTTCTGTCAGATCTGATTCACCTCCAGCGAAGAGCTATCATCAAAATGACTATTTATCAAGATTGTTTGCTTGTTTGACTCAGTCGTTTCCTGCATGCCACTGTATTAACAAGGAGAGAGATGCTGATATGCAGAATTGAAGTGATGATAATGTTGATAAGCAGAAATTGAAGCCCTGAGGTCATGTGTTCTCATATTTGTTTTCCGGAAGGCTAAGACAAAGGAGCGTTTTGCTAACATCACCACTAAATCGTCCCTTTCAGCCTTTATCACCTCTCAGTGCTGCCAGGCACAGTGACTAAGTCAAACCAACACTCTAATTGAATAAACCAGTTGTTTCAGGGTCTGCATGACTGCTTGCATGGCTGAAGTGCAACACACACACACACACACACACACACACACACACACAGAAACAGGTTGCAGACTCTCTGGCTCCAAAGCACAAGATCTCTCTGATTGCAGAAATTATGTCAGACAGAGAGGAGAAAAGATTAAGGTGCAATGTAGGTCTGTGTTGATTTGGTTTGACACGCATGAAGATTGTGTTGTGCTTATAAGATGTTTGGTGTGTGCGCGCGTGTGTGTTTGTTTGTAAGCGAACCAACTGATCAGCTAGACTGCATTGGAACTGCTGTGTGGTAAATTAATTAACGCTTTATTCACTTAATAAACTAAATTGAAATTCGAAACATAACTCAATCTGCCGTAACATTATCAGCAGTGACGATAACTGTCACAGGTATGACATTTCCACTCCTAGACATTCTTGTTTCTGTGTCTGAACAGTTTTTCTGCATTGTTTCATGTTTCCCTCGTGTAATTCATAATTTTCACCTTGATTCTCAAGATTTCTCTCATTTTCTTTTGGCACACGTTAATGCAAGTGGTGACTGAGTGATCATTAAGGGACAAGAGTGTCATTTAAATGTCCGGTGTGTAAAATTTAGGGTGTACATTTTTTTTTTTTAATAAATGGAATATGAAATTCATAATTATAAAAAAAAATTTACTCTCAGCTCACACTAAAAATATATTTTTCAATGTGTGTTTGTGAAAGACCCTTTTCATCACCATGGAGTGGGTCCATATGGAGGCTGCCATGTTCATACAGGCGTCTGGAGAGAGACCTCGCGTTTAAAGTTCATACTGTGTTTTGACAAATGGAGGATCATACCTATTATTTACAACAAGAAAAAACGGAGTGCCTAAACATGAAGACTAATGAAACTTTTAGATGTAAATGAAAGGGTCTGGCATCCGGGCTGAATGGACTTGGCTCAGAACCATCATCCTCTATCCTAGCAACGCACAGGGAACGTGCTTTGTCCGCCTCATCTCTCTTCCCGTGAGGTCTATCACTCCAGAACCAGCAGCTGTACGTGGCTCGTTGAGTTGATTTTAGCAGGTGATCATCAAGACCTGTCACCTGCTGAAACCAGCGCTCTGACCTGCTTTTGCTTGTGTTAGCCTTAGCTCTATTAGCATCAGGGGTCACCGTTACCTTTATTGTCACTGTACATAGTTTCACCGCTTCTACAATGTGCATTACCTGTGGTGTACCACATGGCTCAATTTTAGGTCCATCTACAATAACTCTTTTGGCCACATCTTTCAAATATGTTTAATTTCATTGTTATGCAGACAACACGGAGATTTGTTCCCCTGAGACTCACCCCTGTCACCGAAGAAAATAAGCAGTTGCCTTAAACTGTATTATCATTGTATAAATGACATAAACTGTTGGGTGGCTCAAAATTCAACTCAACTTCAACTCAACAACTTTATAACAGCTATTACATTGTTCAATCCCCTACATCCAAAAAACCCAGTCTTTGGGCCCCTTTTCCCCTACATACAGCCCACCGGTTAACAGCAAATATTGCTGTATTCCTAAGTCCATTTGGTAATCAGAAGGGCCTTAAACTCATATTGTGTTTTTTTGGTGTTGTTTTTGTTTCTTTCATCCAGGTGCGTTTGACGGTGGTGGCGTGACCCTGCTGGAGATATGTGGTAGCTGGCCAGAAAGTTTTGGTGTCCCACGGCACAACATTGGGTCAGCAGATGCCACCGATGAAGGCCTCCGCGAGAGACTGGCAGACGCAATGTCTGAGTCCCCCTCCAGGGATATCGTAGGATCTGCTACAGGTCAGTAGACAGTGGACAAGACACAAACACACTCCTTAAGAAGTTAACACCGACTTTCATGAACAAAAGTTTACATGGATCAAACTACTCCTATTTTTAACTGAGGTGTTATACTTAAAGCTTTTGAGAAAGCTTTTCCAATAAAGTACATAAAAAACCCAATGTTTGGTCTGCCAGTCACACAGTTTAGCGAGTGTTAGTGATATTACAGCATGGGAATTAGAATCAAACCTCTAACATTCTGTTTTTTGGTTCCGTTCAGTAAATTTGAATTGATCCTATAATTGTTAAAGCAAAGTGTCTGCTGTACAATGCGAAATGTTTAGTCTGCCTTTTTCTCCATGTTCAAGGTGGGTGATGTCATTTAATGTCCTTTTCCTGCAATCTCTCCTCCATGTAGTGTATATCATCCTGCCATTAGAATCTTTACTGGAAATAGAGTTAAAATTTGTTTGGGACAGTTAGGTGGACATCGTTTGAAGTTCATAGCACTGGACAGTAAGTGATTGAATACTGAGATCGTTAAAGTGGATTTGAAGCTTAATTTGAGTTGTTTCAGTCTCTTACCAAAGAAAAATCGTATTATATAGTCTACGTATTCTTTTACTCATACTTATATATTTGTATTTTGCTTGCCCATATCAATGAAAGCACATTGTGCACCCTGTAACACATTTACGTTTTATATCAGTAGTAATAAGGAGAAAACCAAACACAACAAATTAAAATAGCTGATCCGTCATTTTTTGGGTTTTTTTCCGGGGCAATGTCCGATCCCTGTCTTAGGGACATCTGTCTAATCTTGTTGACTGATGAAGACAGATGACATAGACAATGATGAAAGCATAACCTCCATCATGCAGTTTAAAACACTGAATATCAAGGATCAATAGAGTTTTACCTGTATTGACACACTTTTCTTAGGGCTTTCTGTACATTTTATAAACATCTTACCTCATTTCTAATCTGAGAATACCTCAACTATTCGGGCATATTTTGGTTACTAAGGACATTTGTGCCGAAGAAATTCGATTTTTTCAACACTTTGTCTTGTCGATGTGCTTAAATGTCAAGGGTAAATGCTTTCATAAGAGGCTCTCTGTGTCTGACTATGGTCATCCCACAGGTCTCATCAGCGTGTGTCCTGATGCTTTCACAAACAAACACAGTTCATCATTGGTGATCTGGGTTCCTTTCTTCTGTTCTAACAAGTAATAAATCCCATTATAAATACGTACAGAGTCCTTCCTCACCGTGGCATTATCAAACCTTGGGTGACACCAGGCCAAGGTCCATTGATGGATTAGCAAACGGATAGCAGGATGCATTTCTTGTCTGTATGCTTCTCTGTATATGTCCTTATGTGTATGCTACGTTTTTGCATATGTCCACATACCTTAAGGCTTCCTGTATGTTTGTGTGTGTGTGTGTGTGTGTGTGTGTGTGTGTGTGTGTGTGTGTGTGTGTGTGTGTGTGTGTGTGTGTGCAGCAGACATGCCGTTGGCCCTGACAGTCCAAATGGTTAACTCATTTAGGAAGCGGCAGTGCGCTCTCTTTCTCTATCCCCCCTCCTTAAGTGAACAAGAGTTCTTTTGATTTAAATGTGTGTGTGCTGGGGGTCGTGTCGCGCCATTGAGGCAGCCACAGGGATGGGGTGGGGTGGGGAGGGTGTTGCAGTAAGAGTAGAGTAGGGGGTCACAAGGCACTAATAGATTTAGCATCGACTATCACCCCCTCTCTAACATCCCGGGCCATATCCAGTCCAGTCCCCCTCTCTCTTTCTCTCTGTTTGGACTTAACCTCATTTGTTGCTTCTCTCTCTTTCTCTCTCTCTCCTCATCACTCTTTTTTACTTCTCCCCCCTCTCTGTGTTTCTTCATTAGATTAGATCTTGGAGACTCCCGGACACCAGTAGTCATTCACCTCTTGTTCGTGTCCCCCCCATCGCATCGCATCTTGCACCCCTCCACCCCTTTAATGCAACACAAAATTCATTACTGATCACATTACATCAAAATACACCCATGATACACACACACACACACACACACACACACACACACACACACACACACAACCTTGCCTTGAGCTGTGCTGAAGACATCATCCACAGGGAATGTGATGGACTTGTTGGTTCCTCCAATTCATACAGACAGAGAGGCTTCAGTCTCTGTCGGCTAATCTAATAGCGCAGCACTTCTGCACTGTAACATATAGGAAATGCTCCCGTGTCTTCTCTAAGGAGAGTGCTGAATGGATGGTGAAATGGAGTTCTATTGAAAAGAGGATTTGGTTGGGACGGTGCTGTCTACTTCACTTACAGGACGATAAATGGATGCAGTTGTTTGATGTTTATAACATAAATGCTATTAATAACTGCTCTACAGAAAGAGTTTTTTAGTGGTTGGTTTATACTAATACTACTTCTTCATCGTTCCTTATTTCTTGATTCGTTTCCAACCATCCCTTTGCTAACACAAAAACTGACACATAAACAAGAAGGGGACTAAGATTAAGGAGATTAATTCAATATTTACTTTGGCGGTATCCTATTACCAGACCAAAACTGTACAATCGTATGAGAATTTTATCAAAAATCATAAGCCGACCTTTTGCACAATCCTTTCAAGGTACTCACAGTAAGAGTTCAGTACGTACCATACCATAATATATCATACCATAATATATCATGCCATACCATAATATATCATACCATAACATAATATATCATGCCATACTGTACCTTACCATATCCCATCATATGGTATTGCATTGTGTCATTTCGTATCATATATTGATTCTTAAAATCACTGAATGGATCTAGAGTTCATAGTTTACTACAATTCATAGTTTACAAGATTGCTTGCAGTGGTTTCTTCCGTTTTATGTTTAAAAAAGATGTGTCAATCAAGTTACAATAATAGGCTGTTCTTAATCATTATAATCCCATGCGTGGAAAAATAATCTTCACCAAAACCATAATGCTAGTACTTACACACGAAGTACGATCCCTGCAGTATGTTCACAAAACTTAGCTTTTAGATCAATTTTAATCTGTAAGTTTTTTAAAGCAAAGCTTGCCAATCCACTCACCTCGGGTTCAAAATTGTGCTCAACCTGTTAAGGTTCGTTAACCCTTTGGATTTAAACCACACCAGCATCATTCCCAACCCTACATATGTGGGCATTCAGTATACTAATACAGTATGTTAAAGTGAAGAGATGAATGACAGGTCATGGTGGGGATATAATGCTGCAAAAAAAGATACAAAACATTGGCATGTTGAACATCATTTATAAAGTTTTATAAAGTTTTAGGGTTAACCTTAACCCTAACCCTAATCTTAGCCTGAACTCGGACTCCAAAGGGTTCATGCGTTAACGTTGACAGGCTAGTATACAGCACTATTCCACATCAGCCATCAACGTAACTACCATAACTGAGACGGGTTTAAAAAGTAAACATCACTAGCATAAATAAAAAGAACACAGGCCTATCCTGACTAACAGTTAATTATAGTCATAGTATAATTATGATTTGTTATTTCCAGTATTGTTAAACATTTTGTAAATAAAATGGCACAGACAGCATCTTTATTTTCCTGTATGGCTTCTATTGAATTACTTTCATGCTCTGAAGCTCTAGGTTTGAGAACTAAAACATCACCTAACTTTTCTCCGCTATGCAAGCAAAATGTAGTATCGGCAATTTTTTACAAAATTCCATTCTGTGTCAAATCTCCTCTCCAGTAAGTTATCATTTAACTACAGTATTTTATGCCGGTGTTGGGTTTCATTTCTAAGTTTGGACATTTTGCAGGTACTGCACTTTGACTATGAAGTTTGATTTTTTATAGTTTATTACCCGGGCGTTCATGATGTCTCCAAAGGCAGTCTAAATTCTGAGGCAGATTGTATCTGACACTTAAAAAATACATAGTATTGTGAACCCCCTAACATGGACCTTGATTCTGATTGCAAACACACACACATGCATACACACACTCTGACCACACCTTTACACTCATTCCCCTCATCTATTTCTCTGTGATGTTCCATGGCAGCTGTGGAGTGAATTCTCTGTAAACCTTTCCAACTTTTGTATACAAGCCGTTTCAACAGTCTGTCATTACTCAGCTTTTCTCATCGGCAAAAACAATTTCCCGAATGATCATTTACAAAAATAGATTTGGATGAAAACACAACAAGACATTTTTTCTCTCTCAATGTGTCCACTCACACTCTCAGAGGATCTCTGGGATGGAATGCTTGCTGATATAACAAATTACTGTCTCTCTGGCATTCTCCTCCAGCTCATGCTTATACACACACACACACACACACACACACACAAACACACACACACTCGTTCACAGGGAAAACAAAGCCTCCAGTCAGGGTAATGGGGCTCTCACGCTAGGGCCGAGACCCAGCGTCGCCAACTTGGAGGGCAGGTGACACTCACATAGAGAGATGGACGGATGGGCAGCAGAGGGGAGAGAAAAGAAGATGAAGAGGAGGAAGGGAGCGAGAGAGGGAGAGCCACTACCGACTAAAACACACTGGGGTTGAAATTAGATTTGGTACCAATGATATAATGTCGCTAATTAGATTTGGCTTATTGGTGCCTGCCCAACATAACTTCCATTGAAGCCATATGGAGAGTGGACTGCTGCTCAACATGACATGCTGTATCTCAGCTGAAAGACGCTCCGGCTGAGGAACAGTGACGTCTGTTTGCTTGCATTATGTCATTTCTCAATTTTCTTTTTGTCTTAAAGTGGTGGGTTATATATGTTTGATCTTTTGTGCTGAGTGTTTGTTTCCAATGTGTCACTTTATTAACAACAGAAGGGTTTTCCATAGAAAGACATTCTCAAAGCATGGGCACTGTACAAACAATCTAAAACGTATGTGTCCATCGTGCAAGTGTATTTATGGGGTGTAAAATTCCCTTGGTCTTGTGAAAGGGCCTATAATCTGGTTGAATTTAGTCCCTTAATCATGGATGTAACAGGATGTAGACATTGCTATTTAAGCTGATGCAATAGTCTTCAGAAAGTGGTCCATGACTGGTGGAACCTTTCCCGAACTTGTGTCCCATAAACACTCCAATTACTGCCTGTTAATTAGTGCTGCATTGATTATGTCACCAACGTTTATACTTCAAGTTACTTGGAATGCGTTGGCTGTAAATGCTTTTTACGTTTGTTACCAATGACAATGGCAGCTCCCACTCCCTAGCTTGCTGTCTATGAAACTTGAAAAAAATTTACCAGGTTGTCGAAAGTGTGGGAAGTTTTTAACAGAGTTTTAATGATGCTGCTCTGCATGCTTTGTAAAACAGAAATGGTTTACCACAGCTAAAACTATAATATCCTACAGCCTTACGTCTTTTAAACTACAGAGGCGTACATGTTTCTCACTGTGTGATTTGTTTGTTTGCATTCTGTCAGTGCCTGGGAATCATCACTGAGTCCCCATCTGATTCGTTTCAGACAATAACTCAACAAAGACTCACTAGAGCAAATGCTAATAGTTAGCATAGAAACACCACTTTTCAGCAAATTTGTATGTTGTAAAGCAGTTTGTTTGTGCACATATAGAATTTTGTTTCTGGGTAAGCAAATGCTTACAGATAAAGAAATGCATTTCTGATTAGAAATGGCACTACATCATAGACAATAATGACAAAATGAAAAGTACTTTGTATGAGGAATTGCTTATCTAAAAAAAAATTATATTTTTTAATAAAAAAAGGATTAATGGACAAATAAAAAAAATAATCAATAGATTTATTTAGTTAGTTGCAGCCCTAATGTGAAACAATACACCAATATAATACAGAAAAGGCAGTGTTGGAGATCGGCTCCACAGTCTTTAGTCGTAGTGATCCACAAGGACAGAATAAATGGTTTATTTAAAATAAACTAATGATAACAAAGCAATTACACTGATTAATAGTGCATATGATGCCAGTCAGTGAAATTATAAATCATTAATGAGGAAGCTATTTTACTTGCTGCCATGTTCCTGCAGTAGAAACAGCAGATATTCATCAGAAAGGTGTGTATAGAGTGTGTATGCCAGTTATGAAACCGTCTTAGTAGGTTCATCCCTGCCAACGCTTAAAATTACTGCACCATTGACCTTAGACCAAGTTTTCGTTGGTCATTGGAGCAAACATATCCCACAATTACCGCAATGCACCTAACCACATCTTACTTTGAGCCCAATGCGCTTATTAACACAAAGACGAGTGAAGGTCTTTTACTATTTAAGCTATGTCGATGCTGGGCTTGAAACTGGCAACTGTGTCATCAGAAGATCGACTCATTATGTCTATAGCAGGTGATACAAGTAGTACATTTTCATCTGCTTATCTGGGGTCGGGTCATAGTGAAACTTATCAACAAAATTGATTTCAAAACAAGATTGGTCAGGGTCCGAGTCAACAAATACGTTGTTGTAAAATATTTTCCACAAATATGTTGTGGACTCGGTCCAGTATTATCACTGGTCCTGTTGAGAAGGGGATCTTGTCTTGAGATGAGAGGAGGGGTCTGACTAAGAGAAATTTGAGACCCCAATGAATAGACATTAAGGATATTGTGACACCTCGCTTGAAGTAGGGAGACCGCACTGGTCTTAACCTTCTGCAGCCATGCCTTAGAGTGGACCTAGCTGGCAAGTCTGGCAGCGTTTTTCCATATGGCTCAGCAAGGCTCAACTTGAAGACGCCTCATGATGCTGTAGACCTTTGGGCTCACCGCCTGCAGCAGTTACTGTTTGCGTTAGGTGCAAAGTAGTACCTTGGCAACCTCAATGCGCATCCCTGGGCCTGCCGACTTTAAAGTATCACTGACTGGTTCTAGGTTTACGGAATATAAATTGTTCCCTAACATCTTGAATCACTTTGGTGTTCGCAAAAGAGAAAAGATATGTGGACTTCTTTGATTTTTATTCTTAACATTTCACTTGATTTTTCTGACCCTACTTACCCTAACATTAAAATGTAATTCAATATCAAAAAATATATACATGCTAGGCTTTTTTTGTGATATTACCTGGAACAAAGCTTGGTCTGTCTCGCTTCGCCCCTGTCAAGCTCACGAGTGCTATCTTTACAAAAGGTTCTTCATCCCCACTAAGCTCCTCCTTGTTTGTGGTTTGGCTATGTTTAGAAATAATAAACGGGACAGTGCTGTGCACTGTAAAATAAACAAAAAAAACTGGTTCATCTCAAGCCCATACACTCTGAACTCATAACGCTGGGCATTGTCCTGCTCCAGGAGGAGACCAGAGTCCAATGAACCAGTGTAAGGTCTGACTGTGGGTCTGAAGATTTCATCCCGATACCGAACACCAATCAGAATACAGTTGGCTAACACGTAATAGTCTGTGAAAGATAAGTCCCCCCCAGACAATCACAGGTTGGGTTGGCAGGCTTGTGACGGCACATATAGATGCTGGTGGAACTGGACCACCTTTCCCTTTCCCTAACCCAAAACTTGAGAAAATCAGTCGGGAAGGATGAGGAGAGACAAATGGTTCCTTGTGACCACCTGGGAAACCATTCCCTTTTTTGGGTTTGGTTTTTTTTGGGATCTTACTATTACCTCTCCTATCCACTCTTTGTCACTTTCATTTGACTCAAGGAAGCTGAAACTGATCCAAAATCACATACAGTTTCTAACCGGACAGATCCATATCCTACTACTACTGTGCTGCAGTGTACTACTATGTAATGATTCAATTTTCCCCAATTCTTTTTGAGCAGTGTAGATAAAATCAAGCAGGGTCCTCTACTTTTTTTACAGCACTATTTGAGGGTCTGTGTGAAATTCCCAGACAGCCACACCCATATAATTACCGCACATAACCTCTAAAAATATTATTGTTCATGAGCTAAAAACAGTGGTCTAAACAAGCACCCTGAATTGAATATTGGTAACTGGCTGGTGGATCCTCGACTTAGAAGGGAGGGTGTGGTTTAGAGGATATCAATGATTCAAGCTTTTGGTGTAGATTGAAGTTCTCCAGCACAGATTTGTGTAAATACATACATGTGCGTACTTGTTAAAATATGCACAAGTTAGTTTTAACCGTAAATCTTAAAGAGACGGCATGATGCTGCTTATCTCTATCAACCCATTTACTAATCAATAAAACAGTAAGCACCATTCTTCTCTAATAGCGTGCTTTTTTTCCATTTGGACCAAGTGTTCTTTTCCATTTGATGAATGTGTGCTGTATATTGCCATAACCTATTAAATATAATGCTTTATTGTTTCTGTACCGCTGGCAATTGCATTTAGTCTGCATGCATCTACCCAGTGTTAGGCTCCTGACTGGAAAACTGCAATATATTACTCATTACCCTACTAATTTCTAAATTACCATAATTGCTTATTACTCCCCACAGCCAGTAATCGGTTCGTCTGCTCATTACTTTTCGGTTGGAATCACATTATTTGGGGTGGAAACTTAAACCTTTCCTTTGGCCATTTCAAGAAGCAGAAATACACCTACATGTATTTCTACCAGATCTTTACCATGGTACTAGAAACCTTTGCTAACTGAGTCTAGAATTTTAGCTTATTTCCAGGGCTTGGTTGTCATGTTATTATTCCCTGAGGTGCTGAAGGTACAGCCATACAGTGACTGATACCTATTTAAAGTGTCTGTCAAAACCCCTAAATTCTGCATTCAATATACATAATGATGCTTACTGAGCGCCACTCTGTAAGTATTGTTGATGTTGTCTTGGGTGTGGATAATTCAGTTTCAGGAGCAAGTCATACCGTTTTAGGTGTGGAGTAATTATTTTATGTTTTTTTTTGTTTTTTGGGTTTACTATAATTTGACACAAACGGCATCCAAATATATTTTTTAATATTCAAGATTTGGATTATGATCAGGCTTGTGGTGTAAAATCATGAGTTCTCCATCACTGCGTATTTTCATTCCAAACTAGGAAAAACAACCAGAGATCGCAAACCTCCGACAAGGCACAACAGTACCCTAGTTTAAGGAAAACTTCAGCGTCTCTCTTTAGCCCACTGAGCCCCCAGCTCCTTCCCAAAGGATCATCAAAGGAATTAAAGTACCTATTCTACAACTGAGCCCCCAGCTTCAACCCCAAAGAAACATCAAAGGAATCAAAAGAACAAAGGCAGCAATAGCCATATTGCTACATGACATCACCACTCCAAAGGATTATTGTCTTATTTTATTTCATTTTTATTGCCGCATATCACGTAACCTTACCAAAATGGAACCGGCTCTAGGATAGTCTAAAACCTAACTCTGGGTACAATTTCATGCTATTTGGTCCTTATGTTTCTTCCGTAATCTTGCTCACAAACAAATAAACAAAAAAAAACGACAAATGCACCGTAGTGAGAACATGTCCTTGGCACAGGGAATAATAAATGGCCGAGGTAATAATTACCAGTTATTTTTCATGAATTGGAATCACTGCCATGTTGGGCCTCTTGATTTGGAATAGGTTTCATGCTCTTCCTGATCCAACCCTCCCTCCTTCACTTATCTGGGTTTGACAGGCTCTAAAAGTTCACTGACCTTTGACCTCATTTTGGTTTCATTAATTGGTCATTTTGGAAACAGTCCTTGTCCCAAACTCCTAAACTGTGCTAGGATCAGTCTTGAAATATAATTAATTCTACCTTGGTCCAAGATCCACCTAAAGGTAGAATTTCATCAGATTTCATAAGAAACGGGATGAGACAGGTGCAGTATCAAACAAGGGTGAGAATAGCATTAACATAGCATCTTCAGCTCTTTGGTGGAGACAATTATCCACTAATTCAAAGCAAAGTGTAATATATTTCTGAAATATGCCACATCTGGCTACTTAGCAGAAGCCTTTTATAATTTTCCTTTTCTATGAATATGTCCTTTAAAAGTAGACTTTATGTTGGCAACAGCTTTTGATGAAATTATTATTAGTCTAGTTTCTCAACAAGCAGGAAACCCTTAAACTGAATGGTTAATTCAGAGCAGTGTTGCCAAATCCACATCAGATGCTGAACTACTGCCCACCTTCCAGCCAATCAAAACCAAAAATTCTTTTCATCTTCGTACAAATACATATACTGTATTCTCTTGTCACACTTGCAATGAACAGACATAGTTTCTTGTCATGTAGAACAACATATTCAGTGAAGTCAAACCCTGGTACCTTGACTTAATGAAATATGAGTTTGGTGATAGGCAGTATTTTTATTGTGACTTGGAACTTTCTGCACATCAGTGCTAAATGCATCTCTTTAAAACAATCCATTGTTCAAATTAATTCATGTTTTATTCACCCTCCTTATGAATTGATATACTTTGGCGATGTACAAGGTAACATAACTTTAATATTCAGATGCTCTTTTACCAATATAAATAGGCCTACTGTATCACATGCAGTCTGATCAGGGTTCTTCTCTCACTGATGTTTAATGATGGAAAGACCCACAATACACCAACATCACACATCATCAAACACCAAAGAACTCAAATGAAGAAAGATAATTGTTACACAAAAATACCATTTACAAATTTTGCAAAACCAAAAATACAAATAAATGTTAGAACAAACAATGCCGTACAGATAACTTTTTTATACTTCATACAATTAGGAAATATTTGGTTTCGCAAAGTTCTGTTGTTCCATGCAGAGAGAATCACGTGATTGCTTTTAAACTCACATAATCTCTAATCAGGAAGTAACATGGATGCCACACAGAAAGTGAGAAGTCATGATGGGAGAACAATATGATCAAAATCAAATCAATTAACTATTGAATTAATTTGATATTAAATTGATAAACACAAATGATATTAAAGTTAAAAATATACAAACCTCAGTGTCTGCCAATAAAGCCAGACTGAAGCTTCTAACGTATAGTCAATAAGCTTGTATCATCCTGTTACAGGTTTGCACTTCAAATCGTTCCATAGAGAACTTCATAAACCGGTCTATCAAGGAAACCTGAACATTAGACTATATGCTCGCTCAGACAGCTGGGTGATTAAATGGTTGTTCAATACATCCGGTATTTGAATTGGCCAAGTACTCCATTCACACAAAGTTGGGCTATTATTCCACCAGCTAACTGGTCTCTTTGTTTGTCCAACTTGTTTTAATACACTGATACCCATCATAAGAGCAACAACACATAGGGATGGATGGATGGAAGGGTGGAGGCGGTACAGACTTGTTGGTCTTTCATTTTTCAATGAATCAGTACAGATGTCTGCTGGCTGCAGTCCTTCACATAGACTCATAACCACTCACATCAACAAGAGCAACATGCATGCAAAGCTCATAAACTTGTGAAAATTCATGCAGTGTGTTGTAGGCTGGTGGACAGACTCACATGCTAGATTTCAGAACGTTCTGTAAACATGCAAACCACTGACACATGACAAGTTTAGCCAAATTTAGTTCAACTTTATTACTTATGTCTTGTACATTAGATAATATTTTTAATATCTCAAAATATAGAATTTTAAACAGTGTGTGAATAGATTCAGTGGTATGTTTGGCTGCAGGCTTAGGTTGTTGTTTAGGAAGAGTTTTATTTCTGTCAATAAGCTTTTTGAACTGGAAGAACCTTGTTACTCTCCAAGAACAAGAAGAATTCTGAGGCTTCAAAGTTTATGGTAATTTGTCTGGCAGAAGTCTACAGGAAGTTAGTTAGTTAAACAACTCAGCCAATGGGGCACAATCACACTCCATTTTTTAAGAACATTTGTGAAATCTTAACCAAGTTAAAAAAAAAAAATTTAAAAAGCCACTTAAGGTTGCAGTAAAAAATTGATCAACACACGGGATTATGTTGTGGGCAAACAACATTGACCTCATGTAACTTTAGCTTTGGTGCAAAATCAAATATGTATCTTGGTTGACCAACTTATCTAGATCTCCGAGAAACTTCGAAATCCTCCTTCACTGCAGTGGACTTTACTGAATTACATGAGATGTGGTGAAGCTTTCATGCCAAGTCTGCCAAAATGAAGTCAAGTGTGTATAAATCAGATATACGTTCAAATCCATGTCAATAGCTCACTCAGCGTCTGTGCAACAATGACAACATGTATGCCCTATACACATAGGTCTAGTATTACCTGAGTACCTCGTATGATTTAGAAATGACACCCCAACATCTGTGTTTCATACTGCATTCTTAAGGGATAAACAATGTCTGTATTTTACTTGAATATACTGACATTATCCCCATGGATATGAAGCCGAGGCTCTGTGCAACACCCGCTGCAACCTGGTCAGCTTTCAGCGCCTTGAGGTACGTCTGGGACAGATGCACAGATGTTTTGGCAGGCAGGGCAGGGTTGGAGAGACTGGCAGGCAGGTGGAGATCACTTACAGCAGGGACTTCCACTACCGAACGCAAGCCCACCCACTAGAACTCTTAACCCTCATAACGCAGGGCTAAGCATGAGATGGTCCTGAGCTTTCCCTCAGGTCCGACATGCATCCTGGGTGCTTAACCTCCTGTGTCTCCTGTACGTGCCTCAGTGGTGGACGAAGAAGAAGATGCAAGTTTGGTTCTCTGCATTTAAACCATCCCTGAGGAGCATTTTGAGGTTCCATCAACATTTAAATCACATTCCAACATTGTTTTATCGCAAAGAAATGTGACAATATACTTGCACATACCTAGACATCAGAGGGTAAATCTTTCATGTGTGTGTGTGTATGTACATAAGATTTGGCCACCTGTTTGACACATATACTAATGTGAATTGTGCATCTCATACACCGACACTAATGCCTGGTTCAGACGTCAGAATTGTAGCCTGATTTTAAAACAGTAAAGTCCCTTCCATTGAGCCTGAAAGGGGGTGCAACATACGACGATCTGGTCGAACAGAGTTTCATCTGTCATCTGGGATGTCCACAACACCAGTCAGAAAAGTCCAGCTTCTTGGAATTTTGTCATATTGCTCCTGAACTGTTTAGAAGTTGACCAAAAAGTTTACACAGTGAACACAGTCTTGGCGGTATATGGGCTCTGGGATGTTACCGGTACAAGGTCGAACGTCGATAAATAAGAAAGGCTCGTTGAAATGGGGCAACAATACCCCTGCCTTTAAATGTTTCATTGAAGGAATACCTCGACAGAGTGATAAAAGAGCGTTGTTGGCGAATTGATGTCGGTTGAGGTGAGAGAATGGACATGGTCAAACGTAGTTGTGCTTGTTTTGATATTGTTGTGATCGTGTGAACTGATATGGATAATCTTGAGAGACTCCTTTCGATCACAAGAATATTGTGTAGTTAGAAGCAGGAATAACAGTGTAAATATCAACTTGGCCGCAGCTCCACAGTAACTGACCTATCGAGGTCCTAAAGCAACTGGTAGACATGAATTTATGCGATATTAAGGAAACAACATAGAACTGAATCTGTCTACGTTTGAATTCCTCCAGTAAACTCAACCTAACGAGTTTTGATTTTCAACATGCCGGGCTGATTTGTCATTACTTCCAAGTCATTTCAGTCAGTCTAAGAAGAATCCAACATGCCTTCTCAAAATGTGACTCCCACCATTCATTGAAATCATTAACTGTCTAACATTTCTATTGGCATAAATGTGTCCGGTCTTAAGCTACCTGCTTTCTCGCAGCTTTCATGTGTGTAGAGATACATGTTTATTGTCCATAACATAATTGGGATTATGATCTCAATGGCCAGTCCAATGTACAGAATGAAGTACTCATGCAAAGGCCCACACAAACCCACACACACTAACATACACATTTGAACACTTGACTAACTCAAAACTATTAGTTAATCATTTTGTGACATGCCCAGAGGGCTATGTTGTCCCTTTGCTTTAACCAAAGTGAGTGAAGGAAGCGCCAGAGAGAGAGCAAATGAGAGCACTCTTTCCCTGAAAGCTACTCAGCACTGCCGTGACAGACAGAAAGAACAAACACAAGAGGAGGAGGAAGAGAACAGAGTTTAAAAAAAACATCAGGGACTGAATGAAAGAACAGGAAAGGGAATGCAAGGCAGGCTGAGGTCGGAGAGTATGGTGCTGAGAGATGAGACGACGAGTGTGAAAGCAGTGTGGTCATTATATCTGCCCTTCAGCACCCAGCCACCCCACCACCATCCAACTTTCCTCCTAACCTCCTCTCTCTCTCGCTCTTTCCACGTTGCCAGGCGAAAGTTTGAGCGTAATGTGCGGTGACAGTGTGAGGCGATGAAGAAAAATTCCTGTATTCAGAGCTGCCACTGCTCGCCCCTGCTCCTCCTCTTCGTCCTCCACATCCTCTCTCTCAACTCCACTGACAAGTCAGGCCTGGATATCATCGTATCATTTATCCCAGCCTCGCCTCTGCCACTCTGTCTGCCCAAGGGGAAGTGTGAAAAGTGTGCGGGAGAGAGTGTGTGTCTACATGTGCAAAGGATCCATTGTGTGAATGTGGTTGCGTGTCTGTGTGTGTTACCGTCATTCTGCGCTTGTGTTTGTTGTGTTGGCGATGGGGAGCTGTAGCTGTCTGCAAATGGGCTTTTGTAGAGTATTTTGGACACTGCACTTAACAACTCGCTCAAGGGAGACACACACACACACTGGGCTGTGAGGGTTTACAGAAAAGGAGGGCGAGCGTGAGCAGGATGAGAGAGAATTAGGGCGAGAAAGAGAGAGATGGTAAGAGTGGTGGGAAGCGCTTTTTAAAGCCCCCTTCCCGCGTCTGTTTTGGCTCGGTCAAACAACAAGAGGGCTAGGGACACACTTTGTGCAGAGCATCTGAAATGGACTCATGGCTCAGGGCGATCCACTTCACCCAATCTGTTTCACCACCGTCGGCGGCAGTAGCGGTGGCCCACAGAAAACACTTGTTGTCGCTGCTGCTTCTGTCACTCCGCCGAGTAGAGCCGTGATCTGTGACCCATCACTCAAAGTGCATCCAGGCCATTTTCTCCAAACTATCGTTCCAGCTCATAATAGGTAGCGAGATACCTGAGTGGTTTGGAGTTTGGACTAAGTAGTGTAAAGTTACAAAACATATACATAACGCTCTACACATTGTATGTTGTATGCTAATAACTGCACTATTAACTAAGTCATCCAGTCCTCCACCATTAACCACTGGGAGCAATTGCATTCAATGGTCAATGGGAGTTATTGTTATTAAACATGCGTTACAATCCATTGTAAATAATTAAATTTCTGGCTGAAACTGGTGATCACTCTTTAATCATGTAGTTTCCATTTTTGGTTTCATGTTAAATATCATGATAGTGTAATACAGTGTCAGAGTCCAGTGATTAATCAATAACAATAGGTATCAGTAAATGTTTCATCTTCATGAATGTTCAAGTTGTCAGCATTTGAGTTCACGATTATCCACTTTTCTCATAAGCAATGAAGTCAATTTTCATTTCAGCACAAATCTTACACATTTATAGAGAAGCCTGAAGTCCAAACTGCAAACACTATTCAGCTACAAATGACAGCTATTGTATCAGACTTAAGCTGTAAAGAGAAACACAAGGCAAGGCTCTCGATTACCAATGCATCATCTCTCCTCCATTGTCATGAGTCCTAGGTAGTGACCAAATAAATGGGATACTATTGGCTGAAATGAGCATCCTTCTTAAGGGGTTTGCAATCCTTTGAGATGAGGGAGCTCCGGGCATCATTAGGGAGCTCCAAGTTGCAAGGAGCCAATAGAGGTGGGTCGGGCATCTGATCAGTATACTTCCTAGAAGCCCTTTGGAGGTTGTCCGGGCAAGTCCAACTAGAAGTCGACCCAGAGCCAGATCTCACTGGAGGAACTGTATTTCTCATCCGGTCTTGGAATGCATTGGGATCCCCCCCAGGGTGAGCCGGATTGTTGCTGGGGCTGTCTGGAATGCTGTTTGTAGCCTTCTACCAATGCTAGCTAAGATAAGCAAAATAAAAATGGATGACAACTGAACTGAACTGTCTTGGCGAGCATTTTTAAATTAACACCTCAAAAATGCAAAGGCAAACAATAAAGCCCACCAAACTCCACTCAAAAGATGCAATACCACAGAATTTGGTTAGTGTACCCTGGTGCCGAGGGCACTGTGATTTGCTTCATCCTTCAGTATATAAGCTTGTCACATTGGGCGCCCAAAATTCAAACCACAAGGTTTCCCCATGTGTAAGTGCTGAAAATGCAGGCAGGTTTCCAGGGAAACAGGTGCTCAAACCAATTCAAAGGTAGTCCTGATAAATGGAATATGACATAGTCTAGAAGCATCCATTTAAACACACTCAGTACTCAGTTCATATGTATACACACATTCTGGTCACACCCTAGTTCTCTCGTATACACAAGTCATTAACACACAATCTGTCCTAATATGAACCTGTGCGTGTGTGTGTGAGTCTGTGTCTGTATGTATCAATAAAATATGGTTGCATGAATAAGAGATAGGATACATAATGGAGAGGCAGCTCCGGACCGCTTTCAATAACACTGGAACTTCTTGTCAACAGAATGTCCATCCAACGACATGGGTCCACGTAGAAAGTTTCAATCTGGCTGGATCTCATGTTAAGTAGTAATCAGTGTCCAACACCTACCAGTGGTCATAACGTCACACACATGTTTATTTCTCGTGGTCCAAACCAAAGCAAAAATTACTAATCTACTTTGCAGGATCACATTTTCTGTGCTGTTTCACTAAGCATTCACACTGGCATCAATTCTTAAGATACAAAACAAAAGACATATAAATACTTAAGATACATACCTGATTGGGTAACTTTTATGGTTTATGTATCATCTAATTGTACAATAGAATTTGCCATTTTCCAAACAAACAAACCAAATGTCTGTAAGGCGTTCCACTACTCACTTTGTTGTCGAAATTTGCAATTTTTTACATATCTTTTGACATCAAAATTTGTTGTTATCTTTGCAATCATATCTAACTGCACCAGAGTTTGTTTGGAAGAGGACTGTTCAGGAGGTCTCAGTATGCTTGAATGGCAGTGTTCAAATGAAACACACTAACCCTAGCTGAGAGTACCATTATGGAGTTACCTTACAGACCCTAACACCCCCTAAAAGTTGACAGAAAAATCTCACACTGCTTGTAGTTCCTTTGAACATTTGTCCAAAGCATCACACCGCTTCCCCATCGTGCCTTGTTTGGGCGTCCCAATGCCATCAATATCCCAAGTAAGGGATGTTAACACAGATCAGACGTAAGCATGATGTCAAAGAAAATGTGATTCATCAGACCAGACCATCTTCCTTTGCTCTGTGATTCACCTCTGATACTAAAATGTCCATTGTAGGCACTTTTACAGTAGAAAGGGGTCATCAGGGGCCCTCTGACTTGTCTGCAGCTCTGCAGCCCCATACACAGCACGCCGTGATAGACTGTGTGTTCTAACATTTCTGCAGTTAGTGCAACAGTTTCTCTTCTTTGGGATCAGACAACACAGGATAGTGAAGATGGTCCTTATTTCCCAAGGACCATCATTGAGCCTTAGGCGCCCATGTCGCCAGCGCCCCAGTTGTCATTTCTTAGACCACTTTGGTGGGTACTAACCACTGCAGACTGGAACACCAAACAAGACCTGCAGATCTAACGATGCTCTGACTCAGTTGTCCACCCACCACAATTTGACCATTGTCAAAGTCACTCAAATCATTAAACTTTCCAATTTTTTCTGAAATATGTATTAAATTAATATGATTTATACGTCATAGAAAGCCGAGATTGTGTTTTGACATTTGCTTCATATCCATAAAAACATACGTCAAACCAAACACATCCATTATTAATAAACTGTAATTTCTTGATGGCACCGTCTACAGCGATTCATTTTTATTTCCACTTGAAGGGTTGGTAAATGTCTATGTTAAACGTTGCATGTGCATCTATGCAGGTCGTTCACATTTGTTTGCAGTGAATGGAAACATTCTGACCTCTGCTCTCTTGAACTATATCTACTCTCCCTCTTAATGAAAGAAAGTGCATTTCCCCCACATTAAGGCATATAAAGGAAATCATGCTTCTTAAAGGTTTAAGCTCAGGTTAAAAGCTGACCCTTTCCAACCAACAAAAATCTTGCTGTTTATTTAAACTCAAGCATGATATATTTATTCCTTTCACAAACAGCTTTTTTTTTACTGTATATAATGGCAATCCATATATAATGGAGGCCTCTTTATAACAAGCATTTCAAAGAGCTCTTCTCCTTTATACGAAGCCGCTGAACTTTTCCCCTTTTGACCCTTTACTGACTGCTTTGCTGATTGTCGTGTGTGTGCGTGAGTTTATACAGTTTGTGTGTTAGGGTCAACCTTAATATACGTTCTCATAGTGCACAGGTGTTGTTACTAATGGAGTATTTTCAGCTCTGAAGTCCTACATGTGTTTGGTTTTAGTTGCCGCTTATCTGGTTTTACACTTTTTCCTGGAAAAGCATAACAGAGACACATGTGTGTTTCTGTGTAACTGTGCATGTGACACGTACATACATATACGGTGATGACATTCATGTAGGAAAGTCCTTTTTTACAGCACTGGATTCAGTCATCTAACTTTGATAAGACTGCTGCAGAGATGACTTTACTCCTCTGCTATATCAGGACTGGACAGAAAAAATATCCAGCCAAAGTAAGACTCTTATTTAGGTTTGAACTTTGTTGCAACACATTGTGTTATAATTCATGAACAACTGTTTTGTTATCTCACAATAAGTCAAGAAAGACCTACACTTCCTTTATTTAAACCATTTGTCCAAATTGTGCACATGCACGTCATGATTATAGATGAGTATTTTTTTAAATCTGCTCTGACATTGTCACACTCACACACACACACACACACACACACACACTGCGCACTCCCATGGCGTGCTTTGGAGCTGGTACCATGTGATGTAATGGCAAGGGACAGTCTCCTGACGCTTTGCTGTCCATCACTTTCCTCTGTGGACACCTACAACAACAACCTCTTTCAGCTGAGACCAGCCCTCCTGTCAAAAATCATTGATGGTCAATGGTCTCCCAACATGCCTGTCATTGGACATAAGACCAGACCTATGTCAGCATGTACTTTTGTTTTCAGTTAGGATATGTCCATGGTCGACAAGAGGGATCTGTTTCTCACCTTAATGCTTACTCAAGTAGAATTGTTTGAATATGCTTACTATTGATGTCTTTTTAAACTGCTTATGGGGGCTTCAGGCACTTTTTGATATATGTAGAAAAGCGCCCACATCAGAGCATACTTCCATTAGACAAGGCCCTTGAGTAAGTTTGTTTACATAAAAGGCATTAAATAATGCATTTTCAGACGGGAGAAGACTTCACAGTCATGAGACCTTTGTTCCATGAACAACCCTCACCACCATAAAAACTAAAAACAAGTCCAGTTTTTACAATCTTTCAACTCAGTCTATGGACATTAGCAATTCCTACTTCAGAGCAACTACATTTGCAGCTCAACAGGAAGTGTTCATTGATGAAAAACTGAGCCATTGAAGTGTCAAACTATTTGACAAGTCAGCCATGTAAACAACAGCTTGTAATCGTCAACTGAATAAATGAAACAGAATTTCCATTGAATGTTGATATTCCAACCACCAGGCAACTCATTTCACTTCCTGTTCCTACTGGTGGTGCAAATACAAACAGAAAAAGGCTGTTGATGGTATTCAGCCTACTCAATACCAAGGCGAAGTTATTCAATTCAGATATTTTTTTGCCTATTATGACACACATCTTTCCAAATCAGATTCTTGTCACTTGACTAGAATCTATGATAATGTATTTGATGAATTGGATAATTTCTACTATCGTGATACATTTTTACACTATCATGATAATTACATTTTTGCGTATAAACACTAGGGTTGGGTATTACATTTAATTTTTGTGTTGTATATATTAGAATATGTTCTCTGGCATATTGCGATGTCTATTGCAATATACTGCAGAAGTCCCATTTTGGTCCCATTGGTTTGTGTTATAACCTCAGAGTTTTCCAATTTGGCGTATGAATTTGTGGCCCTGTCATTTATCAGATATTCAAATTAATCAGAGTCAACATAAGCTCGAAAATCTTTTATCACAGTTCTTCAAATTTGTTCAGCAGTTTTTGTGTCTGTGGAGATTTTAATTTGTATTTCCCTCCAAAGTATCCCATCAGCTACACGTTCTTAATGCTTCACTCGTTCCTTTAGTTTTAATCTCAGTTGACAACAACTGACCACGTTTTTCAAACCGACATAATGTAGGAGTAACATGGGAGCAGACTCTCAGAAAAGTCCAGTTAAAAAACTAGCGTTGTTATTTAATGCCGGACTATATGACTTCTGGGGCAAACAGGAGTGACGGGGGCGTGACTTCCAGGGTTAATTCAAATGTTACCAAGTGTTCACAAAGTTTACCGTTTTTTGTGAAATGTAAAGCAATATATACTCACTTATACGTTATGGGTCCTGGTTTGTATTACGCAACCCTTATAAACATGAACTGACAGCAATGCAGTGTTTGCTATCCTCCTTCCTGCATACGTTCACTACCAGAGTATCAATTTTGGTTTGGATGCCATATGTGAGTTGACACAAATATGTTTGGGTTTTTTTGGGTCACTTTTTTAAGGACATGCGTTCAAATTGTAACCAAAGATAACACAATCTGTTATTAACAAAATATCTGAATTAAACCATGAAGCTTGTAATGTTATGGTGATATTTGTTCCTGAAGAAACTTCCCAGTGGACAGTTCCTTATAAAGAGGCACCAGAACTGTTTGTCTGAAAACACCTGCCCACATCAGAGAGGTCTGATCATATAGGAGTCACTCTAACCGAGCTCATTAGTCTTGTGCATGTACCCTTCCTTCTTCCCTTTAAATGCATAATGAAACTCCAACAGCTCCATACTGAGTGCAGTGTGAAGGCGGCTGTCAGTCTGAGAGAGTTGCTACTCAAATCCTGGGTCACCACTAGGTTTTCATTAGTGGCCTAATTCAAAGCGGCCCACATAGAGTGTCAGTAGTGTCCCGGCCTGTTGTTGGCACCCCTTATAACGCACTCTAATGAGGAGCGGGTGGCAAAGTTGTGGTCGGCTGCACGTAAAGCTGACGTAGCTTAAACTATACAGTAAGATAAGATGCAGAGAAAGTCCCACTCAGCCAGAATTGGCTTCATGAATCACTTTCTTTCTTTGTCATTTGTTTCTTAATCACGCAACCTGTTGACTATGATGATTCATGGGACTGGCTGCTTGCTGGCTATGGTTTACCCTGTGGAGTTCAAGCGTGGGGCCACTGTGTTTTCTCTGTGGATTGCCGGTTATATATTTGCCTCTGTGATAAGATGGAAAACAGGATAAGGTCAACATGTTGTTTTCAAGGCTACAGCATTAACCAGCGTTAACACCATAGTTGAAATGCTTCCTTTTAAAATATTAATGAATTCCACAATGCAACGAGTGATTCAGTCAGCTTGATCCGGGCCAGTGCATAAAATGACAGTGGCACCGTCCACCACGCAGCTCCATTTGAACCGTATTGTGTGAGGTTTGTGTGTCTCCAGCCGCATTAATGCTTGCTGTCCTTTACACAGGAGGGTGTGCTAAGCTTGGCTTTTCACGGTCCATCAGGATGATCTCCGGTAGATGTTAATGAGCTTTCCCACTAATGTGGGTTGAGTCGTCCAACTGAACAGCTTTCTAAGGATTGTGCAGAGCAGGAGCTCATGTAGTGATGCTGACATGCTTTCATGTGTAAAACATCTGTAAGTCCTTACAATAAATGGCATTTTATATGTAGTATTGGTTATACGTACAGTCTTAAGTTTTAACGTACCAGTAGTGCTATTGATTAATGAAAGTGGTAAAGAGCATTATTTGTTATGTGACATTATTTGTGGTTTTACAAATTGTAGCCTTTGAGAAGAAGTTAATTTCCTTCAAAGTCCTTCGCAGATCAAATTTCATCATACTGTTTTCCACACTGGTTTTATCATTGGTTCCTGTTTAGATAGGCAATCATTAGTAATGATTTCGTCAGCATGGTCCGTGTCCCCCTATCATCTTAGGATTGAGGTTGTAAATAGGTAAAACTGACTAAGGTTCCAGGTATGTGATTGATTATGTGTCTCCAAAATGAAAGAAAATATACGTAACTTGTAAGATTTTTGGGCGGTTTAATGAGTTGATGATTGCGCCCTCTATTATCACGGTAAATAGAGTCAAAATTATGAAAACTGAGTGGGAAAAATCATAGGTCTGAATTCAAATATCAATTTGACAGGATGATATTGCCAAAACTAGAATTATCATTAAAACAGATTGAGAGAGATAGCAGCATCATCATCATGAAGGCACTAAGTGGAGAGCATGCCTTCACAGGGCCAATCAGTCCTGCACATCTCTGACTCTGCCCTCTTACGTAAGAGTAAAGCAAGTGAAAGACGCTTGATCTACCCCTTTATCTCAATCCATACCAGAGTAGTGCCACTAAGTTTCATGGAAATCCTTTGTAAGATTTAAAAAAGAAATCCAAATCAACAAACACACAGGATCAGGAAGAGAAAAAAAACCTCTTCGGTGGAGGTAATACAATGTACTGCTTGTCTATAGATTTATGCGTGTTCATTTATACTGCCAGTTGCATGTCCTGCATCAAGATATGTTCAAATCAAATCAAATCAAATTAAAAAAAATTTGGGGGGGAAGGGAGTGCGGAAGAGAGGGAGAGGGTAAGGGAGGGTTAGAGAGGGTGAAAGAAAGTGTGAACATCTTGCAATGTTAAAGAAACTAAAAAAACAGTTCCTGGGTCCATCTTGTTTGAACACTTTTTTTTTCCTGGCCCATGATCCAACAGGTTTTGCTAAATCAGTCGAGAAGATTTTTTTTGGATTTGATTTTATTCTGTCTGCATATATACTTATGGTTCATACTCAGATTCGGGATAAACCCTTTCTTAAAATACATCCAGTTTGACCGTGCGGCAGATAATTATTATTTCTGTGTGTGTGTGTGTGTGTGTGTGTCTATCACCACCATCAGCCCTGTTTGAAACAATAGCCTATTACATTTTATGTGGAACTAATACCTATTTCTCATCAAAAAGGGCAAGATCCACCTTGCCTGACACATAAGGACAAACAAGGACAAAGACACAGACATTAACATTTATGGGAATGTGTTGTGGTTGTTGTTCCATGCACGGCTCAGAGCTAAAAGAGTCCCGAGAACTGAACACAGAGCAGTGAAGTTGACCTCAGCAGCTACTAGATGCCCCAACCAACTCTGAGGATTGTAGATGCTGTAGATGACGTAGTAGATGCTGGTATGTCGGGCCAGTGTTTAGGATCAGTCTAGTAAATTTTTGTAATCCTGCTAATGAGCAAACACACTAACAAACCAAACAAATGGGTGATACCAGTTTTACCAACGTAGGCATTGTTCATTGAGTTGTCATGACAACCTTTCATTTTGCTAGCAAGTAAGGGTAGACAAGAAAAGAACGTTAATATTTTGTTTTAAATCTGTTATTTAAAAGAAAAGATGAGCTGATGAGGGTTGCTGTGGAGAGGGACGCCTTGCATGCCCTTCTTAGCCTGCTGCCACTGCAGACCGACCCCAGATAAGTGGAAGAAAATGGAATGGGACAAAAGACCCTGAATGCAGGAAATAGGTCGTTATTTGGTGATTGAAAGTCCACCTGCAGTATAGATCTGTCATCATTAGTCTATATGCCTAAAAACTGTTCTGCTGAAAGATTTTACTTTTGATAATATGCTCCCTATTCTTTTGTTAAAGATCGTTAGCAGTAATAATACCAAATTAACAAACGTACTCCCTGTTGATAGCTAATCGTGAAAATATCGTAAGGAACTCACATTTGTTCCAGCACACATATGAGTGTGAATACATCTGTGTGTGTGTTTGTGTGTGTGTTTCATCTGTAAAAGTGTGTGTGGGTAAGATTGTTGTGAGTTGGAATGTGACGTGAGAGCACTAATCAGAGCCAGCTGGGGCCAATAGTGAGATTAAAGTTAAACAGAAAAACAATCAGCTGGGATAAATATACTGTTGCCATGAGTTACGGCCCCCATCCAAGCCTCTCAGGGGGAGAAAGGGACAGAGAGAGGGAGAGATGATGGAGGGATAGGCCAATGCATGGCACTCTACCCAACCTACGTAGCTGGCAAAGAGCCTGCGATTAAGAGCTCTGTTGTCGTCTGTTTGATCCTTTCCGCTCAGTGGTGAGTCTAGTCTCACCAGAACATTCACATGACACACACTGACACACTGCCAGTCAGGACCAGGAGAGGAGTTTTGTATGTTTATGCGTGTTTTTAAGGGATGTGCTTCATGCCCTCACAAACAACCAAAAAATGGCCATATTGCTGGTTAACACTACTCCATTGGAGTAGCTATAGGTTATTAACTTAGAATTTGAAAATGCTGAATATGTTCTGTTTAATGGTGGTGTTTGTAGTTTAGCCAAGACCCCTGTCAAAAGAGCGAGTGAATATTTGTATTATTTACATGAAGATACTTACAGTGTTTTGTGAAATCTTTCAGTGTATTAGGCCACTTTTTGGTCTACAGTGATACTTTGTGATGTATGGCAATACTTCAAGGGATATTTCAATACTTTGTTGTGTATTGCAATACTTAACTCGTATTGCAGTACTGTATTGTATATTATGATACTTTTCCATGTATAGTGATACGTTGCTGGTTATTGCTATATTTTACGGTGAATTGCAATACATTATGGTGAGCCTTGATACTTTGCGATGCTCTGCATTACTTTACAATGTACTGCTTCAATTCATGGTGTATTGCAATACTAATTAGTATATATTGTAAAATTTCTGTTTTTACATTGAAAGCAAAGAAAATGGATCAAATGTACCAATTTCTGTAAATTTACCAATATTTTTACTTGCTTTATTATTAACTTGTGACAAACAAATTAACTTGTCAACAAAACATTTATAAATCATTAGTTGTCGTTTTTTATAAGATACCAAAATTGACTTGGTCATCAAAGAGGTATAGTTATTAACCCTGTTGCCCAACAGCAAAGGGGTTCAGTGTAGAACTTTGCAGATCTATGCCTGTTAGGTAACCAACTTCAGTCCCAGACTCTCTCACACACACACAGACTCATAGTCTCATAGTTCTCTAAAACATCTCATTAATATATGCATTCTCTCATTGATTTATGCAACACCCCAACCCAAATGCATAACCGGCCGCTTAATGGACAGTAGGTTACAGAATTGATTGTAAAGAGGAAAAGTCTGCAAGGTTTCATCAGGCTATAACACATTTCTCACACTGTTGTATATGAGCATGACAAACACAAATACCTTCTAGCTTTGTTATCATTTAAAAGTAGACAAAATGTTCACGTGATTCTATGTGGTTATTTTATATGTAGCTGTGAAAAACTGGACACATACGTTATAGCAGTAAAGCCACAGAGAGCGCTATCAATGCTCACTATCACTGAAGATGGAGGCCTATCGGTCATGGTGGCCATAAGATGTCAGTAACAATGTCGACAAGAATGTCTGATCAGACAGCGTGTTTAAATTAATTTAACTGAACATGCGTTCCATTGAACACATTATGCAATCAGACAAACTCATCACAGAAGACAGCTGGCTCTAATGAGAACCTACATTGACTTAATGGCCGTAAAAGAGGACCATTGAGGCGAAACGTTCACAATAGCATATAGCTTATGTTTATAGAATCCACACATCTGAATTAATTAATGAAATGACGTGTAAAATAATACGCTTCCTACGATTGCTGCAGAAGACCAATCGACACCATTAATTAACCGCTCCAGAGTTCACTTGCGAGCGGCCCGAGAACTCCTGTTCCAAGCAAACTAGAGTCTGGTAGTTTGAGCCACACCAGCGTTCTCGGACCTTGTTCACACCAACCCAAACAAACTCCATCAAGAGGATAAACACTCCAGGGTTCAATTCAACCAGACTAAACAAGGCTGGTGTAAACAATTTTCAATAAAAACTCCAAATCCGATCTCCACCTCCATTTGGTAATTTGCAAAATAGCTACCAAAAATTGAACAAGCAGTTTTTTGAGAGGAGAGGATGACCAGGACTTGCTTCCCAAAACATCCCAGTTCAGATGACAATGACTATGTAGCTGTTTACTAAATAATTTTATATAGAGGGATGCTAACTCGAAATGACCCTGATGAGGACATGGGTGTATGCACACATCAACCAGAAGCAGAAAAAATAGTGAATACATGATGGATTACTTACATTATGGTGCGTGTGATGTCAAAATAGGAATGCTTCATTGTATTGAAATAAGTATCACAATACGCCACAAAATATAGCAATATATTTCAATGCAAAAATGATCTTTAATGCTCAGCCCTAGCAGCAGCCGTAAAGAGGAATAATCCAAACTGAAGGGGTACATTTTATTACTGACAGCTATGAAATGAGGAGAAGCCTTCTCTTGAATTATGGGAGAAAAAGTCACTGGCTATCACAAAAAAATTGTTCTTCTGTTTAAGGTAAATGCTAAATGATACTCCTCGATGCTTTGAACACCTGTCTTTATTATATGATTAAAGGATTATTCCACTTTTCAGTGATGTTAACAGATTTTAAATAATGCATATTATCATTAAACATTTTAATAAAATTGAAAGAATATTAATTGTACTGATCATACCATGTTCCCTAAAATGAATTTGGTATGTCATGATAATAAGACAAGATTTAACTGCAATTGTCCTTTAAATTTAGGAGTAATAGCTACAAATTAATGTTGCATATATGATGATGTTAAATATATTGCATCTTGTTTGGTTCTATCTACATGTACTTTGCAGTGGAGACTAGATTGAGACTGTGTCTATATAATTGAGTGTCTGTTTGTATCAGAGTGTAAGAAGATTAAGGCCTGTTCGCAGCCGTCGGTGCAGACTGGATCATTTCTGATCTTTCCCTGTGAAAGTCTGATTGGCCGTGAGGTATTAACTCGATGCTGTGTTGTTATATTTTTCTCTTTACGATTGTGTGTAAACAGCAACATTTGCTTCCTTGTTCAACCACTCCATCCAAACTCTGCTGTTAGAAAAGACTCCTGTTATCTCTTGCTGTGACATCTGTTGCAATTTTGATGATAGCTTTTTTCACTCTTTATCATGAATTGACTGAGTGGGTCTTTGGAAGCCTGGCCAAAGGTGTCATCCCCGAACAACGCTCTGGCCCGAGTAGACAAACAAATGTCCAAGCAATACTTCCCAAGATAAGGTTATACATGTGTTGATATCTGGAGTTACTACTTTCATAATTAGGAACATCCTATTGAAGTTCCTTTTAACCACCAAAATGCTACTTTAGGGATGCTCCCCTGACGAGGATCCATTTTTTGAGAAAATCCTCCATGACATAGCCAAATCTTAACATCTAAGATATATTTTGTCATTAAAAATTACATTTGAAAGAAAAGCCACCCTGCCGAATTGCCCCATCAGCCATCCTATAAAAGCACATATCATTCAAACGCTACAGACGTTTCCATATCTTCATTGGATACCATCCACACATCCCATCGGACAAAAAACACCTTGTAAATAAGCATATTGCTTTACCTAGTGACATCAGCCCCAACATTAGAGTGCTGGGGGATTGTGTTGGGGGCGTGAGAGGTTAAGACTTGTTGAATAGCTCATAGGCTTCACACAATGGGTGGATTAGGTAGCACTACAAAGGGGCCTTTAGGGCTTTACTGGGGTGTTCAGCAGCTTACAGCGACTTCAATAACACTGCAGCAGTGCACATCCAGCTGGGCCGGCTGGGGCTGGCAAACAAGCTACAGTTAGAAGGATGAGGGGCAGTCAGAACCAAGGGAGCTGCGATGTGAAGAGCTAATAGAGAAGTAATGAAATGTTAGTGACTGACAGCAAAAATGAAGTCTAATGGGAGAAAAGAAAGAATGATTTTTTTTTTTTTTCGACATCAAACCTCCTGGACGAGCTCTGGGTGTCACATTGAGTGGAGGAGTTGGCGGGACTGTAAAAGAGAGGTGTGGTTCTGTCTCAGTGGCTCCAGCACTTGTGTCTGCTTGCCCGGAGCTGTGGTTGGAAAAACGATATGATTACAGATGACCCATATTCGTACTGATCAAGCCCAGAGCTGTACAGTATACGCAGTTCATGACAGAAAATGTATATCAGAGTGGTGTCTACTCTATATCCTGACATTGGACTAAGCATTATTTATCGCTTCTTCAACATCCTCAAAACCACTGGCTATGTCCAGGAAGCCATTATTATTAAGTTATATATCAGCATATATATTGTGTTTCCACATGATGCCCAGCCTGCCCCAATCATCGAACCATCTCATGGCTATCTTCAACTAAAATAAGTAAAAGAGTGGAACTTTTCACTGTAAAAACTGAAATTTAACCAATAAGTAAGAAATACCTTCAGAGAGTGCGATATGTGCCTGTTTTTGCCTGTAAAGGATTTTTTTTTAATGTTCGAGAACATTCATGTTTATTTCTCCTTAATACGCTCCCATTCATTTATTTTTCTGCAACTACTTATCCTGAGGAGTGTCGGATGCGCTGAAGATTATCCCACCTGACAGGAGGCGGGTTACACATTGGACAGGTCAATCACTTTCAAACCCACTGACAATTTAGAGTCATCACAAGTATTACACCCGTGACTGATCATCTGTCACATCACATGAGTTTCCAGTGTTGACCCTCAGTTATACCTCTGAAATGACTTTAATCAAATAAATACATCTGCTCTAGTTGCCTAAAATTCTGGATGGTCCATAACTTACCTAAACTAAAGATTAGCAGGAGCCAAATAATTATCACTCCTCAGAGAAGATTACATTTTTCTTTTTCAGTTCACCCCTAAAATTATAGAGCTTTTACAAAATTATGCCAATTATATGAACAAAATCATGCAAAATATATATTTTTAAAAAATGCAAACCCAAATATAGCCTGAGTGACGCAAAAATGTTAATTTCAAATGTTCTTCAATGGTCATTTATTTATCAATTTATTTTGCAATAATACATGACCTGATAGTTATTTCTACACTTAAACTGTTATATGAGAATGATTAATCCAAAAATATGTATGGTTAGTGTCAGGTCACAAGCTCATCTGATAAAGAACCTGCATTGGTCTTATAAATCCAGCCATTATCTTAACCCAGAGCGGTGTGAACCAGCAGTCCTCACTTCTGCTGGGATTACTGCATTGGTGCAGGACTGTGTAGTGTTGGGGAATTAAAGAGGGGAGGGGTGCAAGGACGACCGGCGGGCTGGGATAACACCGCAGAGTGGCACATCGCGTGTTCGCCTGGATAATAACAGTGTGGTTTGTATTAGGTTTCCCGGGCTAAAAGTAAGAATCTCCCACTTCCTGCAATGCCCTCCACTCCGTGACAAAGACAGGATCCATATTCGGACCAGAACATCTGCAGGACGTATTAAAACACACTCTGCGGTTTCACGTCTGTGCAGTATGAATCTGAAGAGACTCTTAAGCTAATTAGAGCTCCTGTTCATCTTGAGGTCAGTGGCGTGTTATGCAGTTAGTTTTTGACAGTTGGTGGTGTGCAGCTCCACATCATCTCAGACTGCAGGATGAATTTATGGTATGATATTCTGGCAACTCTAACTCTGTTTTAAACTGAGGGAAGGAAATAAGATGTATGTATACACAGATTAGCCAGAGCTTTTATAGCCTCCACCAAGGAAAGGATCTCCCCACCAGTGTTCGTTTATTTGTCATCGGGATTATGCAAAAACTATTTAGGCCGGCAAAGAAACCATTGAAATGTCTTCGGGATCCGAATGCATGGACTGATTCAGGATTTTTTTTTATTTAAACATTTTTTAACTTTTTCCCCTTTAATGAAAAAAAAAATACACTGAATTGATTTCTGCCAATCTTTGTGGAGGGGTGCGAGCAAAACAGACATGCTTAGTATAGTTGGTCTTGGTGAAAGCATGCAATCCTCAGCATTCCATTCTAGTTTTACAGGCAATCGCCAAAAAGTAACACATGCTTTGTATCACTTTAACAACATTCTTTACCTCACATACAATGAATTATGTGTCAGAAATGAAAGTCAAAAATAATAATAATCACAATCAACTTAAGGAGCGCACAAACAATGAATACTTAAAGAATTGCACCTTGATTCTACCATTCCCCATGGACCGACATAGAATTTTAAGGCTACTAAAAATTTTGCTGTCAGATTTTTTAGTTTTGAGCCCAACTCAAAACTCCTATGTTTTGAGAAAAAATCACACTGTTTAGTGAGTTCATTATGTTAATCTTTGGTCAGATAATTTATCTTCCAAGTGTACAAAACCTTCAGCACTTAAGTTCTTATATAGCAGCTTTTTAATCTGCTCAGTCATTCAAAGGGCTTTATAGTACAAGCCATCATTAGCCAGTATTCAACCATTGGTGGCTCCCCAGTGGAGCCGTCATTGGGAGGAAACTAGGGTTCTGGGATACTTTGACATGTAGTCTGCAGGGGGTGAGGATCAAACTACTAACCTTCCAAAAAGTGTAGGACTTCTTAACCTCCTGAATTACGGCCGACCTAAGAATAACAGACATGGCAGCAATTAGCTTTACAAACTTCCTTGCTAACAGTCACTAAAATAACAAATTGTCTGTTAGTCTAGGACGTCACATTTCGTAAAAAGGAGAGATGGCTCGGCACGGTCCCTGCAAAAATGCTCCCTTCCTTTTTGAAAGAATGCCCAAAGAACTCGCCCAGAACCCAACAAGGGCCCACTAGGGTCCAACTACAATTAATGTGTTTTGCCAATTTGAATAATCTCTTGAGGCCAACTTTACACAAGCAACTCAATAAAGATAGTTAGAGCAACTGATTTGATATAGTTGGTGATTCAATTGAATATATTTTTCTTCAGTGTTCTTCGAATTCTATTAAGACCTGGAACGTTCCCTGGGACTAAAGCTGCGTTCCAGCTAAAAGTCGCTGTACCATAACGTACTTTTCACAAGTTAATCTACTCTACTAATCTACAACTGAACTTCATTTGAAGCTATTTTGATTAAACAGGATAAAAGGGCACCTTTCAGCAAAACCTCATCAATTTATAAAACTCCAAAACTGTAAACAGTGTCTTGGTCACAAAATGGATGAATCTGTTACTTTAACTCGTCCTGACTGAAACAACCGCATCCTATATGGCTTTAGAGACACCTTCATATAGTTGGGACAATGATTGAAGTGTGATGAGGTACCGTACGTGTCCTTTCCCCAACAACTCTGCAGGAAAACGCTTTAATCCTTTAATGTCCATCTCAACTGTTTGGTTGAGCACATTTTTTGTCACTATTTTTTATTGAAAAAAATGACTGAATCTGTTTATTATATGACCCAGTAGCAGCATGTATATGCTTAAGACTAAGGGGCCAAGGATGGAGCCCTGTGGGATCCCAGTTCAAAGGGGCCACCAGCCGAGGAGGCATTAACCATGGCTACTGAGACTGTCCTGTTCCAGAAGTAGGGTTTTTTTGCATATTGAAGCATGTGATGAGCTAGTAAACAATATTATGTAACTTGATACAGCTAAACGAAGTGGAATGAGGGTCAGATTTTAGAGTTTCCAAGATATTAAATTAATGAACCCCCCCAAGAAATAATGTGCCTCTACTCTGCTCTCTGCTCATCTAAAACTGGTTGATGAGGGATGAAAAAAGACATTGCAGGCTAGTATGTGTGCCTCATGCAACATTGTAATGCATCGTGCATGAGAGAAAAAACAGTCAGTCATACGCTGAGTCATATGGAGACATTCTGACATGGCAAGAGGGTCATGTGAGACAAATTCTTATGAAGTATGAGGCGAGTAATAATCGTAATTTTTTAAATAATGTGTGCTACTTCTATGATGAATTCTAAGCAGGATATGTTCCTGATCTGGTGCCATGGTACCCGGTAGAGAGAGGCGGGGCTAGAATAATGATCCTTTAAATATGCGACCTGTTGAGAGGCAAGTTCAAAAGTGGAGGGGGAAAAAAACGTAAAAGTATGAAGAAAAAAGCCCCCCCTCCTCCTCTCCCCACGCACAATGCTTCGACAGTTTATGTGTGCACTTTTGTTTGCATGTTAGGTGCATTATCAAATCCTGCTCTCAATTTGTTGGTGACAGCTGTACTCCGCCCTGATCGCTCGCCGCTGCACATTCACAGGGCGTTGACCGCTATCAGGCGGCAGATTAAACAAAGCTAGATGCCTGACGGACGTCACAGTACACTACATGCATCACCGTCTTAATGCACCGCTGCCACTTACGCGTATGCCACTCTGTCCGTATATCGACAGATAAGTTTTACAGCATGTAATAACAGTAATAGGTTCCTTCTGGAGAGATCCACACCAGAGCAGTGTGGTTAGTCCAAAGCGGGGGGACGCCGAGGGGCGGCGAAGCAACGTGACATGTCAGAGAATTCTCAGAGAATGTCGGCCGTGTTGCAGAATAATGAAGTCCTCCGACGCTGTGGGTTAATCCCTAAGATGTGGACTTGCATTGTTTTGAAAGAGGAACAGGTTCACAGTGTTAGGAGAAGACATTTCTGGTTTTAAGTAATCACGCCGTGAAATGCTCATCTTTGATTCTGTAGCAGAGGATTCAGAAATAAGTCAACTTCAATATTACTTTGGTCTTGTTTGTGTCGTTCTGACGAAGAAGAGGACAGATCACTGAGTAAGGACTGTATCGCAGCTATGATGTCCTCCAGCAATGTTATCAGTCCACTGGCTCCACGTGTCAGTATTTGCACTAAAACATGCAGTCGCCATAGTAAGACACTAAATGTCAGACCCTCCATGAGCTTCTGGGCTCCTTGTTATATCCCCAAAAAGTCGGGGATATTATGGAATCGTCCTTGTCGCCACTGCATCTGCGTTTGTATCTGCCCACCATCATTTATATGAACCCAATAACTCAAAAAAAGAACTGGATTTGAAACAAAGATGTTTATTGCATCATTTCATCATTGCATGGCCATCATTTCTCAATCATTGTTCGGATTTAGTACAAATATTGTGCATATGAATTGACGTGAGATCTGTGTTGCATATATCGTTTTCACTAGGGGAAACTTTTTAGGAAATATACTGTTTTTCGAACATAACCTCCGAACTTTGTTACGATAATCCAAATTTTAGGAATATATGAATCGACTTGAAGAACTCTGTCTTGTATATGTTATATTTTAGTCCAATAGATCGTATTTTAATCCCTACGGGGAGCTTTCTTATGAAAAATGCTGTATTTCGGCCATAACTTCCTAAGCATTGAACCAATTTAGTGCACATTTGGTGACTATGAATCAACTGAAGGAGCTCTATCTTGTATACATCATATATTACTCCAATGGATCATGTTTGAAAAAATGACTTTATATCTAGTTTGAGTAGTTTAATCGGGGTAAATGCTTGTTCAACGAAGGGGATTGGGAACTTTTCGTTCAGGAGCAGCGTCGTAGGCCTAGTTTGTGTGGTCTGTCCAACATAGTCGGCTCTGCTCAGCTCTGATTCATGGACTTTCAGATTTTTATTTCTTTTTAGCCTACAAACTTGAAAGGTATGGTTCAATTAACAGAAGATTTGAGAATGTGAAGAATGTGATCACCGTCACTTAAGCCTCCATCTAGCAAACAAGTAGCCCTTGACCCTAAACAGATATTTTTCCAATTTTATGCAAATGTTGAAATATTAACATAGCATGTTCCAAAGTCCAGAAAACAGGATGTGATGTCAAAAGATCCAACCCTTTATCCTGAGCAGAGGTCAATCATGGAGCAATAAAGAGCTAATGCTAGAAGTACATTAGCCCAGTGTTGTTTGGAAGGCTGCAGGTTCTGTTGCCTGGTACACGTCATGGTCCAATGTTTCTGGTGACAGTGAAACAGAGCCGAGTGGATCTGGAGGGAAAATGTACTTATATTTGCTTAACATCAGAGAAACACCAAAAGAACCAAACTAAAAGTGAATACAGCCAAAGTTAAATGTCAAATGTCCTTATTGGTTTTTGGTGTATATTAACATTTAGTTTTAAAACAAAGTAATAATATTAATTAGTATATTTAATTAATATATAACACTAAGTATTTTAATTTTAGGCAATAAAAAACTGAATCATTGGTCATCTTTTTGTTCCACAATAAATTCATCTGATTATTATCTGATAAAAACGGATTGAATGACTCAATGCAGCTTTGCAGAAGGTGTCTGGTCTACTGATGTTTATTAAGTAATACCTGCAGACATGCAGCTTGATCTGATTGATATAATCATTTGAACCAATTAAACTTCTACTCATTGCCTTTACCAAATAAAACGGCGAGACTCTGAGTTACTGCTATCATGAGGGAAACTATGAGGAGAACCGGCTGCTGGATGGCACCTTCGGTCTTTTGCCTCTATGCTCAAGTCGGACAACCGACCTGCACCTCACGACCAGCTGTCGGCCCTTGAGCTGCATTTTAGTCTTGTCGTTTTCGTCTATGGTGATGTGTGTTTGTTCAGTATCAGCTAGTGTTCAGTGACATCACCGTCATGATGTAGTCATTTTGTTTTCGTCAACTTAAGTCCCACTACAAAAGTTCATCACAGAAGGTGCCATGTGGATTCAAACCCAGAGCTTGTTTCGGTGAGGCGACAGCTGCTATGATCATCATTGTATCACATCACGTTTGCTTGGATAAACTTTTCGGGTTGGTTCAATCATTTGAAACCACGCACATCTCAAGGGCCAAACTGTCACCTGATAATACCGGCCACACCTGGAATGTCATTTAATTCTAGCTCCACAGTTGTAAAATGTAACGTGTTTGATCACAACAGCACGATACCAAACGCTCACATCTTTCAATCTAAATAATCTTGCTCTTACCAATCACCTGCTTGCTCCATCTCACCATCTCTCTCTCTCCTTTGTCTCTCTGCCCTCAGAGCTGCAGAGAGAGGGCAGCATCGAGACCCTCAGCAACAGCTCCGGTTCCACCAGCGGGAGCATCCCGCGCAACTTTGAGGGCTACCGCTCCCCTCTGCCCACCAATGAGAATCAGCCGCTCAGCCTCTTCCCCACCAACTTCCCCTAGAGGCCCAACCCTCTTCCAGGAACCGCCGGCACCGTTCAGTTTACCTGCCCTACCGACTTTCACCCACACAGCATCACACTCACACGAACATTGTTGGTGTTTAATTTCTTGGGTTGGACGTACGTGGCCAAAATTTCCAATAGCTTTTAATTTTGTTATTCGAACTGTCACCCTAAAGAAGGGAGTACACTTTTGTCTTAAAGCAAACATCTAGATTCTGATTGAAGGTGTGTTGCCGAGGAATCAACCAAATCTAAAGAATGCCGGGTATTTTTGTAGCAGGGAGGAATTTAATTTATTTCCTGTATCATATTCCTGATAACAGACCGGTCTGAGCCCGTTACCTGCATCCGACCCTGCTGCCCGCTAGCGAATCAGAAGCTGATGGACGCAGACGCTGCCGGAAACGAGCCGTCCTCTCCTCGTCATTCTCTGAGTGTGTTTGAAGTTTTACGGCGCGCCTGTTGTCTGAATGAGCCATGAGGAAGGCAGTGCAGACAGAGGAGAACTGTTTATTCCAGCCAGTGGTGTATAGCAGCTCCATTTCCCTCCGTGTGTGTGTGTGTGTGTGTGTGTGTGTATGTGCGTGTGTGTGTTTGTTTGTGTGTTTGTGTGTGTACGGCCTCCAGCTAAATGTTATTGATTAAATTTGTTCCTCTCATGCCTTTTGATTCCTCATTACATTTGACAACAGATGCCGTAATGAGATGACACTATTACTATGTTGCTGAAGTAATTTAGATGTTGACAGTGTAATTGAGATTTTATTTGTGACATAATTAGATATATTCCCTACATGGCCTTTCCAGAGAGTAAATTTTAATTGAGCGGAGTAATAGAGGCTTTCCTTTTAGACTTTGACCAAAATCTTCTGGTTCTTCACCTCCATAGTTAGATATATCTTTTTTTTAAAGTATTTTCCTTAAAAGTACTAGCACAGATTAGATTCCCCTTTTATAGTTAGAAATTCTTTTATTAAATGTGCTTCTTTGCCTGTTTTTTTGTCCTGAACTGGAAACCCACTATTGAGAATTGTCACCTTTAAAAGATAATGATTGTGTTCAATCCCACATGTTGAATTTTGCTGAACGAATGAGGGCATGAATCTAAACATTCTAAATAAGAGCAAATGCTTGTCTTTGATTTGTAAAGTGCAAGAAAATAACATAATAAATCACAGCAGTCAACTTTTTTCCTCACTCTGACTCCTCATTGTTGACTATTAGCACACTACCACTGATAATTAGTACCATATTTTTAAAAGGCTATAAAGTGCTGTTAAAGGGACCTTTTATGACCGGCTCTGACTCTTTGTTCTCAAACGCTGGAGAAACGAGAGGCCATGTTTGTTTCTCTTCTAATCTGCACAAAATATCAATATCCTAAATCTCTTTTTTAAAATAAACACGGCACTTGAAACATTTCAGCTCACTTAAATTGGATCAGATTAGCGGTTATAATAATTACTTCATCTCATCAATGTGTTCCCAACTTAATAGTCATAAAATTAGGAAAGGCTACCAGCCATGGCTGGCTACCAGACTTGAATACATGGCTAGAAAATCTTTCTGCAGATAATTAGAAGTAAATCAAAAACAGCATATCTCTGTTTGTACATGCAAATGTTTTATCATAAAATGTACTACAGTATGAGTGCATGAAAAAAAAAAACAGTTGTAAGATAATACAACGTTAAAGTAAAGTCTGCAACTGCCAGTACACTCAATACATAATAAGATGAAAAACAGTTTTATTTCAAACCTTTTATTTGATTGCATAATGTTATTACATAGTAATTACACAGTGCTTAATATTCACACAAGAAAAAAAAAAAGGAAATGTCCTTCATTATCAGGGTCACTTTTCATACCCATTTAAAAATACCAACAAAAAAAAACCCCAACACAATAATCATAAGAAGAAATAGAACTGCGAAGTGGCACACAGTGTGCAGCCACTTTGCAGTCATGAAACGACATAAAGAGAAATGTGAGCACAGTTACTTTTGAAAAGAAATTCTGAAATACACAATTTAAAACTTAGTTGGCAGAGAATTCCGGCCATTAAGCAGTAAATCCTTATTAATTCTCTCTTTGTCAAAACTCACATAATTTAAATAATATACATGTAATAACGTGGTTATTACAAATCGCATCTTTTTGACTTGAGCAAATTGAACGTTATAATGTGAGAAAAGTGTGAAACCCAGGCACTAAAGGGTCACAAACCCATGTACTTCTAGTGCCGGTCCCAAGCCCGGATAAAAAGGGAGGTTTGCGATAGGAAGGGCATCCGCCGTAAAACATGTGCCATATCCATATGATCAATACAAGATTGATTTTCAAACCCGATCGGTTACCTGGTACAGTCAGCCAGCAGGGTATGGATGGAAAAAGGTGATCCGCTATGGCAACCCCAAAAGGGAGCAGGCGAATGACGAAAAAGAAGAAGGATATGAGAAAAGTCTGAGCAAATTAAACGATAAGTTTACGCAGATACTATAGACAGTTAATATATATGTAATAACATGGTTATTACACATGACAGCTTTCTGACTAGCAAAATAAACATAGTCATAAGACCATATAGAATAGACAACTAATATTAACGAAGTAAAATGGTTATTACACATTGTGTTTTTGAAAGCGGTGTCAAATACAAAATAGATAGTATTGCTCATTAATATTTGTTATAACATATTTATTAAACAAATATTTCTAACTACAGCAAATTCAAATGTATCAAGATAATGTGTCAAAGTTCACAATTACTATATACATTCAATATATGTAATAAAATGGTCATTATTCATTGCATGTTTTGGATAAGCTCAAACTCAAAATAAAGGATGTTGATGGTTAACTCAGTTTACCATAAGTGCTTCAGCATTAGCGCCTTAGCATTTGCTATTTTCAGTGACGGCAGTTTTATAGTTTAGCTGTTGGCCATGATAATGAAAAAAAATTCACTAAAGCTGAATACAGAGAAAAGTTATTGGACAGTATAAATTTTGTGAATAGAATTTTGTTTTGTTTTTTAATCTAAAGTTTCAGTGTATCATCCACTTTTTCACAAAAGCTTTACCAAACACAACTTTTCTGGACCTCATGTTGGCTTAATTTCTGCAAAGGCACCAGCAGAAAGATTTGAACATGATTGTCGACCCGAGGGATTGCATTCATTTATTATAGTGCCCAGTGCGTGTAATTCACTTCTTGATAATCTCAGTCCAACTGTGAAATCTCTCTCGTCTTTCTGCCGAGACGCAGAAACACTTAACTAAACATGCCTGAATGCTCATTTGCAAGAATTTTACTTCTGTGTGATTCTTTGTTTCAACACCCATCAGATATTTTTGGTTATGACAACACTGAGAGGGAGAACGGTTTATAGAGGTTCAAAACAACATTCTGAATTATATTAATCTGACACTGAATTATGATTTAATTTGCCATGTAGTCTAAGTAAGTAAAATAAAGTCTTGTTTATACGATTGCTCAAAATATATTACTAGAATACAAAAGAGCTGCAAGGACTCCCCATTAAGTAACTCCTGTGTGAGTAACTTTCTCCGAAATGTATTATTTCACCATCATCACTTAAACTTTTATCACATTCTAAATGCCACTGTGGGTCAGTGATTGGTTTGCCAGGATAACAGACACATTCACATTTAAATGTATTTGGATTCATTGTTATTAACATATGATCCGCAAATTGTTCTTCTGAGGAAATAATCAATATTGAATTTTTTGAGGGGATTCCAGGTCGTAACGATATTGACAGACTGGCCATTAGTTTGCAGTGAGGTCATCTTGTTACAGGTGCTGATGATAGTCATTTTTTACATCCATGTCATAGATACTACTGAGTACATGAAGACATCTTTAAGTTCTCAAAAAAGGCCTGAAAAATAATCTCAAAAACATGTTATCTGTGAGTTGATACATTTAATGAATGGACTTAGACCCCATGTAACCCTTTAATGTCTTACCAAGCTGTTTGGTTGAGCACATTTTGAGTCACTCTAGTGAAAGATGTGTGCCACTGGTTATGATAATAATAATAATAATAATAATAATAATAATAATAATAATAATAATAATAATAATACATTTAATTTATAATGCACTTATATTAAGACCCAGTGGCAGCATGTACTGTATATGTGAAACAGTAAGGAGCCGAGGACGGAGGCCTGGTGGACACCACTGGTCAAAGGACCAGGTGACCTTTGACTTTTTACCTTTGACCAGGTAACCTATGTCTATTGAGAAGGTTCCATTGTTTTAGTATATTAAAACCATGAGAAGACTTACTAAACAGAATTATGTAGCTTGATACAGCCCCAAAAAAGGGTCAAATAGACTAAAAACTTTCCTCACAAATTTTAGTCGGTCATTTTTTATTTTGTTTGTTTTGAGTCAGTCTAAGATATTCAATGAATAAATTTGCAAAAGTTTGATAAATTTTATGGGAATTAATAAATTCCTATGCAAATGTGCTCAACCAAACAGCTTGGCTTTTTTACATTTACTTTTCTTGGAGAGGACATTAAACGATTGATTATGATATAAAGTATGTGTTAGTTTTATAAACATTGCTCACTTTAGCAGGTGTAACCAAAAATATCTATTTTTTATACAAACATAGTATGATTAATTGTCAATTGTTAATAATTGACACACATTTTCAAGTTAATGCACAATAAAAACACTAGATCAGTTCATGTAGAGCAGATTAAATACAGATAATTAAAGAAAAATAAATAGCATTATTATTCCTCCAGCAGACCCCTGTGAGACCCTGAAGGTCAGCATGCCACATGTTGTGACCACTAACACTTACCATCAGTGACCTGCTCAATGAAAGGCGTCCAGGACCCAGGTGGTGATGCGTTCACTAACCCCAGCGTCATCCGTCATATGTTGCATCTGTCGGCGCTGGAATAAAACAATAACCTGTGCACGTGTAGAGAGATAAGGTAATAAGGTAAGGTCAATAAGTAACAATAGAGGATGAATACACGATTATTGGTGATTTTATGTTGAAATGAAGGTTCCTTTGAGATGATTCATCTTCAACATTCAACAAATGTATGAATTCAACATTCAACATTAATGACGTTGTAATAACACAACATTTAAGATATTTTATGATTTGTCTGCATTACTATGTTTTAAATCCTCATTATAACGGTATTTTGGCATTCATACAAAGACATTGTTGTTTTCCCCCCGGTGCTGAACACGCCGAGGATGTGAGTGAGGCTCTCCTGAGTAATGAGCCTCCCTCCGGCCTGCAGGTAACCTCGGCTCCTCCGCTGCGCTCCTAATGTGATCCAATGTTCCAATGTAGCGCTGCAGCTGCTAATTCAATTTCTCCATGCTTTCAACACATCTGCAAAACACACAAAATACTAGTTTTGCTAGTTTTGAGAGAAAAAAATGTGCACCAACGAACTTAAAGCAGCAATAAAATATTGTCCGCTGCGTGATGTTAAAAAAGCGGAGCTTAAATGTTTCCTCTTGAAGAATTGGGATGAGAGCTTCTCCTGAGCAGAAATTCAAAATACGATCAAAGCAATTCATTTCGCTACATTAAATGTGGGGAAAGTAGATTATACTGCAAAGGCGGGTATAATTAACCGAACCATAAGAAAATCATTTTTAATATTCTGACCCACCATTAGAGTTTATTTCTAACATTTTGTTGTTTTCTAGTAAGTGTATTTTTAAAATGAATTTATGCGTTTTCCCTGTTTATATAGTCTTTTTTTCCAACTTTTACACTGCTATTTTCTGTCCTATATATTTTGTTTTTACAATATTAAATTGAGACATAAATATAAATGTTATACCAAAGGCACGGCTCTCTATTGGCTATACAGCTCTGCCGTTTTGCGTTTACTAAAGGGTGCATTTCCACCTGCACCCTAGGGCAGTGGGGAATTTGTATAGTAAGTGGGTGGGCAATGAGGAGGTGGCTTAGCCAACAACTGCATGCTTAGATACATATACTAGCTGAGCAGTTGGTTTCACAAATCCTTCACTGGGGTAGTTCCTTACATTTCTACACCTTCATATTTCGCGTGGGCGGAGCTTCTTGCATCTCTGCAGAGTTGGATTAATACCAGAAAGATGAACTCTGACAATTAAACCCATCAATGAATACCATTTGACACTGAAAGTGCTAAAATGCTACATTTTTAGGAGCAAAAATCAGCTAAGAAATTGTCATACTCCTGTATTTGCTGAGTAAATATCCTAAAAAGGGGGGGATGAGGTAAGTGTTCCTCAGGGTGTCATGGTATTCATTTCATAGGCAAACAATGTCCAAAAAGCTCAAGCCATAAATATGATGGAACATCGTGGTAATTATTTTCATTAAACATTTCTAAAATATTAATTATTATATTCATAAATATTGCCACACAAATTACTTGATCACCTTCTGTTTACAACCAAATCAATAAAACCACTGAGACTCAAGCAACACTGACAGCAGTTTACTAAGAAAAGGTCTGCAATCTTGAAATATCCTCATTTGGGCCTGAAAACACAAAAAAAATTAATTGAACAGTCCAATCGAGTCTCTGTCTGAAGTAACTCATCATCTCCCACGAACTCAACGCCCCCCACTCTCACACGGCTGTCACTGCCAGATTGGCAAGTAAGGATCAAAATGGATCAGCTCAAATTAGTCTTTTTTTAACTCTTCAATTAAATTATTTCTATTCCCCGAATGCGTCTTGTTTGCACATTGATACAGAAAATAATACAATGCAGGCCGCAGAAATTCATACAAAAATGATGCATCCAATTTATGAAATCTCTCTTGAAACAACTTCGCGCTTTAGCCGTTCTGTTTTTGTAGGATTATAAAAATACATGGATGGGGTCACTTTATGAGGGGCAGGGATCCAAAGTGCCAGAGTAGATAAGAAAAGTGTTTAAATACAAAATGAATGTATTTATAATAATAAGATAATTTTTTATAATCATATTATACTCATTTTATACTTGTGAATTGAATAGTCGTGATTTGGTTGCTGCATGAGGCGTCACTATTGAGGGCTTGCTCAAAGGTACAACAACCAATGCCACAAAGCAACTTTTTCATTAATGCTGCAGTGATGTTAGGCCAAGACACTTGTCTTATTTAAAAATAGATAGATAATTAGACCATAGATGCACCTGGGGTAACACAGTTTTTGCTTCTTCACTAAGTGTGGTCTAGGCCCACCTTCAGGTCTCCAGTTTTCTTGATATTATTTTCTCCATCATTAAAGATAGAGAATCCACCTGATCCAACAATGTAAATACAAATAATTTCAATTTAACAAATATCTATGAATTATTGGGGTTCTAATCCTCATCAGATCCGAGAGTCGGCTGCCTGTGGATCGGGCAGCTCAGTCCCTCTGACTCCCTTAGGTCCCCATAGCGCCCCCGCTTGGTGGTCCATCTGTCAGTCGGCCTCCGTGCATCAGTGCAGCTGCAGCTTTAGGTTTATAGCAGCATGTAACTGGATCTGATTGTAGTTTCTGACACAGGCTGTCATGAAGTCATGTCTAGAGTGAGCGCTCCCGTACGTGTTTCATAGACGATCTCTGGTGCATCACTCCGGTCCGAAAATTCATCTCTGTTATTATATGACAGTGTGTTTAAGTGTGTGTGTGTGTGTGTGTGTGTGTGTGTGTGTGTGTGTGTGTGTGTGTGTGTGTGTGTGTGTGTGTGTGTGTGTGTGTGTGTGTGTGTGTGTGTGTGTGTGTGTGTGTGTGCGTGCGTGTGTGTGTGTGTGTGTGTGTGTGTGGATGGAGTTGAGGAAACATTTTTGCTTCTCCTACAAGTGAGAACTGATATATGTTTCATTCAGCAGAGTGAGCTGCGGAGGAAGTGGAGGAGAGGAGAGGAGGAGGAGGAGGAGGAGGGCATGCTAGTGGCTGCAGGAGGAGAAAGAGGGAGTAGAAGAAAAAGCAAAGGAGGAGGAGGAGGAGAGGGCTGCTGGTCGCCGGTCTTCCATGTGACAGGGGGAAATATGAGGGACTTTGACAGGTCTTAAACGGTCTGGCGCCAAGGCCTCAGTCTAGCCGCTAAATATAGCCGGAGAGATGATGCAGGGAGATAGGAGGAGAAGATGAAGAGATAAAAGGAAGAAAGGAACAATGTCAAGGAGAGGAAGAAAATAACAATACTCGATTATAGACGAATATGGCGCAAAGCTGCCGCCTTATGTTGCAATTAGAGCGTCTTTGGCCCGAATGGCTGACTCAGGGGCCAAATCACCGGGACGGAAGACACTTTTAGGCATGTGTATCCATCTGCAGCAGGGTTCTATTGTGTTGAGAGGACGAATCAAGGGCACAGAGGCTTTTCCAAACTTCCCTCAGTATGAAAAGCTGCACGCAGGCAGGATGACAGACCAGTCTATTCATTAGATACCTGAGTGTAAGGCTCACCTGCTCGTTAAAGGCTCATTTTCGAGTGTGAAATATTCTAGCTCTGCTGGTGTGGTTTTTCGGGAAAGTTTTGAAATGAGTCATAAAGTCAGCACATCAAGTAATTGAGAATGGGATACGATCTCTAGAGGACCGAACCCGAGGTCTTCATCACCACGAACATCATCAGGCCACCCAAACGTTAAAGCGGGTGCTACAGTTCCTGTAAAAACGCGCACCTCCTGATTAAGTGCCATTATACGTAACATTTAAGAAATCAGGCAATGAGTAAGTGCTATTGCCTGATTTAAGTGGAATATCCTTTATATGTGCAACAATATCCTGTATATGTGCAACAATATCCTGTATATGTGCAACAATATCCTGTATATGGTCGATAATATTGTGAAAAAATGCAATAATATTCTGTATATGGGCATAATATATGAAATGTGTGCGATAATATCCCAAATAAGTGCAATACTAGCTATAAAAAATAGGTGCAATAATATACGTAAAAGTGCAATGATATTCTGTATTTGTATAATAATACCCTAAATATGTACAATAATATCCTGTAAATGTCCAATAATATACTAAATAAGTGCAATAATAACCTGTATATATCCAATAATATCTTAAATAAGTGCAATAATATCTTAAATAAGTGCAATAATATCCTGACTTTGTGTAATATTAACTAGCGATGTGAAATATCATCACACCATATCATCATTCTGCTTAAAACCCCTTACTTTTTGTTTTATACTTATTATGTAGAAGCCATTTAATTAAGTTGAGTCCTAATAAAATTAATTTTGAATATAATTAATTATGTAAAGCGTCTGAATGTGTTGTGCATTTCTCTCCCAACATCTCAGCGCTGTTTCCTCCTCATCATATAAACCAAGTGTGAGAAGCATATTTCCTGTTTACTCCCGGTTACCCACAGTTCCTCTCTCCGCATCAGGACTCCTAAATGCACGTTTCTGGACCGGTGAACGAATAAATGGTGACTCTTTTGCGCACCAAGCGTTTGGTGATAAAATGATCCGCAAGAAAACCCCACTACCAACCTCCACATGTTGCTCATCTTTCCTCCTACTCAGCCTCTCTTGCAGCTCCGGCGCTCCTGCGTTTCTGTCATTTCATAAATCTGAAGCTGCGGCAGTCCGAACCAGTCAGCTGTCCGGCCCAATTAGAGCGGACGCGAGCCGAGCCAGGACTCTGAGGGAGACTGTGACGTAAGCAGAGGACATCCTGGATGCTTTTGCATTCCCGCGTGGGGATGATGTTTTATTCCCAACACCTGGCAGGAGTTGAGATGTGTGTGTACATAAGTGGTGGAAAGTAACGAAGTACATTTACTAGGTACTGTACCTAAATAGACATTTATTATGTATATATATATGTGTGTGCGTATCATATATATATTATTTATATATATATATATATATATATATATATATATATATATGAGGTGCTTTACTTCACTTGAGTATGCTTTTTTTACGTTTACTCCTCTACATTTCAGCTGCAGTTACTAGTTACTAGTTAGTTTTCAGATTTCATTGTTTTTTCGTATACGTGTCCTTTTTATTTTAACTGTTGGTGAGGAATTTATAGATTTCATTTAATTCTTCAACTTCTTTGAGATCAGTAAAGTAGTTAGATCATTTGTAACCTCTACGTCATTATTATAGGTCTAAACCAGCGGTGGATCAAGTATTCAGATCCATTACTTGAGTAAAAGTACGAAAAACGACACTGTGAAAATGCTCCAATACAAGTACACGTTGTGCATTTAATGCCTTACTTGAGTAAAAATATGAAAAAGTACTTAAAGTATCAAAGTAGAGGCACTCATTGTGCAGTAGAATGGCTCAGTATGCTGTAAATGTTAAAAATTGAGAGTAACGAAGTACATTTACTCAAGTACTATACTGTTTTTTTTTAGGTAGTTTCATATTTTATTGGATTTTTTTTGTATTTTAGTTCCTGCTGCATTACAATATGGGTATGCGCTGACACGGTAGATGTAATGGGTTAAAGTAATCGGATTACTTTTTGATGTAGAGTAGTTTAATCTGTGAAATACTATTTATGGCATTGCTGACCCTGAGAAACCATGAATCTCTAAAAAGTCAACTTTCCTAAGATCAAAGATGTTTTTTTCAGTATTTTCTACTGAGATGTAGGTGTAGGTGTAGATGTAATAGTAAAATTATAAAGTAGCATCAAATGAAAAAACTCAAGCTTCAAACTTCAAAGACAAATTGTAACGGAGTATTTTCACAGAATGTTACTAGTACTTTTACTCAAGTAAAGGATCCGAATACTTTTCCTGCCTTCTTGCAGGTGCAACAAGTGAGCGCCGAAGCAACGGGCGCAATACCTGACGCACACGTGCAGCATCATGCACAACTCTGTAAATGAGAATTTTTTTGCCGTCATTTAATGATATAAATCAATTTTACTTAACAGAATTTATCTCTTTCAAGCACTGTGACCTAATTTGATTGTTTACAGAGTCATCTGCTGAATAGGAAAGGAATTTGCTGAATTCCATAAATTAATAATAAGGGTTTATAAATATTATTTCAGACGTTTTTATGGGCTTTAACTGTTTTATGGAAGTCACAGAGACGCGGCTGAGCTCCAGGGGTTAATAGGAATTGCGCAGTTGTCTCTGGCGCGCTCCTGTAATTCTGCACGGCTATCAGTTTTTTGATTTGGTCCGTGTTGTTGTGGCGCTCGTGGCCCCCTTGCTCTTCAAAGCGAGCAGCTGCTCATCCAAAAAGGAGTGAAAAAAAAAAAAGATCACACCAAGACGGGACGGACGCGCTGAAGAAGCGGCGCGGAGGCGCAGATGCGGCTGCTGACGGCGCAAACGCAGCACTGGAGGGTAAATATGAAGAGACAAGAGGTTGTTCTCATTGTGGCGCATAAGCCGACTGGCGCCGATTGGCTCTTTAGCAAACTCAGCCAGAGTTGGTCTGATGTGGAGGAGCTTAGAGGAGCGGGGTGTCGGTGCGGAGAGGGACGGTGGGGTCCCCCGTGACTCCCCGGAGCCGCGCTCGCCCCGCTCAGACTAACCTGTCGGAGATGACGCGGAGAGCACTAAATCATCTCATGCCATCAAACGGCGGATAGTAACTAAGTACTATACTTGAGTACACGTTTTAGGTACTTGTACTTTACTTGAGAATTTCCATTTATACCCTGACAGCTGTAGTTACTTTTTGGATTACTAGAAATGTTTGTTTCGCCCAGTGGTTGTTGGACTTTCAGGCTGTCAGCACAAAACATTTCTGAGGACAAACGTCTGAATAAAGAAATACGAAACAGCGCTGTGTTCCACTTTGTCTGAATTATTTTTATTACGTACAAGCAGTGTTGGAGAGTAACTAAGTACATTTACTCGGGTATAAATTTGAGGTATGTGCAATTTCACTGGAGTATTTCCATTGTATACCTGAGTATACTTCTACTGCATCAGTAGTTACTTTACAAACTGCATTATTAAGATATTTTTTTACAAATTATTTATCTTTTAACCCACTAAAAAAAATACTTTTTCTTTTTTAGAAATAAATCACGGGACAGCAATGCTGTAATGATCTTGTAGATCAAAGTACTCTACAGCATACAGTAATTAGATTACCTCAGCCTTTTTACTCTACAGCAGAAAGATGGATCCAAATAGCAATGGAGCAGGAACTTTAATACAAAAAAAAACATCTTATATCATATAAAACTACCACAAATTTAGTTTGGCAGTACAGTACTTGAGTAAATGTACTTAATTACTCTCAAATTTGAACATTTACAGCAGGAATGTGAATCAATAAACCACTACACTTTGATATTGTAAGTACATTTTGCCAATTCTACTTTCATACGTTTACTGTTTAAGTTATTAAATCCACGACTTTTACACCAATAAATAAAAAAAATAATCTGATTACTTCATCCACCATTTTGACAGAGAAAAAAATAATAATCCCCCCATTCAAAAATAGAAGTCTCTCATATGAAGAAACTTTAGTCGAAGTGATCACTCACCGCTTTTTTCTTCTCCTCCACACATTCATCACTTCTCATCTGCTGCTGTCCTCCTTTTTTTCCCCTCTCCTCTCAGCATCTGGGTTTGTCTTCTCCAGCTTTGTGCGCTCCCTCCCGTCCGCTCGCACCGGGAGACGGACCGAGGCTGAGGCCGGTGGCTAACCCCACTAACTAGGGCATACTGCAGGGGCTGCTGTGCGCCAAATCCAGCCTATACGCGTCAAAACAACCCATAACAATGAATAATTGTGCGTCTGTTATTTCTAGGCAGCGCAGCGGCAGCTCTTTGCACAAATCTCCCCGGAATGTAGCGCGTGAGCTGCGACTTTACTGTTGGGAGTTGTTCTGAGAGAACCCGGAGAAGTGTTCCTCCTTATCAAAGTAAGCTCTCAGAGTCTGGATCTGAGGACAGGTTCGCTTCTCCGGAGGCGACATTGTTAGAAAGGAAAGCCGAGAGAGGTGATGTTTCCACCGGCCAACAACTGAGGGCTGACCCGGTGTTTGGCTTGGAAATGGGGGTGGGATTTACCGATCTTTCCTGTCATTGGTTAATATTTTATTCTGTTGACATGTTTTCTTACTGCTAATGCTTCCGACACCTTCTTGCCCCCCTCCCTCCTCTCTCAGAGTCTGGCCGGAGCTGTCAGAACCACGCCTATAGGGGCCCACAATTGGTCCAGAAAGCGTAAAATCAGCAATCAAAGGGGCTTGGTTCATTAGTGCTGGGGATGGAGGCAGGAAGGACATGTGAGATAGTCACAGATCTGCAGTGAGCGGGACAACATCTCTGCACTCAGTGTGGAATGACCGCGGCAGAGGAGCTGCTTCTTTCTCAGCGTCGCTCCAGCTGAAGGACTCCGAGGAACCGGAGGACGATCCACTCTGGCTGTTTTCCGCACCCTGATCACGCGCAGTGTTTGCGGCGACGCTTCACACTGACTCACTGCCACCGCGCGGACCTACATTGGCTCTAGTTTTGGGAAAATACCACTAAAACAATCCATTATTTCACTTCGGTTTTTGTGGATGCACCGATGAGAGATCCAGTTTTCACAGGGACTGCAATGGCTTATCACCCTTTCCACGCACACCGGCCGACCGACTTCCCCATGTCCGCCTTTCTAGCGGCCGCGCAGCCGTCCTTCTTCCCGGCGCTCAGCCTCCCTCCCGGGACGCTCACAAAGCCCATCACGGACCACGGCCTGGCCGGGGCGGCGGAGGCTGCGCTCCACCCGGCCCTCAGCCACCATCAGGCGGCTCACCTCCGTAGCATGAAGAGCCTGGAGCCCGAGGAGGAGGTCGACGACGACCCCAAAGTTACACTGGAAGCCAAGGATCTTTGGGACCAGTTTCACAAACTCGGCACGGAGATGGTTATTACCAAATCCGGAAGGTAAGAAACTCGCCGAGCGGAGCATATTTCAATAATAAAAACGTCAGACTGAGTATCTGACACATTTATTCACATTCATTAGTCACCGGGCCTCCACTCGTCCGTGTTTATTAGTCCGCTCCACGGTTTATAAAAATAGAAAATAAAAGCAGATCATTCTACATGAACTTTAAACATGATGAACTTTAAACATGATGAACTTTAAACATGACCTCGCATTATTCACCAAATATAGTCTGTTGGCTTTCTTTAAATGACGACACAGACTTTTAGCCCTTTTAGGCTGCACATTTTTGAGCATAAATGCACCCGATTAGTAGCACATTAATAAAACCTGATCTACGGTGAAACATTTCAACACTGATCAGAGCAGACAGGCACATATTTGGAATATTTTCTGGAGAAATATGGCCTGAGCTTCAGTCAGGTTTTATCTCCCAAACTGGAGGAGCTTCTGTGTTTTATAAACAGGCTGTCACTCCAGAAAGCAGACAAGTGAAGTGGCCATAAATGTCCTCAGCGGTCCACATGCTGCAGTCCTGCAGCCCAATGTCTTACTAGCTTTTGTCAGATGTGTTCGAGTCCGCTCGGATATTTTGACGTGTTTGTGGTTGAATCACGGCGTGTGTTTCTTCCTACAGGAGGATGTTCCCTCCGTTCAAAGTGCGGATAAACGGACTGGATAAAAAGGCCAAATACATCCTGTTGATGGACATCGTGGCGGCGGACGACTGCCGCTACAAGTTCCACAACTCCCGCTGGATGGTGGCCGGTAAGGCCGACCCGGAGATGCCCAAGAGGATGTACATCCACCCGGACAGCCCGGCCACCGGCGAGCAGTGGATGGCCAAGCCTGTTGCTTTTCACAAACTCAAGCTGACCAACAATATCTCCGACAAGCACGGATTTGTAAGTGTCTTTTCTATTTTCCTTCGTCTTCTTCTTATAATTATTATTATTTTATTCTCCACACTTTTTAGTGTTTTTAAATCAGATTATATTCCCATGTAGTAATTAGGAAAATGGGTAAAAGCAGGAGGAAAATTAAAAAATATGAAAAGCACACAGCGTGACCACAGGAGGCAAATTAGAAATAAATACTTGAGAAATGATAAACAAGCTCGTCTTTAGACAAATATATTATTAATACAAGTGTGGAAAATCGAATATCACTTATCTTTACATGTGCTTCTACTTTGACACTTTGGAATATTTCCAACATGCCTTTTCTCCCCAAACTTAAATCAGTCTGCAGACCGAGGCCTGCAGACTGATTTAAGCTTTTATTTCCATGCGAGGTTTTATGGGACATAAAACAAATCTTAATATTTTAACCGAGTTTTTGCCAAACAGACGAATTCGAATTATAGTATACTAGAGTAGGGTATAGTATAGCATTGTGTAGAATATAGTATAGTATAGTATAGTATAGTATATTATAGTATAGTATAGTATAGTATAGTATAGTATAGTATATTATAGTATAGTATAGTATAGTATAGTATAGTATAGTATAGTATAGTTTAGTATAGTATAGTATAGTATAGTATAGTATAGTATAGTAGTGTTATTTTGTGTTATATTAAGTCACGAATAATGTGCTCTCGTGTTTCTGCTTACATTTTCCGTATCTTTCTATAATTTTCTTATTTTTTTCGGGTGCAATCAAATGCTAGAAGAAGAAAAGAATCGTCGGAGCCGATGCTAGATGTCTTAAAAAGCCCTTTTGAGTGGCAGCAGAAAGTTCTCTCTCGACTGGAAGCAAATACAATAGTTAGATGTCAGTCTGAATTTGCACTAGGATTTCTCTCAAGCAGGCAGCACGTCATTTTACTGTTTATTATGTGTCATGTTAAATTTAACATTCTATTTTCCAATGAGAGTCACAGTGTAAGGTTGCTGGTTTATTTTTTTTTAAAGTTTTTTGTGTAATAAAAATCTAATTCCTAACTGACAGGGTTGGAATTAAAAATTCCATTTTTGTCCACAAATATCATTTTTTTCCTCTGTGGTTCTGGACCCTCATGACAACATGTGTGGCCTGGTCAAGCCTTTCCTCTGCCATGCACTAATTATCTGCTCACTCGGTTATTATAAGAGCAACCCGGACAGCGCGCGTGAGTGGATTCCGTCCACTTTCCAGCATGTATTCACTCCAAAGTTGTGTGTTTGTGTGTGTTGGTCCAGACAATCTTGAACTCCATGCACAAGTACCAGCCCAGGTTCCACATAGTGCGGGCCAACGACATCCTGAAGCTCCCCTACAGCACCTTCAGGACCTACGTCTTCCCGGAGACCGAGTTCGTGGCCGTGACCGCGTACCAGAACGACAAGGTGAGTCACGGCTCATTCTGGACCAGCTGCTCGGATATGGCTGCTGTGCTTTGCATAATAAATGTCCTACATGCGTCCCCTCCCCCACCACCAACAACCCCCGAAGACTTAATCTGATTTTGTAGGTCGCCTAATTTCCCTGCAGAGGACTCCCATGTCCCACTTGATTTTTTTTTAATTGCCTGGACTTGTGAGTGGAGCTGATATTTATGAACTCTATCTGGTGTGTGTCCTGCAATTTATGAGATTGACTTACTTCACCAGGAGCGGCTACATTGGGGTATAAATGCTGCGAGTGTGATGCAATAACATCGAAGACGTAATTTTCTATCTTAGAAATTGCATTTATTAGAAATATCTCAAGTTACTTTCTGACGGTTTTTATCTCATGCATGGAGCTAATTGGAGCTCGTGTCCAAGAGGTCTGTTGAGCTGTAAAAGTTTATGGAGTCACCATCGATTAGAGGGCATTTTAAAAGGCTGGTCACCCTGCAGCCACAGAGGGACAGATGCTGCCAGACTCTCCCTGGGCTCAGAGCGCGAGCCTGGAGACATGGAAGGCATGGCCAGCCTCCTCCAGTCCGAACCAGAACGCAACGTCAACCCAAACCGCGTTATTAATTATTGATCATATAGTCATCTGTTCCTCTATTGTCTTTTTTTTTTAATCTGGGAGGCCTGTGTGGCCCCATGGAGAAATATTTTGTGGCAGAGCCCCTCTCTAGGGCCCTATGAGAATAACGCCCCATCATTAGGCTTTTATTAATAATGAAGAACTTAGGCCTTAGGAACGTAGTAGCTGCTCTGAGCGCGTGTTAATCCGACTATAACGGTGCTCTGAACGATGGGGAACAAGTGTGGAGTTTTCATTCTGTGTCAATGCTATGTAACATTAATCATAACTTGGTTTTGTTTGTTTTTGTGGCAGATTACGCAACTGAAAATCGACAATAACCCTTTCGCCAAAGGATTCAGAGACACGGGGAACGGACGGAGAGAGAAAAGGTAGGCCTTACACCTGCAACACTATCATTATTATTCTTATTGTTGTTATTATTATTAGTAGTATTATTCATATTATCTTAATTATTATTCTTATTATTCCAGGAAACAGCTGACTATGCCGTCTCTGCGCATGTATGAGGACCAGTGTAAGGACCGGGAGGGCGCGGATTCGGACGCCTCCTCCAGTGAGGCTCCGGTCGGGAGGGACGCTGTCCACTCCCCTTTGGGTGCTAGTTCCAGCCCGCTGAGGTTCAGCAGGCCCAGTCGAGGTGAGATACATTACTGCTTATTTTTATTTAGGAAATGATTATTAGTTACGTTTAGAATTCAAATACAGACTAATAATATGTATATATGTAATAGTAATTGTAGTAAATCAAAAGTTTAATAACAATACTGTGAATATGTGATAATGGTAATATTGTATAATAGTAATTACAATTTAATAAAAAAAATTGTCTTAATATTTTGTGATAATATTGTGAACGGTGTTATAGACATATCAGGTTGATTTATATCGAAATTAAAATGTTGTCTTAAGTGTTATCTGTTTTTGGTTTTATTGTATTTCCCTTCATTTTTTTTTTTTTTTTTTTACCAAAGCCTTGATCACTTTAAGGTCAAATAAATGTTTAGATTATTTAAATTTCAAAAGTATTCGTATTTTCTATAATTTATTGATTTTTTAAATAATTATTTATTCATTAATAGATTGAATTTAAGGATTTTCTTTTCTGATATTGGAGCACAATTTTGCAAGTTATATTATATTCATTGCTCTTAGAGATAAAAAAAAAGAAAAAGAAAAGAAGGAATCTGTAAATAAATGTAAAATCCATGCAACATGTTGATTACTGTAAAGTCAGAAATTGTCAGAAATGTTGACGGCTGCAGAGTTGATGGCTAATCTGTGTTTGCCTGTGATTGCTGGGGAAAAGATGTTCTTTTAAAAAAACAGAAGGTCTGTTTTGCACCTCTTTTAATGAATGTGATTCCTCTTCTCTATAGATGACAAAACATGCACTGACAGCGAGCAGGAGCTGGAGCCTAATGACGAGCTCTGCACCGGCTCCAACAGCCCGGGACCTGAACCTGTGTCCCCATACAGCTCCAGGTGTGAGGATCGTGTCAGGGACAGGCCAAGTTCGGAAAAGAAAGACGACTCCATATTCAGTATAAAGAACCTTGAGAAGGACAAACCAGAAAGAAGGCACAGGAAGGACAGCACAGACGCTTTGACTAAGGACTCTGAGGCGGTGGGCATCAGTGCCAGTAAGGACACCTTCTCCCCTCTTGTGGTCCAGACTGAGAGCCCCGCGCACTTCAGCCCGAGCCACTTACAAAGCCTGGCTCTGTCTGGCCTGCACAGTCAGCAGTTCTTTAACCCTCTGAACACCGGCTCGCCTCTGTTGTTTCATCCGGGGCAGTTTGCCATGGCCCCCGGAGCCTTCTCTGCTATGGGCATGGGGCATCTATTGGCCTCTGTATCGGGAGCAAGTGGTTTGGAAAATGGAAGTCTCTCAGCCCAGGGCACGGGATTAAGCCCAAACCCCTTCCCCTTCCATCTGTCCCAGCACATGCTCGCCTCTCAGGTACGGAAGCTCACCCAGTCGGAGAATGAGTTAGATTTTTACACCTGCAGCGCCGAGCTGTGAGAGTGGGGGTGTGGGTAGAATTTTAGGGGTTGAGTTGTTTTTTTCCTTCAGTTTAATTACAGCATTGTCTTATTAAGAACTCATTATCATAAAAGAGTCAAGTCATGTTATCAGGACTGTGTAGGGCTAATAATGATTTTATTATATGTGACTGGAAACACTGATGTCTTCCTTCTTTTATATTCCAGGGCATTCCTATGCCTCCGTTTGGGGGTCTCTTCCCGTACCCTTACACCTACATGGCGGCAGCAGCTGCGGCGGCCTCGGCCTCAGCCCTCCCAGCCACCAGCACTTCCAGCCCACTCTCCAGGAACCCCTTCTTGAGCTCATCCCGGCCCCGGCTACGCTTCAACCCCTACCAGCTCCCAGTTTCGCTGCCTCAGAGCTCCAGCCTGCTCACCACAGGCCTGCAGGGCAGCCTCAATGTAAGCTCTGAATCCTCTAAAGGGGGCAGCAGGGAGACCAGTCCGGCCCTGGAGCACCATAAGACAGGAGGGTTGAGTGGGAGGACCACATCTCCCAAAACCTCCCTGAAGGACTCAGTGAATGAGCTACAGAACATCCAGAGACTGGTGAGCGGCCTGGAGGGTCAGAGGGACCCCTCCCCAACTGCAGACTCTCCGAATTGATGAAGATCCTCAGTTTGGGGAGAGGACTATAAGTGCATCTGTCCTGTACAGTACATCACAGAGACTGGGACGAGGGTTTGACTGATACGGGTCGGCGAAGGCCTATAACTGGTATTTTTCAAAACAAAGCTGCAGACTGAAATCGAGTCCGTATAAACAATCTTTTTAAATCCACAAGTGTTGAGGATTTCCTCTGGAGCCTGTCAGACTTTTCAAACACCATCTGAATCCCAATGTTTTATGGTTATCGATTCCTAAAGGCAAAGGAAGTCTGGGATACATTTCTACATTGATTAAATGAAAATATTATATATATATATACAAAATAACAAGTAAGTAAATATATGAAATATGCAAGGAAATGTAGCCTTCAGACAAGGAAAGTGTTAAGAATAAAGAATGTCCCCACTTCAGTTCAATCAGTCAGAAATGTGACTGTATCATATGGGTTGCATCAGAGGTTGACCACAGAGGCCAGTATGGCTCCCTCATATCGGTCTAAGGCGCGTGAGGGCCTGCAGCTCCACAGAATGAGCGCGCGCATTTCGTGTGTATTGAGTTTTGGGGTAATTTGAAGCATCTGATGAACCCTGATCCCCGCACAGGCGTACCATCACGCCGACGTGCAGGCATCATCCAAGGACCTCCAGTTCCAGGCCTGGTCATTGCAGAAGGCTCGTGCGTGCGCGCGCAAGAGATACAACCACTTATCATTTCATGCCAGGAAAAGGTTTCTGAACTATTTATGTAATTAAAGATAAAAACAAATTGTGTAAATAAAGCTAAGATCCAAGAATATGCAATTGGTATTAATTTATTCAAGGCTGTATATTAAGCGTGTATATATTTGGAATTTAACTTTTTTTTCCCCCTTCCTCCATCCATTATTTTTCAAACCAACCGCTTGTTGGCTGAAAAACTGCGTATGAAATGAAGCTTTTTTTTTGGAGACGTGTGTGCCATGTTTTATTCTGCGCCCACCGACCAACAGAGGAGCAGAGACAGGAGCTCCACATGGACTCAAAAACACCTCAGGTTCTTTCACTCCAGCCAGGAGACAGTCTAAGCAATCCCTCCTCCGAGCGCACCATTCATTCATAAATGTATTCATAAATGTATTTAAAGATGAAAGTATCTTGTTTATGCTGGTTGTCCGTTTTTTTTTTCGATTGTCTCACAGTTTCAATAAAAAAATCGTTGTGCTGAAAGCGTGCAAGTTTATTGTTGTTATTATTATTGTAATTATTTTTTGTTTTTAATGTTTATTTTTTGTGATAATAATTTAAAAAGAGCAGAGCAGCTGCTGGAGTTTGCAAGACGTTTTTAATGAAGTCATTATTGCGCAGATGCTGCATATTGTGTGACAGCAGCGTCCCCTGTTGGACCAAATCTGAGTGGAAAAAAGCAGATCTTGTTTGTTAGTTCAAAAATGTTACTGCTTTAATTCACATTTTATTAAACTTTTAATTCAAGTTGGATCTTTTAAGATACATTTTTTACAAAATATGAGATGCATATTAATATTTCTTCTCGTTTTATGATTCAATTAAACCACTTAAATAAAATAAAATATATATTTTAAATGATATTATTAATATTACTTGTACATTATTTCTTATAATCAGACGTATACGACCAGTAGCATTGCCACCTATCAACTATTGTGTGTGTGTGTGTGTGTGTGTGTGTGTGTGTGTGTGTGTGTGTGTGTGTGTGTGTGTGTGTGTGTGTGTGTGTGTGTGTGTTTACACGCACCGTTATGCGCCTCTGTTTTGAGCGCCGCCACTCATCATTTCCTCTCTTATTGTGTAGCCGGCTATAATTTTAGAATGAGTCGAGTAATGTAAGTATTTATAGGAAGAGCTTTCTCTGCTGCTGCTCACACACATCCTCCGCAGCCGGAAAGACACTTTGACTGGTCCCAGTTTAACTCTGCTGGGACATTATTGTCAAATACTTATGGAAATAATTCAAATATGTTGATTAGAAATAAGAAAATATGTATATAGATAATAGTATTTTTAAATGGGCTATTAATGTGTTAATAAAGTATACTACTACTACTACTACTACTACTACTACTACTACTACTACTACTACTACTACTACTACTACTACTAATACTACTAATAATGATAATAATAATAATAATAATAATAATAATAATGTTATTATTATTATTATTATTATTATTATTATTATTGTGCATCTGCCTTCATTCCGCGTGTGTGTGTGTGAGTGTATATGTGTGTCTCGGTTTAAAGGGTTAAGCAGGGGGAGTTTAGGGCAGCAGACAGCCTTTTGTCCGGGACCCGGCGCCTGTCGCCTGCCTGCCGGCCACAGCCTCCACATAGCCCCGCTTCCTAATTAGAGCGACCCCCTCCCCCCTCCTCCTCCTCCTCCTCCTCCTCCCCTTCTTCTTCATTTTCTTTTCTTTCTGCAGCAAAACTCTCATTCTGTTACAGCGGCTATTGTTGCCACTCTGTTATCTTCAATTAACAGAGAGGGCGAATCGACCTCGCACTATGGGAGAAAGAAGTATTTGTCTAAATCAATCAGTCAATGAGTGATCAATAGGATCCCGTGGAGGCTCCGTGGATCATAACTAATGACTGCTGACGGCGTGAGGTAAAAAGGCCAAGATTATTCACAACTTTGTTAAATGATCAGTGTTGGCCTGGACAGTTTTTGGTATAACTGAGTCCATGTCACCAGAGGAGACAAACAGGCAGCCATCACAAAGGACACTCCTACACAAAAAAAAAAGACTTACTCCAGCCATGTCATCAGAGTTCCACCACATTGAGTTGATATTATTTAATAATATTACTAAGATGAAATATAACGGACCCATGTTCAAGCAACGTGACTCTATTCGCATTTTCTGTTAAACGTGGATTATAATTGTGTCTAGCTAACTAAATGAATTTCACAAAATGCTATTTATTTTTGCTTTATTCAAATGTGCTAATTATGCACTATATATAATCCAGGACAAAGTTAAAGCCCAGTTTTGATTGTTTGATTCACTCAAATCTGTGTAATTGTGTCAAATTGATCATATTTAGAGGGTTTAGCAGGTTTTAAGTTGCACTTGCCCCAGGGGGCTAAAATTTAAAAATCTAACACATATAGATTAATTAAATTGAATGAAGCCACACCGAGTTATTTTTTTTGAGTCTAAGCATACCAATTAATGTGACAGCTAGAGTTGTACTACACTCATATTAATATTTTACACAAATCATATAATATAAATACACCACACATGATAAAACACATAAAAAAATAAATAAACATAGCCGCACCTTCAGAGCTCGTAACTTCTACATGTACTTCTACGCATCAGTAACATACTCTAGTAATATAAAAATAATATTATAAGGGCACAATCATGGCTGAAGAATTATACAAATGATTTAATTTATTATTAATTCTTCCATATAATTGATATTTTATAAATAATTTCATCTTGTTATGATGGATTTCACAATTAACAGTGAATTAAACTAACAAAAAAAAAAACATTTATTTATTGAAAGAGAATTTGTTAAGGATGCAAAAAAGGGAAGCAACTATATTAAGTGTTGTAAAATAAAATAAGACAAATTGAAGATAAAAATGTGTGGCTCATATAAATCTGCTGATTCTGGTGATTTGTTAGCTGCTTCATGAGATGATGATGAGGTGATAGGATGGGGAAGGCTGTACCAGGCTCTGATTCCAGCTCGATGCTGCTGACCCCCAGAAAACCCTCCGATCCCTTCAGAGACCTTTTTATGCTTGAATAGTTTTTATTTAATTTAAATATTTTATGGGATATCAATGATTGAGCAGCAAAAGAGTGTACAAAAATAAAAGATTATCTAGAAGGTGGGTAATGCATTTCAGGATATGAAAGTTGCCTCCTCTAAGTGAGTGACAGGCCGGTGTCGGTGCTGCGTATCGCTGTGGTTGTGTTGGAGGGAAGCACTTAGACCTGTGGGGTTCTTCAGAGATCCGATCAACATGCAGGAGCTGCAGGCTGCACAGATACACGATTGGCTGCTCGGCTCAGGTGCAGCCATGACACTGGTCTGAAGTGGAGCAAGAGGGGTCCAATCAAAGCCCCTTTTTGAACACAGGGAGGAGGAGGAGATGGTGGTGGAGGAGGGGGGCTCTCATCTGACTGCTGCACTTGCAACAGTATTTTGCACACAAGCACCAGAGGACAGAGAGTTAAGAAGAGTTTATTCTACATTTCCAAGATAAAAAGAGATACGCAGTCTGCAGCTTTTAATTGCAGGAAAGACGCTTTTCTAAGATTTGAATTGAAATAGAGCAAAAAACTAAGCAGGAGAACTGTTGATTAATTTCTGTTTCATTTGTAGATGGACTAATGAATGCGTTCAATGAGAGTTCCTCAATTTATACATATTATTTTCTTAAGGAAGCCTTGACTTGAATCCAATCTTAATAAACTGACTATTCTGTTTAATTGAACACAGTTTAATCAATGTTTTAAAGATTATTTTCTTTAAAAAAGTTATTTGGATAGAAAAAGAAAGATTAACATCCATAGACCTTAGAAAATGAGAAACACGAGGCTCGTTTTATCTTACTGTTGCTCTTTTTGTCCAGTCCCTCATATTAAGACCTAACTAATAAGCTCCAAAGTCTATGTTGTGTCCTTAGTTAGGTCGTTTTTGGAAATGTGTTCATCCGCAGTGTAGGTAAGTAACTAAAGCCATCGGAGCTGTAAAACCAACATGCATGGATTTAAAGCTCAATTGTCACTGAGCAATAATCTATTAGAGCTTTATTATAGTTTGTCTTCCTGCTGTGTAAATGACGTGTTAATGTTACCTATCAGTCACTTTGGCAAAGCAACAAGTCCTGACTGAGAGTTCATGTGGCCTACTTTATGCGTGGGTCACCACAGCATGCAGGCCTGTCGCCCCCTGCTGGACACACAGGAAGGGGAAAAAAAGGCCCATTAATGAGTTTCTTTTTTTAAATGACTACTTCGCTGAAAATTCACTCGGTTTTGCCTCATGCTGTGATATTATTACCCCTTTGTAGATTCACGACTATAATCCTGTAAATAATGCCCACCACTGAGCTACAGCGACAAAAAGTGTGAAAGCAGTGGGTCAAACACACAGACTGAGACGCTGTTCCCTTTAATGTGATAATCAACAAATAACAATTCATACACTTCTAATTTAAAGTGTATTCTTTGGGTTACCCACTTTCCATGACTTAATTGTCCTAATCGCATTTTTTGTTTACTTAATTCTGTTTTGGGCCAACAGGGGTCACACTCCATCCCAGAATGCACCATGCCGGCACTGGTCCTTCTGGAATTCATGCTTTCCACCGATAATAATCATCACACACGCGGCCAACATGACACTCTCACACCAGAGAACGTGGACTGAAGAATGTTTCATTCTGGAGCTGGCTGATTCAGAAGGCATTCGGTCAAACGTGAACCGGAGCTGCTGCGGGAGCAAACAGCCGTTAGGTGGCATACTTCCGTATTCTACAAATAATGTGGAGTCATGATAGAATCTGTATTTGCCACATATGAGCTTATAAAGTGTGAATATCTGCTCTAGGAAACAAGCTTACAGAAAGGATTGCAAATTTTAATATTTGGAATTGAGTGTATATAATTCATTTATGGATTGATTGTTCCTTCAACAGTAAATATTATGTCAAGAAAGACATACACTAACAAAATTAAGCAATACATCTTTATTAGACACAATGACCTGGAGGACAAACCCCAAGCTTTTCAAATAAAAATTAAACAGATCTAACATTTTATTCACTTTCCCTTCAAATAACTTCATTAAATTTACACCTGCATTGTAAAATGTCTGACTGTGTAATTTGAGTAAATGTACAGTAGGTAAGTGGTAATTCTGATTCTGATTCTGACTTTTCACTTTTTTTTTTGTATAAGTTCTATAACTATTACATATACATCAAAATACTGGACACAGTTGTATGAGTGGTAAATCAGATTTACTGCCTGTGATTAAAAAATGTAAAATATGAAATCATTTTATTTATTTTCACTCACTACTACCACCACTACTACTAGTACTACCTCCACTATTACTACTACTACCACCACCACTACTACTACTACTACTACTACTACTACTACTACTACTACCACTACTACTACTACTACCACTACTACTACTACTACTACTACTACCACTACTACTATTACTACTACTACTACTACTACTACTACTACTACTACTACTACTACCACCACCACTACTACTACTACTACTACTACTACTACTACTACTACTACCACTACTACTACTACTACCACTACTACTACTACTACTACTACTACCACTACTACTATTACTACTACTACTACTACTACTACTACTACTACTACTACTACTACCACCACCACTACTACTACTACTACTACTACTACCCCCACTACTACTACTACTACTACTACTACTACCACTACTACTATTACTACTACTACTACTACTACTACTACTACTACCACTACTACTATTACTACTACTACTACTACTACTACTACTACTACCCCCACTACTACTACTACTACTACTACTACTACTACTACTACCCCCACTACTACTACTACTACTACTACTACTACTACTACTACTACTACTACTACTCTCACCACTACTACTACCACGACTACTACTACCACCACCAATACTAGTACTAACACCATTACTACTAGTTCTACCACCACCACCATTTCTACCAATCCTAGCACTTCTACTACTACCACCACCACTGCTACTACTACTACTACCTCTACCACTATTACTACCAATACCAGCATCTCTACTACTACCACCACTACTACTACTACTACTACCATCACTATTACTACTAATACCACAGCTACTACCAGTACTACCACCCCCACTATTTCTACTACTAATACTACAACTACTTTTACTACTGCTATTACTTCTACCTCTTCGACTCCTACTACCACCACTGCTACTACTACTATCACTACTACTACTACCCCTGATAGTAGTAGCACTACCACCACCATTGCTACTACTAGTATTACCGCTATTACTACTTCTACTAGTATTACTACTACTTCTACTGCTATTACTACTACCACATCTACTACTAATACTCCTACAACTTCTACTACAAAAACAAACAGAACAACTATTGCTACTACTAGTACTACTACTTTTTCTTCTTCTACTACTAGTACTGCTGTTGCTACTACCACTACTACAACTACTGCTGATTTTACTACTACTACTAGTGCTACTGATACTATAAAGATCACTACTACTACCACTACCACTACTCCTATTACTACTACTATTACTATTTATACTATTATTACTACTACAACTGAAACTATACTCCTGCTGCTACCATGGCCATTACTGCCATGTCATTACAATATTACTGAGGGGATACCCACAACTACTAAAATACTACTACCACTACTACTATCACTACTACTATGCTAATACTATACCATTTATAAAATATTACTCCTTCTATACTACTACTACTACTACTACCACTACTACTACTACTACTACTAAAATGCTATTACCTATACCATTCATATAGTACTTCTTATAGTAGTAGAACCTTATTATGATACTACGGTGGGGTACCTTATGTAGTCGGGAATTCGTTCTGTGGTGCGTGACGGTACAGCACACCGGCATTACAGCGACTGAAGAACTTATGTAAAAAAAAAACAAATAAACACACTAAACTGTTGGAAAAAATCTGAGACTACTAAACAGTTGTACAATACAACAAATTCAATAAATTCATATCTAAAACAAATCCTGAATCTAATCTTAGACTGGTGCCAAATGTTGCTTGTTGTGATGGTGCAGGTGGGGGCAGGGGATTGATTGATGGGAAAAGGCAAACAGACCTCGGACAGGTAACTGCCGGGTCATTACTGGATCATTATCGGTGGGTCTGTAGTGATGTCAGCAACCCCCCGACACAGTTGTTTGAGTTTTAGTTAATCTTTGCGCGCTCAGGGTTTATGCACTTATATAACACTGTATTGAAACCCATTGGTGCAATTAAAGTGAGTATTTGAAACAGTGGCGCTGCTGTGTGTCTTCTTGTGAGTGACGATGAAGAGTTTTGAAGACCATCAGAGAACTAGATTTTTCGATTGAAATGCGACGATGCAGCAATTTTACGCCGTTCTGATAATTTAGGGTCCCCCACTGTACTACTACATAACCATTATAATACTAACCATTATTAATACTGCAATACCACTACTAATATTACTTATATTAATATTAATACTACTACTACTAATACTAAAAGGGTACAGCCAATTAGTTTATACTGTAATATTACTTCTCAAACTACTAATATACTATTACCTGTAATATTACTACTGTATATTATTACAGCTATACCAGCATTTAGTGGACACTTTGTCAAATCATCACACCTGTGCATCATTTCAAACAGATATCTTTTTCCGGGCCGTGGCCAACTCCGCTGCCGTCTCTGAGGTGTGCAAATTCAGACCATCATATAAGGTTCGGCTGTTTTTATGGAGAATGTAGGGGCGGAATAGAGGAGCATCAGGCCCTCCTGGAAAAGTCTCTGTGAAAAGGGGACAATAAAAAAGTAAACATAATTTTTCTAAATTTACAAATCTTACCAAATTCAATGTTCTTTGATCACAGGCAGTTAAATTCACAAATTTGTACCCTTTATATTCTGAAATCAACTATTAATTTATTTTATATTTGGGTCATCTTTTGCAGCGTACCTCTTGGATTGAAACATGCCAGAGCGTTCTATAAATAGTTTGTGTCGTGGCACATCTTCCTATGACCTGCTGCTCTGGAGACAAATTACAAACTGAAAGTTGTTAAGGCGAGAGCTGTAAATCAAAGCAAAGCCAAACACTTTGGGGCAGCTAATGAAGTGGCTAGAGAGGACCATGCTGGGTGACCTCCATCTTGTCACTCACTGCTGCTAAAGGAAACAGTGGAGGCCCGCAGGGAAACAAACAGTTGTCCCGATCCTCGACCTTGAAGAGGAGAACCTGGACCAAGCAATGTCACAGAAAGTGTTCAGTTTGGATCATAATGGAGTCTTCAAGGTTGTGTTTCAACGGGACAGCAAAAGGGACTATGGGGGGCTGTGGAGGCCTGACCCTGCAGAGATCCTTTGCACTGATGGCACTAAGTGGTCTGGCCTCCACACACACGGCCTGACGTGGAGATGAACACGGCAGATTAGCAAAGACTAACAGTCTCTGTCACGACGAACGGACGCCGGGGCCGAGTCAAGACGCTGAGACTAAACCCATCAGCTATTCTAAAAACATTCAACCCCCCTAACACTCGTCCAAGCTCAGACATATATAGAATACACCTACGCCTGCTTAGATAAACTCCCGTGCTGCTGCACAGACATTCAGTATACCCAGTCTGCAGTGACTGATGCTGCTTCTTTAGAAACAAAGACAGGATACCGTTTCTAAGTGTTGTTTAGCACCGAATGACATGTTGCTAAATGACACCAACCATGATACATAGGGATCGGGACTCCAGTGTGTGATGTTAGGGAAAGTGAAGTCGAGGTATGTTTTACCAGTCCACTGATAGTTGAGCCAGTATTGTTGAACTGAAGCTGAAAGTTGTAATTAAAAAGTAAATAGTCCTCTAAAACTTTGTATATATTCTTCTGTTTTGACTAGTCATGTTTTACGTGTATATTTCACCATGTGAAAATAATGTGGGTGAGATCTCCCTTTCACCTACCAGGATCCGCGTTAAATGACAGGTACCAGCTCTGAAGAGGATTGGCTGATGACTGAAGGACCCAGGGGTTTAGCGTAAGGGCCAGCCTGTCAAGCCCCTGCCTAAACAGCTTCTTGGTTGGGCTGGGACAGTGTGTCAGCGTCTGTGTTGGTGTGATGGTATTAAACTGGACATACACTGTACGATCGAACCCGTTTTTCCCCATTCTTGAGCTTCACGACCATCCAAACAATCGGGCGTAGTTTTGGCAGCTCCCAGACAACTTTCAGATGATCGGTTGGATTTCTGACATGTCAGAAATGTTAGTCACCCGACTCAGGCTTTAGCCCACTTGAAGCAGAGCCATGTCTCACTTGGTCCTTGAGAAGTGGCTCCTGAGTGTCTGTGTTACCATGACAATGCAGTGCGTCATGGAGATAATAAATGAGTAGTCACAAAAAAGGAAGGGTAGTTTGTGGCTGGTGTCAACAAACTACCAGCCACAGTAGTGGGATAAAAAAAGAAAGGTTCTTAGTTGTCAGAGAAGTGCTAGCTATCCAGCTAATACGCCATTCAGTCAAACGTAGCTCGCATACCTCCAATTCTCTTTGCGAAATAGACCCCCCATGATTTCTGAGTCATCCAAACCACCTACCAGTCCATATACTCCGGCAACCCTTTTGTTAAGAGTTTTCGGCACACAGGATGGCACAAATGACCTTGGCAGCTAGTATCGCTTTTGTTAGCATGTTGCTAGGAAACATACTTCTTTCCTTCGTTGCTTTAGAGCTTTCAAATTAACTATTGACTATTCATTCCAACAGTTTGAACTGGAATCAAACAACAATGAAGCCAAAATCTTACAGTGTATGCTATGCTTTACTCCTTTCTTAATTAGTGATCAAATGAGTGTTAGCTTTGTGCTAGCTACTAACTGTGTTCAGTTTTGGGGTTTCATGTTCTCTTTTTCAGATTTTTCTCCATTTGATTGCTGAGTGTTTACACGTTACTCCTTCGCCTTGAAAGGAGCCAGTTGAGGTGGCTCGGCCATCAAATCAAGATACTTCCAGGACGCCTCCCTTTGGAGGCTTTTTAGGCAAGTCAAGCTGGGAGGTGACCCCGGGTTAGACCCAGGCAAAGGTCAAAATCAGGAAGACGTCCAACAAACAAATCGAAAAACATAGAAGCAAGCGCAAAACCAGTTTGAAAAACCAAACAGAAAGCTGCTGAAAAAATAAGTTAACAAGACAAAACAATGACAGATGGGGAAAATCAAGGAGGGAGAGGCATGTTAGGCAGGTAGACAATCAAGGATGAGACACACTAGGGGTCAGGCATACGAAGCCAAGACCACACACACACGGAGACATATAGATAAGGGGGGAGGGGACGAGAGAAGGCCCAGAAATATAAAGAGAAACCTTAAATGACATGGAGAGACAAACTTTAAAAATAGAACACAAAACAGTGAAAAACAGAAAGATTAACAGTGAAAATAACCCTTCAAAGTAAAATACTAAGTAGTGAAAAAACCGAAAGAGTCAGAGTGAAATCACCTTTGACCTTTGCCAATAATCTCTTGATTTGGGCTGTGTTTGTGATCTACAGATCTACAATAGTCTGCATATTTGATAGGCAACTTGCCATTTGAGAGAAAACAGCTAACATCTTATAGACATCAGGCAGAATTCATCAGCATCATCATGGCGGGGCCTCTCTAACAATTGTTTAGGAAGGGTGTGGCCCAATTTGGTTGACTCATTGGAGGAAACCATTGATCCCCTGCAGAGCTTGTCGTGTCGTATCCACCTGGGAGTTGCTAAGTGAAGGCCCTGCAGAGGATAAAGGCTGAACGGCTGAATATGAGGGGTAACAAGCACAGAGGCGCTTCGTCCACATCATACAGCCATTTACAAGCACTCTAGAATCTCCTATTGTATTCTGTGAGTATACCAAACAATAACATTCCCTTGTAAATGTAGAATCACTGGTTTTACTTTGAGATACTGCAGGATTTTACCATCCATGATTCGTCAGGATGTGGTGGTTTCGATCAGGAGAGACTAATGAGCGGGACAAATAGGAATGACAGAACTGCAGTCAGATAATTGTGAACAGAGAGAATAGTCTCTGGTGCTTGGATCCTGGCAGGATGTTGATCTTCAAGGAAAGCTGTATGATGAATTATGTGCTTTCACTGTGGCAGAGACTTCCCCCCAGAGCCTAGACAAGACACTGGTGATGGTGATGAATAACGGGGCTGGATGCTGGAATGACTTCATGAAAGGAAAATGTCTTATCTGAGGATTTGACTGGAGATGCCCAGGTGTTCCAGGGTGGAGGTTGGTAGCAAATCTTTGCCATCATGAAATGGCAGCAGAGAGAAACGGAGCTTATTTAAAGTTGGACGGTAGTTGACTGTTACTGATTTGATTCTTGTTGGTTCTGGTACGTAGTAAACGTTCACTTATATGTAAAAGACAGAATTGGCGACTGTTGGTCGTCAGTCTCTATGTAAGAGTATGACTTTCATTCCTCTAAATTACCACTTTATTCTCATCATATAATTATAATTAAAACTAAAATCTCATATCATTAGGACTTTATTCTTATCACTTCAACATTTTTTCAACTGATGACTTAATTCTTGTAAAATTAAGACTTTTCCCCCCGCAAATTTATAACATTATCCTCAAAGTAATATAATTTTTTTCCCGATTACAACTTACTTCTCTTAATATTATGGCATTTTATTGATCATGATTAAGACTTTATTCTTATAATAATGTCAATTTTCTTGCATAACTTCAACTTTATTCACATAATAATATGACATTATTCTCATCATTTGGACATTATTCTTATAAAATAAGCTTTTTCTCATCATTACAACTTTTTTTCATGACTAAAACTTAATTCTTCTTTTTTCCTCATAATACAACTTTGTTCACATGATCATTTGAACAGATTTCCCCCCAAATTTCCCCCCCTCCATGTGGCTACAATACTCACTAATAAAAAAAAATTCCTCATGATGTTGAAGGAATTGGAAAGAAAATCTTGACGCCTCTGATTATTGAAAAATTTCAGTTTTAACCATTGGCCACAGTTTTCATGGAACCGTTAAGTGAAGATAAAGAGATAGATTATAGATGTAGCAGATTTCCGGTTCTTCAGATAGTTGCGTCTTTTAGTGAAGTGATAATGGATGAGTCACCTTCCTGTAACCTGCGTCTCCTAGATACACAACCTCTAATGAGGATCATAAAATGTAAAAAAAGGATATTGTATTATAAAGCTAAAACATATTGTGTCATTCAAACAATTAACACAGTAGGCTCCTGCGTCGCTTTTACATGCATCCTGCCAGGGTTCTTTCCTGTATCATATTCAATCCTACTTCAAATTTATGTCAAAATCTGTCCAGCAGAGAGTTAATGCAATTCAGTTTTACATATTCCTGTAATCCAATTTTGAGAGCAGAGCATTTCAAATACAACAAATCAGCATTTAAAAGTCATTAGAAACCAAAATACAGTGTGGAACACGTCATGATCCAAATAAACTGCAATCTGTCATAATTGAAAATGTTTATAATCTACATCAAAGGCCGATATCATTCCTACATATGAGCAGACATTTATAATTCACTGTAAAAAGAGAATTAAAGTATTACAACTTAAATTAATAAGTTAGACTCAGAGATACTTAATTTAATGGTGGCTGGTTGTCTCAAAGTTTATCAACTATTTTCTTTTAACATTGCATGATTGGACACCAGAAATTCTAGTTTGGAAATTCTTAAAATCTCGTCCAAAATCAAGGCTTTCAACTTAAACTTTTGACCCAATAACTTTTCATTTTTATTTGTGTTAACACTCAACAAATTCTCTTTTTTTTAACTGTATAGTTAGATGTTATTATATTCTACTCAAACCCATTTAATCAGTTGATTCTCCGTAGATACTCCAGGAGGCCATGCATTAAGAATCCCATTAGTTTCCCTCCCCTGTCCAAGAATCCCAGGATTTCTCTCTTTCATGAGAACAAAGGCTTTGCACGAGGAAAGTCACTCACACCCAATAAAAGCAGAGATATAATGTAATGTGCAGCAAGACAAATGGCTGCCCGGCTTTTATCGCCAGCAACAGAGCAAAGCTGGAAAAGTAAAGCCAAGAGGACGACTCGCCCCTAAAATCCCCGAGTCCCATTTAACTTTAATGGGTCGAAGCGAACAATGAAAAAGAATTCAGGCAAGCTTGTCTTTGTCACAATAGTCCATGTTTTATGAGTTTATCAAAGGCAGAGAGACTCTGCTGTTTCACATTTAGCCGAGAGACGTTACGTTACAGTGACTAGAGTCCGACGACAGGGGGAACCAGAAACCGAACAGATGAGAAAAGGAACCAGAGAGAGGAGATGTGAAACTGGATTGGACAGATATGAGAGTGTATCGACTATTGTCTTACATGGATAGGATTTTTCCCAACACCTCTAGATCAGAAGTGATGGAAAAATTACAGCCTCAGGTCTTTAAATTAAATTCAGTCCCAACTAGTTCCACGTCCTCCTAGCTGGAGTATTGGTATAATATGGGAGAGTCCGATAGGAGCCAGTCAGTTCTGATCTATGTCTGCTATTAGAGAGCCAAATAAAAGCCAGCAGAGGAAGTCCAAATGTATCACTTCTACATTCTGTACATATGGTAAAGCAATTTCTCCACATAACAACAACTCAAAGATAGATTCTGCAGCACAGATGATATGGGAAGGAGGAAGAAGGGCGAAGAGGGATTTGGGAGGCTCCATCATGGGAGGTCTGAGCTACAGCTTCCACCCTGCAGGGCTCAGGTTTGTGTGAAGTTGGCAGGATAACCGGGTCCCATGTCTGCTGTGTCACATGTTCGGGGATCAGAGGAACTGGAGGAGCTGGAAGAGTTGAGTGTAAGTAAAACTATGGGGTTTGACCACATCTTGAACTGAGCAGCACATGACGGCTACATACTACTAGCCAGCTAGCCTCTAAAGTCTAAACGAAATCAGCAATCGACCCTGACAGTAATATCATCAAGCTGCGCTCTGAATTAAATGCTCACACAGTGCAAACAAGGCAACCGTTCCAAAGGTAACGGAGGCTTACTTCTGAAAAACAAAGGTCACTGCACTTTATATACGAGCACTGGAGAACCATGCAGATGCTGGTGAAGTGGAGAAAAGCAAGAGGTCCTAAAAACAAGAGCTTATTTATAGAATCTGTAAACCTGCTTGACTGCTTTTGGAAACTTTATTTGAGAAAAAATTAGTCTTCACGTTAATTTTAATTTCAAAATACCCCAAAATCTTGATGAGATGTTTTTTGGAGCCAGATTCTGCCTCATGGTTAGATACAATTAGTCATTTATCACCTTATTTTATGAGCAGCAGTCAAACGCTGATGAGCTGGGCTGCTTACACAACAATGGTTTTTTGTTGTTTCACGAAACTGTACGTTTTTTTCTCTTCAATAGTTGGCCTTTCATTCATGCAGAAAATTTTCATATTCTCGTATTTCAGTAGCCCGGGGAAAAAAATAACATTTAAGACCAGGTTCCAGAGGGTAATCTTTTGGGTAAACTGGAATAACGAAACTCTTGAGATTGTGAAAATTGTCTTGGCATCATGTTTTCAGCGTAGTAGCCAGGTACGGAGAGACCAACAAAATCACTGGCAGAGTTTCTGGTTCTCTGCTGAGTTTATTAGCTAAATGTACAGATTTGCCGCACCATTGCTGTTAGGTCCCTGAAGGTGCAGAGCAAAAGTTCATGGTGTTACCCCGTAGTATTGATTTTGAAATGTTTCCTGGACATTTTCGATTGGCCGATAACTTTGATAACAATATAACAGGGCATCAAACTTTTGTCTGGGGTTTTGTATATGGGAAAATTATGTAAATGCCAATATTAAGGCATTATGTGTGGACTTTCTCAAAGGTGTAAGCGTACCCCTAGGGATACTTTGGGGTACTGCAGAGGGTTTGTGAGATTTTTTTTTGAAAAATATCAGTCTAGCGACTCTAGCATGACTCCTAAAATTATTTTACTGAAATAAATTAAATAAAAAAAACAACAACGAAATATGAGTCCAGTAAACCACTTATATATTCAACATTCTCATTTCAGACATTCCAAAAAGAATATAATTCATTCCCGGGGGAGAATTTTAAGGCACTTACAGTCATAAAAACTAAGAAAAACACATTAAGGTCTTGAACACAGAGAAACATGCAGGATTAACTGTACAGAACAAGAAAGAAACATCATAAAGAGAATGTAGAAATAAAATTAGGGTCACATAATAGCAATTTAATTCAGAATTCTAAGAATTAAGCCAGAAATCTTACTTTAATCTCAACTTTGTTCTCTAAAAAAGAAATAAACATTTTCTTCTTACAAAATTCTGTTGAGAAATAGGGCCATCTGAATTTTTTCTGACTGGACTGCAACTCCTGAAACTAATATTTTAAATTTTTTTCACAGGTTTTAAATAAATAGTTCCATTATTCTATTTTTTGAATATGTACTTACTAAAATTCTATGGCACTGAGGACAGGTTCAATGGCTACAATAATAATTCAAAAGTGGTTCATTGTTGAAAACAGTCTGAGAGACTTTGTCCTGATATCATGGAGAAAAAATCAATATGAGATTTTGCTGGTATTCACTGCGAAATATATCATCACCAACAGCCCAAAAACAAAACAGCAGAAATAACATCAGTTCAACAAAGTCTCTTGAAAAGTTATTATTTTCCAGAAATGCATGGTTGATAAGATAGTTGCTTCGCTTTGAATAGATAACGTTGCAAGTTCTTCAATTTGAGACCAGGAATTAGATTATTTAATTCACCTGTACCACACTCTTAAAAATGCATTAAAGAACTATATTTCACAAACAACAAATGGTTTTATTGTTGTTTCCCTTTCCCCCTAATGAGACGAGTTGCTATAATGTCTGTGCTGAATCCTGTAGTTAGACTTTTAAATGAAAAAAGTTCCGTCAGTGGTCTTTTGTTTCTTGACATCTATACTTACTTAGTCCACGATTTCACTTGCCTCCACCGTCTCAGCAGAGTCATCAGCCATCACCACCACCCTCCCCTGTCTGGACACCATACCCATACCAACAATCTCCATGAAGAGTCTCAGTACATTACACCTTCAGACAGGGTAGTGATCCGTTGCAAAAACGGATTATATTTACTTCATACTTACTCCTGATGGAAAAACGTTCTGAGAGACTCTTCACTGTCTGGAACACATCTTTCATATCCATGGCGGACGGGATTGCAGTATCTCCTGATGATTTAATGAAAGATAAATACTTCTGGTCTTACAAACCTTCTTGTTTGATGCTATAAGCTTCCTTTCAGGTGCGCTGGAAAACATTGTCTCCGAGCATCAAGATGTGGGCAAGATGTTGCAGCACAGATGTGACTAGACTAGACGCGACGTCAATCCCAATCTGCCGCAACATCTTGCACAGATTAATTTGGATTAATCGTAACATGATTAGCTACATCATCCCAAAGTAGAGGTTAAAAGCAAGCACACCCAGCCAACGCAAAAAAAAAGTTAAAAGTTATTATCTGCGTGTAGATATGTGTCTATAACAGCGTGACCTTTCACCCAAGTAAAGACAGATATACTGTGAGTCTACAATAACACAAGAGATGGAGAAGGACTTTGATGTCACGGTTCTTTTTCTTATATACCAGTTTATACAATGAAGACAGGGATATGAAAGCATATATTTCGTGATACATTTAATTCACATTCACATTTAATTTGAAGAGTTCCAACGGAGTAATGGCTTGTACAACGCTGGGGATTGTTTTTTTTGGACGATACCCTTGCTGTCGGGGATGATCGTAGGCATAGTTTGTCTCTCTTTTCACACAAATACTAAAAAAGTTTTGAATGGATTTAGATGACATATTTTGAAAGCGTAGAGTAAAGCCAAAGGGGACGATCCATTCAAATCTGATGCATATCTGCGTCATCGACTGGATCAAGGAAGGTGTAATTACACTTCTTCTTTTTACTTCTAGCTTACGAATACTATTCACTAACTTCATGGATAATGCAGACTTTACAAAGTCCGATCTGGATCCAGATCTAGTGACCACCAATATTTCAATCTGTGAAAGATTAACTACTGTGGGATAGTAAATAAAAATGAGACAAACTGTTGCTGACACTGTGCTGAATCAGTTAGGTGCCAAATCTTATATATTTTTTTATTTGTTAAGCTATTGAACCAGATCCTGAAAATAAAGCATTGCTTGATTAACAACTTTCACACTACTAAGGATGCCAATGTGATAGCAACTTATCAAGACCTGTTGCTCCCAGGTACTCCTCTCTGAAAGCTGCATAGTTCTAGCTATTGAACCAGATCTTGAAAGAAAACCCTGGTTGGTAAAATAAAGCATTGCTTGATTAACAACTATAAAATTACTAAGGATGCCAATGTGATTTATCAAGACCTGTTGCTTTCAGGTACAATGGACTACTCCTCTCTGAAAGCTGCATAGTTCCACATGTTGATATAACCTCCTTCTATGTTAAAGAAAGTGAAGAAACGTCCCCGATCTGCACCTTGGTCTGGATCTCCCTCAAAATGTAATCATATTTTCCCCATTCCTGGAAATCTGTGAGGAACTTTTTGGAAATATTCTGATAAAGTCAAACAACAGCAATAACCAGATCCTCAGGAAAATTCAATGAAATAGAAAATATTTACAAACGGACTCAATGTATATGTGTGCTCCGTACACAATCTAGGGACCTTTGAATTTTTTAAAATCTTCATACAGGCGGAGGTAAACAGCGTCGGGGCCATGATGTTGATGATACAGCTAGAGTAGGTAGGACGCAGCTCCAGGATAGAAGATCATTATCTACCGAAGATCTCGCAGTATAGTGGAATTGATGAAACAAAGTTGAAGATGTCTGTTTTTGGATCTCTTGATTTTTTGTTGTACCCCGCTTGAATCCAGTGGTAAGACGGGTGAAACAGCGAAGCACGGATGCCTCTGGACTCAGCGTCACCAGCTTTCTGTGTCTTTTATGTGAATATGCATACCTGCTACAGAAAATATGTTCAGCTTAGAAGGTCTGTGAGCTGGTCTGGTTCCAGATTCAGTCACACGAGATGAGCATTCATTATTAGCTAATAAGAAAACCATTTTTGACTAAAAGTGTGCAGTGACCATAGCATCAGTGCCATCAGCTCTAAAATCTCTACTGTGTTTAAAAAAGTGAAGGAAGGTGGGAGGTTCTTCCTCATCTGTGATGAAGCTACGAAGAGTCCTCACACTCAGTAGTGTGTATGAAAGCGGAACCAACATTTAGGACTAGACGATTCTCACGTATCTTCCACTCGAGCCGTAGGTGCTCACAATTAGAGTATCACAAAACAGCAGGAGGAAACATTCAGCAAACTTCCTAATGTGTCAAAACAGTGTTTGTGACTAAATTTAATACCTTTGCGGGAAGTCAAGCTGCTGCTCTTCCATTAATTGGCCACAGGGGATTTGGGTCTCAATCTAATGTGACCGCACCGCTTAATGCCTCCACATAATGAAGATGTGCTGAAAATAACAGTTAAACACATCACGTAAGGTCCAAACAAACTAAAGTCGCATTCTTTTTTCAGCTGAGAAGCTTCCTAAAAGTTACGTAATTTTCCAGTTACAGCGAAGAACACCTTCCAACTCAGGATGTTACGGGTTCTTGGACTGCAAAAATTTCCCCTGAAGGTTACTCATGAACATCCGAGAACACATTTTTGATGAATGGTGAGACAACCAGGGAATGCAATTAGCAAGATTCCATCTAAGGCCTGCTTACCGCTTTTCTCAAACTGTCCTCTTCCTGAAAGAACCCACGCTGATCTATCCTTAAAGGAAAAATCATGGGGAACACAAAATAGATGTATAGGAGCCGAGAACATCCATGGCGGCAGATAATTATTGTAACGATTAACCATTTTATCAACATAACGAGCAAACGGTTTTGATAATTAACTCATCACAAAAAAAGATTGCTTCTTTTCTCATGATAAGAAGTAAATGATCCCGTTATCATGAGATAATTTCATAAGTCTAATTAATTGTTTTACTTTTTAAAAACATGCTGGAAAAAACGAGTTGTCATTTTATGGTAAGATACAAAATTAAATTAATAACCTACCCAAAGAAGTAATTGTGCCATAGTTTATTTTTCTTGGTGAGGACATTCAAGTCTTAAGGTATTTAATTTCCTATTTTGAAAACCATGACAGCTATTTTCTGAGAAACACAAATTTCGATTTTTATTTACATAGATCCAAATTTAAACTTTATTTTTTTGATGGGTTTTGTTAATTATGAAATACTGATCTTATAAATTAGTCTATACTGTCGTCACCAACACTAAGTGAATATCTCCAAAAAGCCCTAACCCCCTGCATTGTACAGTCAATTCCCTTGATTGAACTCCTAAAATGAAAGGCAATGTCTAACACAGTATTTTTTGTAGAAAATCTCCAGCTAGTGAGTAAAATATGATACATACAAGCTATCTCTCTTTGAGTAGATTCATATCCACCAAATTTGAACCCAATGGGACCAATGGTTAGGACCTTATGTTCGAAAACAGTATTCTTCTTAAAAACAGTATTTTTCTTAAAAACAATATTTTCTTAAGACACCCTGGTGGGTAAAATATGAACTATTACTATACTATTAATTGTATTTATAAATAAATAAAAATACATGTACAAATTGGACATAAAGCTCCCTTTTGGAAATATACAACTGTCCTTTCCCAAAATAGATGCAGTTCTTCCTGGCAAGGTCTATGTGGGAGTAAAATTTGACAATGATCTATAAAAATAATCTTAGGATATCGTGTTAACACGAACAATCTGTGGCAGGCGATGATGATTTTAACCAGATATTATAAGTTTCCTCTTCCACTCTACAGAGGAACAGAGGTGTCTGATTGCTATAAGGACAACTTTTCCTGGATTCTGATTGATCAACATGAATTTACAGTTTACAGTCAGTATGAATGAGCATTTCTGGATGGAGGTACCTTTAACTACATGCTTTTATAGATGCAATTACTTTCCTAAACAAGGGGAGCAAATTCTCCACTTCGTCTTATGATTCTGAGCGATTGCTGCTCTCTTGGAAAAGAAATGAAAGATTGATGTTGTTTGTATTTTATATCTTTTTTATGTTGAATAACTGAATTGTAGAATCTTTGAGAGTCAAAACAAGGGATTTTCATTGCATCCGAAATGAAAATGTGAGAGCAAAGGGTTTTAAGATTACGTTATATGTAACATAACTGTGTTCAGTAAATTCAAATATGCCTTTTTTATTGCAGTCAACATAATTGTTTGATGTAGCACTTAAATAAACAGATTTAGTCACATTAGCTTAAAAGTGTTTAGTTATAATTAGTTTTCTTATCCATTTCTGACTCATTCTTCACAGTTTTGTGCGACTGTTTGACATATTTAAGTTCAGTAAAAGTTATTTGTTTCTTAGAGTTTAGGACGTGTAACGGTAGCTAACAATAAACCAAATAAATATGTTATAATAATATGCTGCTTGGCCAGAGGATTTTTAGTGTGAAGTGTTTTGGGCACAAATGTCTGGATTTAAAAAAAAAAGATCTTTTTACAGATGTTTTCCTGGCTTTTTAACTCAGGGGAAAGTCACTAAATGACCTACTAAGGCCAAAATGTTAAATTAAGAGCAGATGAGAAAAGATATGATGTTATTAAAATAAAAATAGACTCACAGAGTAAGAAACCTCATCCAGGCAACTCAGTTTCCCCATTATGTCATTGCACCTAAGCTCAGTGTCCCATGATAGTTTGACTGTTAAACGTGACTCATGAACTATGAAAACCCAGCCCCAGAATCTGTAATCACATTGTATCATAATCAGTTTCATAATTATTCGAAATCAATATTTCACTACTGGTCAGCTGGGATAGGCTCAAACCCCTGCGACCCTGAACGGGATAAGCGGTTATGGATAATGAATGAACGAACGCATGAATTTCTTCAGTGTCTTGCTCTGAGGCTTTTGAAGACACAATTTGACACGTGACGGTGGATTAAGGACCTCACACGTCACTCGATGATTCATAATATGACTTTTTATTCCACAAGAGGGTGTTTTCAAAAAATGTATGATATATGGAAACCTTCACACAATTGGACTTATGATTGGAAAGTTAAAGACGAGAAACTGTGTTGTCCACAAAAGCTTGTGAAATAATACACATACAAGATAGATGTCCTGTTGCTGATTCATATGAGACAATTTGGACATAATCAGATTTATGGTTGGGAAGTAATGATCAAAAAACTGTGTTTTTTGCAAAAGGGCGCCCGCCAGTGAGAAAATATGAACACTTACAAAAAATACAACAAATACAAAATTTATCTCCATTTAGTGACGTAAATTTTGCAACCGACCATTTCCATTCCCTCACTTTTTCCTTGTCCATTTGGGTATAAAATGTGAAAATCGTCAATGAAATCTTTTTCAAGTTTTTGTGCTTCTGGCTGATGAGGATGCAGCAGCAGGGATGATGTATCCATAATATGCTCGACCTTTTGGGGATGTAATTAATTGTGTAGATAAGCAGAACTGATCCAAGCAATAATTAGATAGGGTTTAGATAAAAAATGTGAGGCTTGAAAAACATTACAGAAATCCACAATTACAGCTAGGCAATTTCCACAACTTCCTCTGGAGCTGCAGGTGCTTACACTTAGAGTATCACAAAACAGCGGGGGGAAACAGTCAGCCAACCTCCAACAAGAGTACCAGTGTATAGACAAAGGTGCTGTGAGGTCACTGCAGGAGATCATTTTAGCATGTCTGGCTGTACCTTTCAAAAAAACCCAGAAAACTTATATGTTTCTGAGTGTTCGGGTTGAGGGTCATACCAACAACAGTAAAAACATCCCTGTCTATAATGATCGGTTCATTTCAATGTTTTTTAAATGCAGATCCCTTTCCGCTCAGACTGCTTTGGACTCCTTGACAAAAATTCCAATGAACCCATACCAAACCACGATGACACACGTGTCACAAATCATTTGAATGCTCTGTAAATATCCAATATATTCACCTCATGGTGTTCTTAACTTAATATTTTCTGTTTGTCTTTTCACTACATTAGGCAAGTTTCAATCCAATTGAATAATTCTAATGCATTAACAATATGTTGATTTCAGTTCTGACGACGTGTTTTGGAATAAAGTGATACAGAAACAAATTAGGGTGATATTTTTGTGATATAAAACTCAGTCAGCAAAAGCTCATTTTTGTAGAATTGCAAATAAAAACTGGAAATCTGTTTTTTTTTCCATTACGACTCCAGCATTAGTGAACGGACCTGATCACTATGGCTGAGAAGAAACTCTGGTGTCAGTCATCACATCAGCTTAGAGAATGGTGCAAACGTTAGGGAGAATTCCACGACATCGAGCACGGCTATAATTGTAAACTACAGACGATTCATTTCAGAAACTCAGCTTGAGGAAAATGGAGTTAAATATCAGTAGATTTTATTTGCTGCTGACGAGCAGCCAGTAAACAACAAACTGTCTCTGGTTTGCTGCTTGAACAATCGAACGCCAAGGATTTATAGGATTTTCTCATAGCTGTTGGAAATAAGGTTGAGTAGAGTTAGTAATGAAAATTTTATTTGTAAGACACCTTTTCCTACGCAAAATCAGATAAATGAGAAAGAATAGGGTATAATACAAAAACAGTGTATAAATACTTAAGACTTTCTAGTGTGAAGTGTTTTAGGCACAAATGTCTGGATTAAAAAAAAGAAAAAGAAGATCTTTTTACCTCGTAAACAAAATAAGTATTAAACAAATAAATAAAAATTTGTTTAAAGGTATTTGACAATTTGAAATGCTTTAATAACGCATCATGTGTTACATTAAAAAAGTTTCAGACAACATATTTTCATATATATTTTAAAAATGTGTTGCTTTTTTGTTTTGTAAAGCCGAACCAGCAAAACTACAATTTTGAATAAAGAAGGAAAATCTGTGTTGCTTGGCAAAGCAAAAAGAAGAAAAAAGTAAACTGTAAACATGATGTTTCAAAATGGCCATGAAACCTCTATGCAGAGCTACAAATCATCAGCATTTCAAAGATAATTTCACAAATGTGATCCATTTGGTTTACTCTGTGTCCGCCGTTATTCTCCGATGAAGAGAGATGGCTCTGGGCTGCTGTGGTCTCAGGGTCAAACTTAACACGAGGATTCCGAGAATGTATTTTTTCAGTGTTTTCATGGCCGGGATTAAGTTGAAACTGGTAGGTTCTCTACGTGACTAAACTGTTGGAGAGAGAGTCTATGTGGCTGAACTACTTTAGTTCTACTGACACAGACGGCTGAGAGTGAAAATGATGGAATATAGAACCTAGTTTCTATTTAAAAAAAATAATGATTTGTACATCTTCAATGCTTTCGAACGCTCAACAATACAGTGTTAAAGTTGCTCTACATTTACACAGATATCTGAATAATACTCTGCTGTGTTAACCCCTTCAATGTTTTGCTCAACTCAGTGGTTGATCACATTTTGAGGCCTTCTTTCTTACTAAAAATGTGTCCCACTTGACTGAACCTGTTTATATGATCCAGAACCAGCATGTATATGCTAAAAAAGGGGCCGAGGATGAAGCCCTGGGGCACTCCACAGTTCAAAGAAGCCACAGAGTAGGAGGCATTATTCCTGGCTATTGAGAAAGTCCAATTAGATAACTAGGATTTTTTTTTTTGGTTTGTTAAAGCCTGCCAGGACTCACTAAATAGTATATTATAACTTCATAGAACCCGAAAACTATTAAGGGTGAAATAGTTCAAAAAATATGCTTTAGCAAAAGAATGAGCTTATGTAGTTAAAAAGGACTATTTTCCAAGAAATGTAAAATTTGATGATGCAATAATGTTAGAAGTCTGATTTTTATACAATGTTTAAAGACATGCTTGACCAAATGATTTGAATGGCATATTTATGTAACATACAGGGTTAATCTTTGTCTATCTGTCTGTCCATACTTCACATGTTTGATAGAGGGCGTGGCCTATCCACATCTTCTCTAATCTAATGGAAAGAATTCAAAGAAATTTCAACCATACCATCTTTAAGGCCTTAAAAATGTGCATTTTATAATTGGTTTCCTCAAATTTTCAAATTTTTAGGCAGATAGTCACTTTGCTTATTTTTTTTCCCCGTCATTCTGCTATTATTTACCCATAAAGAATGTTCCACATCAGCACAAAATTATCTTCATATTTTTTTCCCACCATTAACAAAGTATTCCCATTAAAGTCTCGGTAAACTCTCGAGTGGATCCACATTATCGGGGACTCAACCCGTCCCTCACACAGCTTCTTCAGCCTCCTGCCATCTGGGAGAAACTACCAGAGCCTCCTCCAGAACCAGCAACAGCTTCATCACACACCAAGAACTCACACCACGGACCCCCACCCCCTCCCCTCATCACACACTCACTCATACACAGCACCAGCCACTGTCAGAGAGACTATGATCAATTGTTGATTTGAAATATACAATCCAACCATATATATTACATTTTTATATGCTGCACAGAATTTTACAAGAGCCCTCTATTACTAAATAGCCTTTTATTGTTATTTATTCACTGATGTCCATCTTATTCTCTCTCAATAGAATGTTCTTGGATTACTACTACTATTACTGCATTGATGTCTGGGTCTGTGTTACTGCTGTAGACGTAAAACGTTGACGTAATCAAACTACTTTATCTGCAGTTAAGTTGCTGCATCCACAACAGCTTTTTTTTTTTTTTTTTCAATTTTGTAGAGTCATCCTGTGAAAAATAAGCAAAAAGTCAACTTTTCACGTGATCAGCATGTTTTTTTAAATTATTTAATTATCTTGAGATGTCTGTGTATTTTCTCAACCCATAGAAAAAACATTTAGTTTCAACATCAATCAATCAGTCAAATTTTATTCATAAAGCGCCAATTCACAACGACTGCATGTAAGTTTCCCTGGATAGGAAAGTTATATAAACTGAAAAGTAATGAGTTATTGAAGATACTGAAGATATCAGACAAATGTAGTGGAGTTAAGTTAAGTGTAAAGTAGCATCCAGTGGAAATACTCAAGTAAAGTACAATTACCACAGATTCAAACTTAACTACACTGCTTAAGTAAATGTATTTAGTTACTTTCCATCACTGCATAAATGACAATAAAGTTAAGTTAGTTAGTTAAAGTTAGGTTAGTTAGTAAGAGTCTGACTTTGACTAATTTTCTCTCTGAGCGTCAAAATGTTAGCAAAAATCAAACCATCATTATTGTGGAAATCTGCTATTATTGTGAGTCGTAGTTTTGTAATTAGCAGCTTTGGCTCATCCTCTTCTTAAAGGAAGGTTGGTGGTTTGATCCCTGGCCTGAGCTGCCGGTGTGTTTCACTGGTGTGTGAGTTGGTGTGAACATTTATCACATGGTTATCATGATGCTGATGCCTTTTTTCCTCCCTTTCTTGCCTACAGGGTTAGGGTCATCCAAGAAAATGTTTGATTTACGCTCATTCAGCGTTTAGTAGCATAACAGTAAAACTCTTTATTTCCCAAAATATATTGTTGGTCCAAATACAGTGATCATACTTTAAATATGCAGTCATTTACTAACAAAACTGTCACTGTCCTTGTGCTGCACTGTAAAAATTAAAAATGTCAGGACAACTTCAAATTTCAAAGAGGCCATTTGCTGCAATAGATTTTCGCGTTTTAAGGCCAGTTGTACAGTTGTAGGCACCGATAATTTATCTTTCCTATTAAAAAAACAAAACAAATGACAAAAACATTTTTTTACGTACTTAAAAATTCAAAAACAATAAGAGTCATGCCAGTCTGTTCAGATAATTTAGCTTTCAGATAATTTACAAACAGTAACACAACACAAGGCAGTGTTCAAGCCACATTCCTCACAATCTTGCTCAAGGACACTTTACAGCAGGGGCTAGAGGTCGATCCCCCAACGTTGTGATAACTGGTCAACCGATCAACCTCCTGAGCAGCCGCCCTAAGAAGTGGCACCTAATTATCTTTTGCGAAAAATTCAAAAGAAAATCAGCTTAATTAATAACATTAACAATAAACTGATCGAATGTTCCCATGGAGAAGCAAAATATAGGAATATTTAGGAATAATATATCCATTAAAAAAAAAAACTGCATCAACATTCAGCGCTTCAGCACTGGTCGAGTCAAACTACTATTATTTTGTTTTGCCAACATAAATAATCTATTGAGGTCAACTTTACTCATTTTATATTCAATTAAATTCTTTTTTTTATTCTTTCAATTCATTCATTAATTCAAAGATTTTAATTTTTTCTTTCTAAAATGTCCAAAGTTAATAAAAACCAAAACCTATTGCAACAATAGGTTTGATAATTTGTGCTTTCGCAAGTTTTTATTCTTTTTTTTCACGGTGTGAAATAAACCCTTTGCATGAATACACCAGAAATAAACGGCCTCTTTATTTCTGGGAGAGGTGACTGTACATCCTGCTTCTCGTTAATTATTGTAAATTCACAGTAAGGTGTTATTTTTTACAGTGGAAGTTTTTTTAAAGGTGTTCTACATTAAGACGTCTTCACCTGTATTCTAATATAATTCAGTATTTAAATACTGTATCCATAAGACACATCAAATCCAAAAAATGGTTGTGCGACGCCCTTAAGGTCATCCATGAACAATGTTCCACCGGAGGCCTGAGGAGGGAAGCCGAGACACGAGTCTCCACCCTGTCTGTGACGCACTGCGGCCGCTTAAGGCCCAACATTGGCCGGGAGTCAAAATAGCCAATCGGTGATTAGAAATAAAGCCGTGTGGTGAAAGAGGAGGGGGAGGGGACCGACACTGTATCCACTTTACAAGAAAGGAGCCTCCGCCATTTTGAAAGCGGGAGAAATAAGGAGGTCAAGATCCGACAGAGGATGAAGTGTGGTGTCACAACTTCCCCTCATCTTGCCAATTATACATGTTTTTTTTTTCTTGGTTATTAACCAGGGGGGAGAATAGGTGAGCCTCCCACCACACCACTAGTCCAACCATGACACCCGCAGCGGCTCTGCATCAAGAGTGTGGAATCGACTCAACCACATTTTCAGCCTGGCAAATCTCAGAGGAGTGTCTGAGACACGCAGCCGAAAGCCCAGACGATTAAAAACAACCAGCGAACAACAGTCTTTTCTTATTGGAGTGTAAGAAATGTGAAATAGACTTGCATAATTTCACTGAATAATTCATGTGTCAGAGGTTAATTTTCAATGCAGATTCAGGATTTGAAAATAATCTAATGGCCTAAAGCAGGAAAATTACCCATTTAGTGCAGAGCGAGTATACATTAAAATAAAAATTAAAGCAATTCCACCAACTCCAATAAATGGATGTTGTTGTTTTTTTAAGTTTCTGAATGCTTTGAATAATGAATTCTATCTTCTTCAACCTTGTGCTAATTTTGATTAAACATGTGAACAACCCTTTGCATAATGTCACTAGAGCGGGTTCTAACTGCAATCACATGACACCCTATTCCCAATTACAACAATTATTACCTCTGCCACGTAGTTGTTTTCTATGCTTTACCCATGACTGTTGGTTGGTTGTTTATTGGCAGGTTTAAATAAAACCTACTCTGCTCATTTTCAAGAACTTGATGGGAAGATGGCATCATTCATATTTTTGACTATTTTTCACCTTTTGTTAACATTTTCTTAAATTTCTCAGAGATGAATACACAGCTTGGTAATAAAAACTTACTTACCTATGTTAATTCAATTGAACATTAACTAATCGAGGATTAATCTAATGGACGGTTTTCAATCTCTCAATCAAGTTTTGTATCTCTAACAAATGTAATTTTAAGTTATGTGGGCTATGTTTATAAAGCACATATGTATTAATTAAATTGTGTAAAAGTGTGTTTATTGAATTAAACAAACTCACAGAGTTCACATTTTTATAGTGCAGCGGAGGTGTCAGCTCTACTGAGGCCCATTCTGTTTGATCTAATTGATCCCTTTTAAACATGCTCCACCCTTTGACCCAGATTCATGGTCATCCCTTCAGCAGTTTATCTGTAACTGACAAAAACGGCCCAATGTCGCAAAGTTAAAAAACCAACAACAAACAAAAAACACGAAAGCATAAAAAAATGTCTGAATGTGCCACAATTCTATGTCTTCATACTGCCTATATGTACAGTCCTTCTAGAGCGTATGCCCAGTAGATTGAAGTTCATGATGGTAAAGGAAATGAAAAAGATTTATCCATATCCCCTCCATAATTTAATGAGTTCCTCCCTGTCTAACACTCCCACCAAGATCATGAAAATCCATCAAGTCGTTTTTTAAATCCTGCAGACAGATAATTAAAAAGTCAGACAGATAAAATCAGAAACATCTTGGTGGAAGTGACAAACAGGAGGTTGCAGGGTTTTTTTTTTTTTTTTGTTAAACTATAATTTCCATGGGAAAACCATGTTTTCATCTACATCATGATGCTTTTTTTTTTTTTTACTAATTCAGACGCTTGTTGAAATAGTTATTTATCTTCTAATGTTGAAACTGTGTTATTCTAATCATAAAGGAAGGAAATGTAGTTTGAAAACTTAAAAATGAGCTCAGAGAAGTAAATTGTTGCACTTTTTGGTATGAAAAAAATATCCCTATTAATGCATGAAATATAAGAATGTTCCAATGTTTTAATGTGAGCTTTGAACATTGTGTGTTTTGTGTGGAATAACAGCCCCTTTCTTACCGGTTGAAGCTAATGGAAGCTATAAAATACCGTATTTCAAACACATTCTGAGGGAGCGGGTCGAGCGTGGACACTGGTGTTTGTCTCCCTCCCAGTCATCACCAAATGGAAGTCATAATTCCCAGTCCAACACTGGTGTCAGATTGACTTGAGCTATAACCTCCTCCTGTTCGGACCACGTGACGGTGGGTGTGTGGACATGCAATTCCCCTCCAGAACCTCGGCTAAATTGTCTTGCTATAAAAAAAAATCTAAGTTTTGATTGCAGCAGAACCTTTGGAAGGTGCTGCATGGCTCGGATACAGTGAGGACCGGTGGAAAGGAGAGCGAAGGAGTACAGAGGTCAGGCTGAGCTGAGAGCGGAGCAGGAGGTAAGAATGGATTCAAACTCTGCTGATGGTGCATTTCTGCAAAGCTGAAGACAGAGCTGGAAGAAGTAACTAAGTAGATTTACTCAAGTACTGCTCTCAAGTACAAATTTGAGTGATTATTTCCATTTAATGCTACTTTATATTTTCACTCTAGTACATTTCAGGGAGAAGTACTCCTTTTGTCAGACATCTTTAGTTACTAGTTACTGTAGAGATTACAATTCTTCCTACCTGTCCTATCCGGTAAAAACCACATAATCGCACTCATTGTTATTATAATCCTGAAAAATCCTCTTGTCTTTAATCAGAATGGTGGAGTGTAACGAAGTACATTTACTCAAGTATTGTACTAAGGTATACTTCATTTACCGGTCATGATACTTTGTTCTTCTCATCAACTTCCTCTCAGAGGGGAATATTTTTTGCGTTCTATTACATTCTTCTCCAGCGAAAGACATGTATCTAACCAAGGAAGCACATAAAGTAATTACATTACCTCATTCTTTTAACATCTACAGCACTAACAGAGTCCTATTCTTTAATGCAGCAGTAATAGTAATCCAGAGCCTAAAAAGGGACCATGAGTACTTTTATTCTTTTGATACTTTATACCCACATACTTGTACTTTATTTTCATGTAGTGGAGTATTTTCAAATGAGTACTTTTACTCAAGTAAATATTCTGATGGCAATGAAACACGTTTTCCTCTTTAATTACTTCACGCAAAGACACTTTTCAGGAGCTTTAACGTTCACATCCCCTTTCAGTAATGCCAAAAGCTTTGGCCTGTAAATATTAGTGGTGTATGAAGCACTCAGGTCCTTTACTCCAGCAAAAGTAGTAAAACCATACTGTGAAAAGACTCCACTACAAGTTAAAGACCGATATATTCAAATGATGTAATAAAAGCATTAAATTAAATGTACTAGTTGTTCAGTAAAATGGTCCAGATCAGTGGACCCAATGGGTTTTGTTTTTTATATGAATGTATGTTAAGAAGACAGCAGAATGTCCTTAACCTGAAAAGAACCCACTCTTAAACTTCTAGTTTATCCCAGTCAGAATCAACACATTTGGAGAGACAGCCTTTACAGGAAGGGGATGAAAAAGTGTTACTTGGAAAGTGACTAGCAAGATCAGATGAATAAAGTAGCATAAAGTAGAAATAATCAAGTCACAAGTAACTCAAATGTGCTGCACGTGCTGTACAGCACGTGCCGCATCTTTCTCAGATATTTTTAGAGCTGGGCCTAAAATTAACCCTATCATTCTAGCAGACTTTACATATTCAGACTTTAGTATTATTCCATTTCTGTTAATTGCAGTGTTAGTTTAAGTGGCCGTAGAGGACTGCCACATCACCATGAAGGCCTCTGCAGAATCCCTGTAGTGTGGATAACCGAACACGCGCGCGTGCTCCTCGTCTGCTATCTCAACGTTTCAGTCAAAAACGCAATATAGATTTCACAACAAGCGCGTGATTACTGATTTATCGATTTTAGATGGGAGTGATCACGCGTGGGGTGTGAAGTTTCAGCTGCGGGTGACGCAGACTGACAAAGTGTGTGAGTGTGGAGTTTCTAAAGGTTGGGAGCGTCTGTCAGCAGCAGCATCAGGCTGCTGGGAAACACGCACGCGGCTCAATGATAAACGGTGGCCGTTTATTCGCTTATGTCACCAACAAATATAGAAGCAACGCTGGCATCAAATTTATGGACGCGCTGCGGACTGGTGCGTCATTTACGGCAAAACCGCAGGCGCATATTTCACCTGCAAACAGCGCGGCCTGCGCGTGGGTCACCCACCGTGGGACTGTCACAGACACGCACACACATAAGCATACACACCCACATACACGAACACTCATACACGCACACGCGAACACGCACAGAGAGAGAGAGAGAGAGCTTTTATAGTTTCTTGAATATTATTCTTGAGTGGTTTTGCATCCAACCGAATGTGTGACTGCACCCACGAAATAATTAAACCTTCAGTTTTCAATTCATTTTCAAAACTTCTCTTTATAAGAAAATTTGTTGTTATGTCACAAAATATACACGATACAGGCTACACGCCCTGGAAAAAGATCCCCCAGCTGCCTCTTTCATGGTGTTCTTCCTCCCAGTTCCTTTGTAAGACGTCATCAGGATGAAAATAAAACATTGAATCTTATCAAATGATCTGGGATAATTCACCTGATATCCTGACACGGCTCTGGATCGCTCCCCGCGTTATTAGTAACATGTTAGAAATGTGGGCTATAAATAAACTACAGTTAAGGGGTTGAGGAGTATGAGAAAGTTTCAATTACACCCTTATTAATTTCTTTATTAACAAATAGAAATAGTTATAGGTCCTGTTCTGCAGGTCGATATTGTTGTAAGTACTGTAAGAGGCCAACATCATAACATTGAAGGAGCGCGTGTTTTATAGTCGCGTAGCTGTGTGTTTATAGGATTGAGCAGAAACTACGTCACACTTCTCAATGAAAACAAAGGACTTTTTCAGTTTCTTTAATATTTCTTAAATCTATCAGTTAGATACTGTATGGTTCTGAAAATATCAGAATTATTCAGGAGGGAGTGGGATCCACTGGATTTAATTATGTTTTCACAGACGGGAGGATTTTCTAAAACTGGGAACTTCCACCGAAGTGTGGCTGAGATGGTTTCATCAGTTGTTATCTCTCTGACAGGTTAAGAATTATGTCAAAAACATTAGGATTTATTACATTTGTTGAAAACATTTGGTTCCCTGAGCGCAACCCTGAACGTTGTTTCTCCTCTAAGCGACCTATTTTCCTCCTGGATGAAGATTTCATCCTGCTCCTACATAACGTGAAATTATTGTTAGAGAGAATTTTTTTAATTTCTCAGGAATATGTCTCATAAAAAAAAGAAAATCATATAAAGTGTCTATGTACTGTATCAATGTGAGAACATGTGCAAGTTATAAATAAAACAAAATTTAAATATGCTTTCATAGGGCAATTTGACTTTCATTTTGGATCATTTCAACTGAAGGAGCGGATTTATGTTTTTTTTTTTACCTGGTTAAACAAAACTAAGTATTGGTAAAGGTAAATGATTGCATTTAATTTTGTAATTCAAGATTATTTCCATTCGAACTGATTTTTTTAGTAATCAGCATGGAGGCGATGTTTCGTCACATGGATTACACATTGTTTTTTGGATAGAAATGTGCAATTAATTTGGAATTCAATGTTAATTATTATTGTTTTCAACCCAAAATATTGACATATGCTATATTATACACACATATTCTTATTTGTAATTCTAACATATATATTGCGGCTCGTTCATATGTGTAATAAAATGATAAAATGATCATAAGGATGATGTTGAAAAGATCAAGTCATCGGTGATGATGATGTTGACCAGTGTTTGTTACCGAGGCTCCGCAGAGGCTCAGTCCGCCGGGAAAGGCGTGAGGGCCAGCCCGGTGTGAGAGGCATTGGCCAAACTCTCCCTTCTGCTGTCACACATCAAGGGGGCTGAGCATCAGTGTGTGTGTGTCTGTGAATGTGTGTGTGCGTGTGTGTGTGTGTGAATGCATGAAAACGCCCCACTGTTATGCCCCCTCAAACTCAGAGTTCGCATTGCACAGGCGCAGAGTGCAGCTCGGTGAGAGGCTGAAGGGCACTAGGGCAGCAGAAGGGACCGACACAGAGACACTTTCCCGCGGAAAAGACAACCTTCACACTCCCGCGAGGACAGGCTTTTTTTTTTTTTTTAAAGAAAAAGCACGTGCGGCCGCGGTGAGGCGGTGAACAGGCAGCCTGGAGGTTTGCGGGCTGGAGGCAGAGCTGCGGCGCACAGGGATGGATTTAAGCAGATGATAGCTGAACGCATGAGGTACAGTAGAGACATCCACGAACGGCTGATGATCGTAAATCCTTTATCTGCTGTTTATCTGGGAAAAATCGTAGGAGAAGGTGTTGAGGGTTCTTAAATCTAGTGAGGGAAATGCGAGTCTTCTTCCTCCCGAAAAATCTGCTGTGGATGATTTCAGTAGCTCTGGGTAGAGATGGAGCAGAAAAAAAAAACTAGAGTGGTACAGAAAGTCAAATAATAGCTAGGATTTCTTCCATGTGCCTTTCCTATTTTTGTATTTTTTTTGTCTTGAATCCTATCAAATTATCCATTCGTTATTAACATGTGATAAAAAAAAAAAGATTCACAAATAGGCTAATTGGTGTCATTTACAGATTTAGGCTTTCATTTACTAACTTAAAATAATTTATATAAAGAATATGTTATTCTACCCAGCCATATTAATATTATTACATTATTATTATGAATAATAATAATTATTAATTCATTAGATTGCCCAGAATACTGGTTTTGTTTCAGCTGTTTTTTTTTAAATACACCAGTTTAAACATTGCCCTGTTAAATAATCCTAGTGTGAATATGACCTTTGATTAATGTTAAAAATAAATGTTTACATAGTGGAAGATCCTCCACACATTTCATTATTTATTTCCGTGGAGCTGCTCTGCCATGCCGCCCATTTTGGGCATTGAGTGGAAGTTTTCACCCTCACATTTAATTTCATGACAAAGTCTGACGTTGGTTGAATGAAATGCCAGACCTCAACTTTAATCCTATATTTGATGGTGTTGTGGGGATTTTCCCAATTAATTTCTCTTCCCGCTGGTGGTGGCAGATCTCCAGTGAAGTGGAATGCATTAAAGATGCTGTGATATTTTATTTTTGGTTGTTTGTTGTTTAGACTGAAATGCTTTCCCTGTTGATGCTGAGGCCTTGAGGCCTAATTATCAGAGCTGCTGACACAAAATGGCGCCACCTCCTATCCCGTTTACTTCATTTTTTCCCTTCCCTTTAGATGGGTTTTCTGAAACTAATGCCACATGACATTATACATATGCGTGCTTTAGATCTGTGCCTGAAAATCCGCAAGTGACAGGGATTACTCATTCCTCTTGATGTACATTTTTGAAATGTTTTACAAGCAGATGTATTTATAGCAAGCATTTCAGTACGATTTTACGCATTTAAATACAACGTTTTGAGCTCAGAGTAGCCCATAGGCCCGTTAAGAGCAGATTTCATGTTTACTGTGTGACGCTGTTGACAGATATAAAAATGGCATGGCGTGTGTAAGAGGAATACATGCCCTAAATAGTTTAAGGATTGAGTGTCCAGAGTGACAAAAACAGAAACAGGGTACTTGCTCGTTCTGCTCAGTTAAACAGAACCAGTGAAAGGCCCAGATTCACACTGTAAAAAAGTTCTGTGGCCGTCTCCCTGTCAGGCCTTATCTTTATTAGCTTTCACAAATGTCTCCATCAGTTTACTCTGGACGCCGCCTCTCCACTTTCATAGCTAAGAGCGTGGCCGCCAGTGTCGGTTTAAATGCCTGAGAAATGAGCATGCTTCAGGGAGAGGGAGGGAGAAAGAAAGGAACTGGTTTTACGCTGACAAGCAATACTTTGGGTAGTTCTGCCTCAGTTCTTCGGAAAGATTGTTAGTCAAGATACTAAAACTTTATGGAGGAGTGGTCGCTGTGAAACACAGTAGCTAAAATGTGATATGAAAGACAAACGATGGGGGAAATCAGCCTGTAGTGTTGGACTGCTTCTAAATTCACAAAAGAAAAGAGCGTGGACTCAGTAGGTGGATGAACATGGACCCCTTTATATTCCAATTAGAATCACTTCTAATGCCCAGCTTGGATAAAAATGCTCCGCGTAAACACTCCCTTTAGAATAAAACCCCCCACATTGATGTAAATTTCATTCAGTTGGGTATAGAATAAACCAATTCATTGACATCAGAGAACGTTTTGGTTACGTTGCATTGTGACATTTAATAAGACCAGAGCTGAGAGTTATTTCTAATAAGAACTCTGAGAGAAGTTAGAATTATTGGATGTCTTGATGGTAGGAAAGTAAGTGTCTGTAGTTTGGAGCTTTTGGAGATATGGAGTAACGATAAATATACGATTATATTCAGCAGTGTGAACAAGAATTTGGAATGGGGTCTGATTATTTGACAATAGTTTGAATAGAAACGCTTTCTTACAAAGCTCAGACTTCTTAAAACAACATAGTGAAATTGATTTTCACACGCATGGATCAATAAGGTGTCTGGAGGTGCTGTAGTATGCATGTCAGGCCAGTAGTTGGCAGCTTTGACCCGTTGGCAATTGCTTAAATGTGATTGTCGGGCTCAAACGGACCTGTGCTGTCAAAGTTTTCACAAGAATTTTGTTTCACTAGTGACATAAGATTATGAAAACATCAAAATTTGCTCACGATTCTGAAGTAGCTAGAAGCTAGCGCTGAATTCCAACTGTGTCAATAGATCAGGGCGTCTCTACGAAAAAGGTATCGTGAAGGAAGAGAACTCCAAGGACATGAAGTCGAGCCAAGTTGGTTTAATTTATATAGCGCCAAAGTACAATAAAAGTTGTATCAAGGATCTTTCGAACCGAGCAAAAAATTCAACACTAGCAAGAACATTGAGTGGCACACTGCTTTCTAACAGGCATAATCCTTGATTAGATCCTTGACCGGTGTGCTTTTACATCTTTTATATCTTTATCCATCAATACAAGACACGAAAAAGAAATTTAAAAGAAAAAAGGTATGTATAGAGCTGTGCTTACACCTAGCTTTGCTCACTTCTTATTCCAGTCCTTCGGATTCACATTGTCCAGCCTGGATATCTATTTTTTCTCAGCCCGTGTTCTCTAGGCCTGGATTGTACAGAATGCCAGCAATGTGTGAAAAAGCGTTGGACTGGATTTGCATGTGTCTCCTTCCATCTCAAAATATTGATATTATGTAAGGTGAATCTCACTAATACTGTATTTTTTTTTCGTTTCATCCACATATTGAGCACTGGATTGCTTGGATGTTATTAAATAGACACAACTTGAATTTGGATTCCTTCAAAATTTGGTCTTATATTTTTTACGCAACCAGGCTCGGTGCCTACAAACTACTTACAATGTTCCTCAGGTGGTCTCCTCCATAGTCTCAGGCGATGGGGGAAGGTGTCGCATGGAGAGACTGAGACAATTTCAATGAAATTACTGCAAAAATAGTGTAAATGTTGTAATTGAGGGGTTATTTCTTCTGAAACTTGGTCTTTCTTAGCAAATACATCTTAGGCTGATTTCAGTTCCTGGCCGGTATCTTTTGGGGCCGATGTTGTAAACGGCCCCTTGTTCCATAGGTGTGAGAGACACGAATGTCAACATTATGATTAAGACATTTTGTAAGTTTCACCACATTTTTTCACTTATTTACGCAAAAAAAAAATCCAATCCACCAGCTGAAGCTACCTTTGGAGTGCGGTTTGAACAGGTCAACTCTGAATTCAAGTTTTTTCCCTTCAGGGGATTCAGCTTTACGATGTGCTGCAATACTTAGCATATGTGCTCCAAGCAAACTGCACTTTTAGGTGCATTTATTTTCTGAGGCTATGATCAGCGTATGTCAGCATGATTTGCTGCCGAGGCTTTGAACCCGAGCCTCTTCCACAAATCTGAAAGAAAACCAGAGCTTTTGACTCGCTAACTATCTGTCACGGAGGTGAACGGCTTTAAGTCTGCACGACCAAGGTTCACACGAGACCTTCATCAGGGTCTGGGATTGAACGCGCACTGTAAAATACTGTACAGCAGACTATGTGCAAAGAGGATTCTGTGACCCCTTTAATGCTAAACTGATGATGCCTGGACTGTTTCAACTTACGCTTATATTTGTTCTTGGAGATTGGACACTTTCCTTGTATTATCTATCTATCTATCTATCTATCTATCTATCTATCTATCTATCTATCTATCTATCTATCTATCTATCTATCTATCTATCTATCTATCTATCTATCTATCTATCTATCTATCTATCTATCTATCTATCTATCTATCTATCTATCTATCTATCTATCTATCTATCTATCTATCTATTATGTGATATAGTTTTTATTGCCTATAAAATTATATCTGATATGATTTAAATCTTAAATGATGCTGTATTGATCATATTAAATATATTCATTTATTTTTGATCTATTTTTTTATTTTCATGATCAGCAAAGTGCGACACAAAGAGAGTTCAGATCAATACCTCAAAATGCCTTGAATCATGTCAAATGAATGTTCAAACAATTACCCTTTATGTTTGAACTAGGCTTAAATATGAATTTGCTCTTATAAAAGTTAAAATGAAAATGAAAATGAAACATTTAAATACGTATACATTTAATTATAAGGCTGTAAAAAAGCACAGCAGAGTATAACTCTTCATGCTTTAGAAGAGCTGATACTAAACTGATGATTTTGCCTAATGCATGATGGGAGGCAAGGCAGAAGTACAAGAAAATTAAAGGTGATTTTAAAGTATATCTTATTGATGTTGTTTGGCTCATATGTCAATCTATACTGTCTTATTATCCCAACTTTTAAACTTAGCATGCATTATAACGAGAGAAGTGTGACATAAATAGCAGCGGTGGACAGTAACTAAGTACTTTTACTCAACTACTTCTGTCCAGTGAAAAGCACGTATTCCCAAATGTGTTTATTTTGAATTTTATTTGATGAATTAAAGGAATAAGTGTGTCTTTATGGGTTGAGTGAATTATCTCACTTCCTACATTAAATTGAAAAAAGTATAGTAGAGTATATGCAATGTTAAATTTACGGTAAAAAATGATACTTGCAAAACAGTAGTAGATAAAGGGAATTAGACAGTAAATTATTTTTGAAAGTATGTAATATGTTGGAAACAGTATTTCCAAGTTAAAATACAAACTTTAATAAAAAAGCATTTCTGTGTAGATTACTGATTTTGCTTGTATGTATGTTAAAATATACAGAAAAAAACCTTAAACCATTTGCCAAGAACATCCCTTCATTTTTACAGAAACCAGATGTTAGAAATATGGTGTGTATGGTGTGTGAATACTGTTGATATACAGGGATTTTTCTTTAATCTATTATAATGTCCTTATAAAGAGGTTTACAGTGTTTTTCAAGGTGAAACTCTGGTAACCACAGCTGCAGGAATTTTACCGTAAATTATACAGGATTTCATTTTATTTTCTTTACACTTTGGAAACTGTCACAATGCTGAAAACAGCCTCATGTAATGAAAAGTTAAAGATACGTTGCTCGACACAGGCTAGGGTGATGTGGTAGATTAAACCAAACATCCATAAAGTTGATGAAATTACCTCAACTTTTAACACCTCAGCAATAACATAGACATACGCATCAATGCTGCGTTAAAATGATATGTAATATGATATAGAAACCATTTTAATAGTAAAACACAGAGGGACCATTTCATTGTGGAATAAATAATTTAGTTTTGGACAAAAGTAACCAAAATAAATGTATTCATCTTACCAAACGTTTGCAGTGTGCAAAATCCTGAGGCCATTTTTCTGATAATGCTCTCATACTTTTTCTTAAGAAAAGTTTTGAATTTATGTCTTTTACATGTGCTTGAGTGTTTTCACAGTGAAGTTTTAGCATTTTTACTCAAGTTGAAGAATACTTTATCAACCACTGACAGACGGTGTAAAGAGCAAGATGTCAAAATGCCTTGAATCGTGCCATCTGAATATTTGTGGAATTTCTCTTTATGTATGAACTATTCATGAATAAGAATTCTCACTTAATTACTTGCCTGGTTAAATAAAGATTAAAATAGAAATAAAAACAGACCAGCTGAACATGTCTACATTATAAGGAGTTCTACATACCACTTGGCTCAAGGTAACATGAGTTATTTTCCCCCACTGTGAAACTTTGTCAGGTTTTCTTACCAGCAACAGCAACTGTTGGCTGGACACCCGGTCCAATCCAAACAAACCAGCTCCGTTTCATTGGAGAAACGCTCCCATACTGCAAACATATGTTGGCATAGAAAAAATTATTTGCTGTATTTTTAGAATGTTTAATTCAATTTATTTTAATGTTTTCAGCCAAAATAAATCTAGGGGGAAATAGGTTTTATAATAGCAACAGACATTCAATTAGAAACATACCAATTTCGTTTTACATTAAAATTAAATACATCAGGTTTGGTGGCGACAGATTGAAAATATCAGTTGACAATTCTTTTAATTTATGTACAATAAATGAAATTATTTAGGACTGAATTGATGGAATTTAGATATTTTGTCAATTGCAACCAAATAATCAATTTTAATCTTGTTAAGTTAATGCTATTTAACTTAACAAGCGTTATTACTATGTTATAACTATACAATGATTTGTTTACCTTCTCAGTAAATGTTGATCAGTGAATGATTGCAGACACCAGTGTAATTTTTCATTTTAGAGTTCATTATTACACTCCTGGTTTAAAGACTTTTGCAGCGCACATGTCTTTGAGGAGGGTGCACTGTAAAAAACAACAACATCTGAATGATTACCGTAAATTACAGTAAATTACTGGCAGCCGTGGTTGCCAAACATTTTTGTCACCATGTACAAGGCACTAAAAAAGCAAGTATGATGTAAACCTGTTTACAGTTCCATAGGTAATGACATAAAATTACAGTAAATCACAACCAATTATTACTTTCTTAAACATAAAATCAACATTTTATCACAAATATTCTCCAAACTTTTCGCATGTTATTCCTGCAGCTATTACAGTATGCTCTTGGTAAAATTGTTTTCATAATAATAAATATGTATCTTGACAAAATAATTCACTTTTAAAAGAGAATTGTTGATGAGCTAAAAAAAACCTGCTTCAGCTGGTAACATTCAATTAAATAAAATATTTACAACTCAAATTGATAAGTTAGACTCAAAACTATTTAATTATTAAATGTTAATTTCCAGCTTTGAAATGGTAAATAAATATTTGTTAATTATTTATGGATGATTCTGATATCATTTGTTCCTGCTGCATTTTAAGACAAATATTACACAGTGTAAAAAGAGAATTGGATTGGTGATTGAATAAAAAAGCCTCCCCCTGATGACACAGTTAAATTTTGAACTTTCAACTTGAATATTAAACTTGATTAACTTAATTTAATTGTGTGTTACCAGTAAAACACTTTTTACAGTGTACTTCTTAGGTAACGACTTGCTTTTGACATTTGACCCTAATCCCTTTTTCAATCAATTCTTTCTACATTTTCTGTCCATAGATGATAAAGTTTTTTACTGGTTCGTTATTTAAGCTACTTCAATGTAACTACAGTTTTCTACTGTTATAGAAAATTTGTACAGTGTGGTGAACTGAATGCAAACACAGGATGTCCTGCTTGAATTGATGGGAGTGAGGTACGGGGTGATGCAGTTACTATGGGATTCATAACATGTATTGTTTGCATTGGAGAGTCTCCATCTACATGCACAGCCTGCCACTGATGAGTCTGACAGCTGAGTATTTTTTCTAATCCTGCAGAGATGCTGCAGGAGAAGGTTTCAGCTGTGACGGATGAATGTATGAGCCGCGTCCAGAGCGGCGGGGAGACGGATTTCCTTTCGGACCAGTCACGACTGGGCCTGTCCACAACTCCCAGCATTCCCAGCTCCAGTGAGCCCGACCAGGTACACATGGAGCCAACGTGGCTCCTTATGGCTGCAGTTTGTGGACTGCTGGAATGCGGAGGGATATCATCTGAATAGTTGCAGCCTGATACAATGGAAAACATATTGATTGGGATTTTTAAGACTTAAAAAGGAAATCAAAATGTGTTTCTTAGCCAGGCTCAGAGGGAAAAAATCTGGAGAGCATTTTTAATGTGTAATAATTTCAGAAGTAGCAGTGTAGCATGTTTTTATTCACATATTTTAAATCAAATAACATTTCCCTAGCTGTCCGGTTTCTGATGGATTGTGCTGACGATATGATTTGTTTAGTTCCGCGTGTTCAGCCCGGTGCACGTTCTCTTTCAGAACATAGAGAACATTAAGGTCGTTCTTCATGAGAGGGAGCTGTGGAAGAAGTTTCACGAGACCGGCACAGAGATGATCATCACAAAAGCAGGCAGGTTAGTAAAGCAGCAAACACACCATCCATCAGACACGGATCATTTTACACCCAAATCTGACCCCCGAGGACCGGGATCCGAGGATTAAAAAAAAATCCTCATTCTTTGTTTAGAAATGTTTAAAGTTACAATGCAAACATGCAAATATGTAAATTCCTGTTTTCAAAGTTTCTTATGATATATGAAACTGTATTATTAGAATTAAATTTACAATTTAAGGACTGTACTGTTTCAAAATACAATTATAATTGTCACTTTTTTCTCAGTAAATTATTTTATGGACCAAATTATGTGGAGCCACGGCCCACAAAAAAACTCAAACTACTTCTAATAAAATATATGAATAAGTATATAGTGGTTAATATACGATTAAACTGCTACCAATTATACTAGTAGTTAATAACTGCTAATAACTACTAAAAGTTATTATATATCATCATCAGTATATATCATTGGTTATAACACAGATAAGATAATGAGTAAATTAATAGAACCACTTAATAGTAAGAATAACCTTATAAAGGGTTTTGAATGGTTTATAACTAGCTTGTTAAGTAAGTTGTAACACTTTATAAATCCTAGTATAGGTACTGATCTCAGACCTGGATCCAGTATATGTACTCTTTGGGTCTGGTTCTCATCTGGGTCCTGATGAGGTTCAAGCTGAGTGCGTTTTTTTAGCTTTAACGACATAATCCAGGGGACTTTTTAATGATTATAATTCATTAGTCATGTAATAACTATTTATATTTCGTAAAAATAAAACAAAAAAATAAAAGCTGAGAGAGTCCTGCTGTTTACCAAATAGTGAACAAGCATCAATTTGTCGAAACATGTATTGTTGTGTGTGTTATGTCATGCCTTAATAACCTATTTGTAACCTGACTATAACCTACTTAAAATTCCTTTTATAAGGAAAGTGGTGCCAAATAAATACATTTTTTTTAATAAAATTTCAATTTATAATAATAATTGCGCTGTGATGAAAGTAATTGTATTTCTCTGATACTTTGAGGGAAAATAAAAATGTTTTTTCGTTTAATGTTCCCAAAATGCTTTGCTGTTTACAAATAAGTTAACAGTATATACATTTAGATAATTATTTCACAGTGCTGGGATTTGTCCCAGGTTGCATTAAAGCTCAGAGCACGTCACTGTTTGACATTAGTAGAGCAGAATGCTCTCCGGGCTTCACTGGACATTTACTTGTCTTTAAAGTTCTGAAAAGTTCAAACATTAGCCCATGTATTGTTGCATTGCTCTTCTATTCACTCCATTGTTTGAAATGAACGAAATAATCACTTTTTAAATGTATTAAGAGTGATTTAGCATATTTTTATTAAATATCTATGTATATCTTTGACACACACTCATAATTTAGGGGGGTTTGAAAAGTCTAAATATTATCTTCAGTAACGGAGCAAAGCTGCTTGAGTAAATGTACTTGGATACTTTTTCCAGCTATCCATAAAGAGTCATTAAGTGTTTCTCAAACAACACAAAAGTCTCTCAAACAATCAATCATTCTTCACAGAAATAAAAACGCTTTGGCTGGATTTTCTCCAAGTTTTCTGCAGAAAGTTGGACTCGTCGCGTGTTAGTCGTATAATATGCTGGTATTCTTCTGCAGAATAATATGGAGAAAGTTATGTTAATGGTGAAATTGCAGAGAGCGCCATAGCTAAGTGATGGATTCATTACACACAGCATGAATACGATACCTTTCTGTGAGCATCTGTTTAGAAGGGCTAACAGGAACTTCTAGCAGTTCCAGGTTAGAGACAGAGAGTCCCTGCTGGAGAGACTACATAATTGAAAACACAAATGACGGCTCCGCTTGTTGGATTTAATGCGACCTGAGGATTAGATAGTGAGGCCTTTGGACATTAACCAGAGAATGAGTACACTCTCCAATCGACCCCGCCTCTCATTCCTCCCGGGATGGTTTTTTTTCCTGAGTTAAAAAATGTAAAAGGTCACCACATTTTTCCTTAATGCTGGAGAACCATAAGAGATGGGCTTTCCCTTGTCCAGCTGATAAAGTGGGCTCTGAATCCTTAAAGCCCTTTGAAGGCCTGTGCAGCAGTTAAGCTGTGCAGCTGTGCTGGGAAACCTGTCTGGATTTACCTACAGTCAGTCTGTAGCCGACCTGCAGAGGGTCACACAGAGACCGCCTTCGTCCTGCAGAGGCTCCGAGCGCATAAGCTCCACAGTTGAAAATTAGAATGTGTAGGAATAGTGACCACAGAGCTAAAACATCCTGTTATCATCATAGAAGACGTTTGTTTACATTGGCATTTAACATTAACATAACCAGGGACGTGTCCAGATGGCAGATGGAAGTTGCATCCCCCTTGGCTAATGAGTTTTTGACTGACACAGCTCAGTGCCCAGATATGATTAGTAGCGAGTATGAAAAAAATCCTGACATCCCAAACACCACCAATAGTTGTGCATTCCCTCCCAACTAAGATTAATTAAATGTAAGTAAAATGGTAAATGGTAAATGGACTGTACTTATGCAGTCTACTGCTTTTCTAGTCTACTTGACTACTCAAAGCGCTTTTACAATGTGAGTCAGCATTCACCCATTCACACTATAATTCACACAGAGGCTGCCATGTAAGGCCCCACATGATCATCATGAGCAGTAACCTTTCACGCAATCACTCACACACCAATGGAACAGCCATTGGGAGCAACTTGGGGTTCAGTATCTTGCTCAAGGACACTTCGACATGTGGACTGCAGTGGCCAGGGATTGAACCACTGACTTTAAGATAAGTGGACAACCGCTCTACCAACTGAGCCACTGTTGCCCCCTAGTATTGATCATATACATATCTTGTCTGTGATGTGGAATTCTCTGGACAGCTGTCAGAACTTAAAACAAAAACTCATGGAGTGCAAACGAGAGAGATGGCAGCGTAACGGCAAAGCTGAGTGTCAGAGAAAAAGTCTGATCAGAGAAAAAGAAGCAGACGAAACAATACACAAAAGAATATATTACCAGCGATGTAAACGATCAACAGTTTACACGATTACACAAATAATTTGATTGCAAGTTACGGGATTTGGTTTCCCTTCAGTAAGTTGTATTCTCTCTCAAATTCCTCGTTTTGTTTAACATCTAAGAAGTTTTTATTGATTTTAAAGATGCAAATGTCATTCCATAGTTTTCTTTCATGGTGTTACTATAATATAATGATGTTACAGCCTTTTTATACAAAAAGAAATTGTGAGAGATAGAAATATTTGTATTTTTTGTGTTAATCAGATTACTCTAAAAAAAAGTAACAGGTACACCGTTACTGACACTGAAAATAAATTATTTTAAGTCTTAATTATCTATAGACAACAAGATTATGTGAATACATCTGATAGATATGGAGTATATTTTTGGTATGTAATTCTGGTAAAGCTTTACTTGAAATAATAATTACAAGAATAGTTGAAGGTTGGTAAATGGTTTGTAACTAATTTATTACTAAAGTTGTGAGCTCTTTACCAATCGTTGATAAGCTGCTATAACTAGTTAGATATAAAGGGTAAGAGAGACCCGTTGCTTACCAAACAGGGAGCACACGTTTCTATCTACAGTTTAACTTCGGAATTGAAAGTGTTACAGTATTGTGAGTATCTGCAAATACTGAACCCACAATCAATATTAAGAGCTACATTATAAAATGCTTATAAATGCTTAATAATGTCTTATAATGTGTTTACAACATAATTAATAACATATTTATAAACATTATAAATCCTTTGTACAAGTTTCTTAATGTAAAATGGTACCTAAATATTGCATGTGTATGAAAGTTCATAATATTCTGCAGCACTCAGACAAATCTCAAGGTTTTTTTTGTACAAATGAATTGCATCTTAAGGTAATTCCTTGTAAAATATCCTACTTCATCTCACATGTTTTACTTTCCCATTAGAAAAAAAAAGTGTAATGTTTATATAACAAAAACCTTTAAAAATATACTAGAGCCCATGCTCATTGGCCCTTTTCAGTCTTTTTACATAACTTCAAATGAACGAATATGTTACATTTTTGTTAACTTCCAATAACAAGGTGAAATATTTTGACGCCCCGTGTTTGACTGAATGGCTGCTCACGGCTGGCTCAGCTCTACGTTCGGAGATGCATTTTCTATCTCAAGACATAAAAGCACATGTTTTTGCGACAAAACCAGGGGGACACTCCATTTGGCACTGTTGGTTAGCCTATGGACCCAAAATGTGCCAAAACATTGAATTTTGGCTGCAAAATACCAACTATGACCATTAGGGAGCGCTATATGCACATACTGCAACCTTTGGCTATGACATCAAACTAATGTTTTATCTAAATCCAGCATTGTGCATAGCAACAAAAATAATAATTCCAAAAACTAGTTAGAAGCCTGATTATGGTCAATTTGGGTTGAACAGGTTTTAACGAATAAAGTGTGAAAGTTGGATAAAATAGTTCTTTAGTCTCATTCTTTATCTCTTAAGACATTCATACTAGACAAATTGTAAAAAATGGGTTGTAAAAGAACTGAAAATTTTATTCTAAAAGAGAGAAAGAAGTAGTAAGTAAATGTAATGTTGGTAAATAAAGTAAGTATTAGAATAAGTAGAATGATGGGATTCCGATATGTGTGTGCATGTACACTAGTGCAAAACAATGTACAGTATAAGTCTTAAAGCACCCTATTTAAAAATGCTGTACACACCCCTGACTGGCACACAAAACATAAAGGATCAAAGGATCTGAATGTCTATCCAGTCTGTACTTAACTGTCTGTGACTGACATTACAGACAGTGCTATCTAGAAATCAGAGTTAGTTGATAAATATTGACACAAAAACAAAATTATTTATTCTGTAAGCTGCTAGCATGGCCTTGTTTGCGCCACCACTGGCTAAATATCTTAACTTCAGGAACAACCAGCATCCAAGTCATTGCTTATATATTCAGGACCAAGGGAAACTAAATTCAAACTATTTTCAAATCATCCAACACGATTATTAAACTGGATTAGATTCGAACTACTGATGTACAAGATTTACGTTTTCAGTGTCTCAATGAGGGAGACTTGTGGGACACCATGCCAACTCAGTACAAAAGGATGAAAAGAAGTTTAGATTGAATAGTTTTACATTAGAAGACAGTTTTTAACTGGTGTCAGAGAAACAAAAGGTGCATTTAGAGACATCCGTCAGAATGATGATGATATGTTTGTATGTTTTCTTTAATTGCGTGAGCTGAAGTTAAAAATGGTACCGGTGGACAGTTTTGAAGACATGATGGACACTTTGTTGTATTTCCTGTCAAATATGGCCTCAATAGAGGAAACCTACATCACCTTCTTGACTTGGTTCACCCTTTCAAACGTTAATCTGTGACCCTCTCACCACTGGACGGATGGATTTGATACTGACTCATACATGGTCTGAGTAAATTCACCCTCTGGATAGGTTAAGCTGAATGAAATTATAGGCTGGAACAAACCTTTTATTAAACTTGGTAAGGAAAAGATATTTGAATAATCAGTTAAAGTAATAGTATATTTCCTGTTCGGTCGTACATCTAAAATCTTAATCTAATTTGTAAGTTTAAAGTTGAGGTTTGAAGTCTGTGAGTATGAGAGGTTGAAATGGACTTTTCATGGTTTTACATCAAAAGAAGTAACAAATCTGTTCCGTATTGTAACCTGTGAACACTAAGAAATTATTGAGGTGCATTTCCAGTCACCCACAGAAGATTAGAACAACAACAAAACAAAGTTGTTATCTTAAAGACCAACTGAAATGTTGGTTTTGCTGTGTGAAAAAATATGAAAAAAAATGTACATGATTCTTCATAGTAGTAGAAATGTGGGATAAAAAAATGTTGAAATAAGACGATTCACTTTCAAGAAACAGTCCTTTAATCCCGCCAAACCATAACCATAATTTATGGTTGCTGGATATATAACAACCAACCATTGTTGGTCCTATTTTTGAAAAAAAAAAAAAAAGAAATCACTTCTTTAGCTTTCTTTTCCAAAAATAAAATGCTTTGGTGCGACAACTCATGAGCTATTTCATTAAAGAACTATTTTCTCTCCGTATTACCATGCTGAAGGAAGTGTGCATTTAATCATGACTATAACGCTAACTAACTAAGCAAGCTAACGTTAAAGCTCAGCGAAGGTTACTAGTAGCGTTTACATGCTGTCATTGCTGATAAATGCACGATTCTTTAGATGAAACTGCTCTGAGGAAGGTCTCGGAATTATTGAATAACTGTGTGACAGGATTTCTGAAAAAGAGACATTCATGTCGGTTTTTCATATGTAAGTTTTGACAGTCTGAGCACGACTTTCGAAGTCCTTTATAAAGAAGAGAGAGCAGATATCTCTGTAAATGATATCTCAAAACTCTAAAAATAGCACTACAAGTAAAAAGAATAATTGATTTTGGGGTGATGGGTTTGGTAAGAGATGTCGAACATATTAAGAAAAACACTGAATCTGGTCTATCCATCTGAAGTCATTTCCTAGAATTTTATCCATCATCCATATATAATCTCTACAAAGCATAGTAGCGACAAGTTCTATATCAATATTAACGATAGCACAATCTTAGCTGTCTGTAAGATACAAGCTCCCCTGGACAAATATGTATGGCGATACACGACCCGAAAAGACCTCAACTTCATTATTTTGGTGCTTAAAATATTATTACTTAAGTCTTCGGTTCACAGGATCAATGGGATATTTATGTAAAATAGTATGAAAACATAGAATAATATCAGAAAAATATCATATTTTTTTAATATTTGAGTGAAATTGCTGTTTGACCCTCTTCTTTCAACATGAAATAGGTGAAACTGGACTGAAATATTACTTCATACTACATATGAAGCTGCTATGGTATGTGTTTTAAATCCATCTTAAAATTCTTATTCATAAAAGTAACACAGACATAAATCCCCTAATTCACATGAAAATAAAATATCAATAGAAGCAACACACCCATGGTTTCATGGACGTCATGGATGGTTAAATCCAGTTTGAGATTTACTGAGGTGCAAAAAGAAGAAAGAGAGAAAAAAATGTACACTTCAAAATTTAGGAGCAGTCCGAAGGAATTCTCTCCAATTTAATATATCTTCCTAAATTACATTTTTTAATTTAATTTAATTTAATGTTTTCTTTAATATCTTAAACACTCCAAATGTACCTGAAAATAACAGATTGTTTGAGTTATATAAGTATTTCATGATGAAATCTTATATTTCATGGAACATAGTTCATTTTAATGGATTAGCTCATCGTTTTGTTGCCCCGTCCTCGGGGCCCTTTCACCTGTGGTGTCCCCCAGGGTTCCATTCTTGGCCCCTTACTTTCCACAGGGACATATAATAAACAGATTCCGTCAAGAGGCACACATTTTTCAATAAAGAATAGTCACTGTAAATGTGCTCAACAGATGAGAAGGACATTATAGGATTAATTAAGGTACACCACAGCTTAATACCCCCATGTTTAATATCAATATAAATAAAAGCCCAATCTCAGCTGTACAGCGATAAATGAGACCCAAAAACGGTTTAAAACTGTAGTGGAAACATACCTTTACACATGTGGACAAATTATTTTCGTGCATGAAACAGGCACACCAGAATGATATATTTGAGGTAAATTGCATTAATAATGTAAAATATTATCCAAAAATTATTTCAGATAATCAATTTTTTGAGTAAAAAAAATTTGAAAATCTTTACCCTCTACTGTAAACACATATTAAAATGTACAATTGGACTGAATTATGGCTTCAAACTTCATGTAAGTGCGCAAATGGAAAAAGAGCAGTCTTTATTGTGATTGAATAATTCATATTTATAATAATTACAGAAAACCAAGCATGAATACACCAGTTCCCATAAAAGGATGAGGGTAATGAGCGTGTCGAGCCCTCTTCCTGAGTAGTGTTCGATCTTGTGCGGTACGGAAGAAGAGAATCTACAGATTCTAGCGACATTTCGACACAGTTTCATCATAAAAGATCAAAAGAATCATCACGCCCATGCTTCCATAGATCTCAGAATGTTAAAAGAGTTGGGGATCCACTGATGTATCATGTAAGAAGGGTCAGTGCGGAGGTGCCGGGGAGGAGGTACAGATCCAGATCATCCAGTTTTCCCCCAACACTCTGACATGAAGCTTTCTCAGTCCAGTCCCATGCAGCACCTCGCTGAGTCTGTTAGACTTGTTATTGTGAGTGTCACTGTCCAGCCGTAATCCTCCCTCCTCAGAGCACCCAGCGCAGCCTTTACCTCACTCTCCTTCTCTGTACACAGCCCGTCAAGAGAGCTGCGGCGGGTTGATAAGAGGAATCCGGCGCCCACAATAGGCTGAGTCTACTAGGTTGTAGCGCTTCATCATCCCCCCCATGCTCCTTTTGATGTTGCTGTGGTTCTGGAGATTCCCAGAGAGGGAATGGATCACCAGAGGGGCTAAACATGTGGGATTGTTAAGAGAAACAGCTGGCTGGGCACAGAAACACACACCCTGACACTGATATCATACACACACTCTCCAACCTCCATTTCTCATGCTCCTCTTAAACTCACTCACTCAGTCACACCAGTGTATGTATACGTTTGCCTTCACCACCTCCGCCTTTGAAAAAGAGTCGCAAAACCCGTGGTTTTAATAGACGTTTTATAGACACATCAGCAATGCACCATGTTTCATCGCATGCATCCCACATTATAGATGGACGCACAGTTCCACAGCGTAGGCCTTACCGAGATCGATGATACACACACACACACAAATAAAGCCTAAAATCTTTACCTCGTCTATGATTATCTCCGCCCGAGTCATAATCAGACCAGCAATCCCTGGGAGATATTTTGAGAAGCACAACAGTCCAACCGTAACGATGGGTTCCCATCTGCTTCTCTTCACAGACAGTTATTTACCAACCCAACAACGTTTTAAGATATTTACCGTATGAGAGAGGAAGAAAACAACTCAGTCATAAATGATTGAAAATAACTTTTTTGAGAAGACACGGCATTTATTGACACCAGCTCAGCTTTGGTACAGCACTTGGCTATATTTCAATTTAAAGTGAGACTTAAAAGTTATGCTTATAACTATTTTTATGATTAATATTTTATTTTATTTGTGTGCCTATATAAAATGATCAATCAACCATGGAACAAACCTATACCAGCCAACCTTTGGATGGCAGAAGATTGGCAAAAATAAGCCTCGGGTTTCATCCTATTACTTTTTTTGTCATTTACAGTGACAAAAAAGGTGTAAAATGTGTTGTTTCTCAATATATATCCTTTATTTTATATACATCCTTGATATTATCAGGTGAAATCCTCATTGAGATTGAAAATATCTTTTCCTAGATATAAATCGCAGGATACAAATAATAAATTATAACTGTAGTTACTGAACTATAAGTGTTCTCTAATAACAACAGGGCCTCAGTGAAAAGAATTTCCCCACTTTGGAACTCAATCATTCATACATTTTATGGAACCGCTTATCCTATCCAGGGTTGCGGGGCCCGAGCCTATCCCAGCTTACAAAGGGCGCAAGGCAAGCTCATGGAAACTTAAAAAAAAAAGCAAAATTCCATTAATAAATGGTTGTAGCTGGACTAGACTCATCTAGACCTGATAACTGCCAGTCCTTTTCAACCACATCATATCTTCAATCTTCGGAAGCCAGAAGTTCGCTTGTAGGTCTCACCAGTAGCCCTCCTTGCCAAAATCAAAAGAATTTCCTGGGAAAATCTATCCGTCTGGGAATGTTTAAAAGGATGTTTCTAAAGTTCTGGGACTCCACAGACTCACAGTGAGACACATTATATACAAATGGATAAGACTTGGAAACAAAATGAACCTTCACAGAAGTGGACCACCTTCCTGTGGAGGTTAATTCCTCCAAGAACACGGTAAAGGTTCATTCAGGGAGTCACAGTTGATCCAAAGAAAACATTAAAGGAAAGGCCGACCTCTCTCACCTCAATAAAGGTCAGAGTTCGAAAACCTGGCATCATGGAAAAGTGCCAAGGTGAAAGTCACTGATGACCCAGACGATCATTAAGGCTCTTGTTAATATTTGTTATATTGATATTCGGGGTTTTTGGAAAATATTCTAAGTTCCGTTGAGTCAAATATTGAACTTTTTGGAAGATAAGATTCCACAAAAAGAACATTAAACCTACAGTCCAACACAGAGGTGGTAGTGCAAGGTGGTTGCACTAAAGCAGTTCTGAAAAGATGTGTGGGCCATAATATCACCACCAAAGTGATCTAAGAGACTGATTTCCAGTGATCTTGAGCGTTTGGTAGCAGTTGTTGTTTCTTAAGGGTTTACCTTAATTTTTCCTTTTGTTTGTTGAACTCACACATTAATTGCTGAAGACTTGGGTTTTATTAATTGAATCCAATTTCCTGTTCAGGATTTCCATTTTATTTAGTAGAAAAGGTATACAATGGAAGAAATATGGCAATTCACAAAGAAACAAAATATAATTTTACATTTTGGTTGTCTTTAAAGCAGAGAAAAGGTAAAAGACTCCTCGGGGTGCCCCACTAGTGGACAAATAATTGTAGGGTGCACCACTGAGTGCCTTTCAAATGTAGAAAACAAACATTAACAAACTCATCTCTAAAACCTCTTTGTGTTTGATTTTGTTCGCCCCTGCCATCAGCAGGCCTGATTCTTTCACTGGGCCTCGATGTGTTTCAAACAAATTACTTGTCAGATTGTCTAACGAAGGCCGAACTCGGAGGCAACACTATTCGTAATCTTCCCAATCGGACCAGCTCAAATCCCTCCCCCGTTAAATGACCAATGTAGAGAGGTTTGAAAGACTGAAGCGTTGTATTTGGGTTTGAAAAAAGACCTCCCAATGGTGTGACCTATTTATATAATTTTATGTACCTCCCCTGCGCTGTGACTTAAATTGTGGCTGCTCAAAACAGAAATACACACTTTTGTCTTTCGACTTGGTCAGCCAGCATGTCATAGTTCGTCTGGGCCACGCTAAGAACTAAGAATAAAAGCATATAATACAACAACAAAGCATAGTTATTATCTTTACCGAACCATTTGACTAAACACCACTCTTCTGTGTAAAACATTGTGCTGCGTCCATTTGATCTGTCGGGCCACGTGGTCTCATTTCTATATAGATGAGGTGTGAGCCCTTCGCTTGGTAGTTACAGCAGCATTAGACACAAATATAAGGGCCACATGTGTTGACACAGACCTCCATCTGCACTATGTGTATGATGTTAGTGAAGCCAGAGATGAGCAGAGGTCTGTTTTGAATGTTCCTCCAAGATTAACTTGTCTGTCAGTGGGGATGATAGCAGGACTGATCTCTCCTACTGATTGGATTTGAAGCCTTTGAGACATGCCCTCAATGCCCCTCCTTCCTCTCTCACTGCTCTGTCTTACGTGAGGGAGTATTTACAGTAACATGATCAGCTGGTGTCAGTCACTTTGACTCTTTGAAGAAGGACTTTTGCACCAATTACAACTGAAAGTATGATACCATGGGTTTTAATTCTACTCTATCTCTACAGAAAGAATGCAAGGTTTGAACACACTGCCATGTGCAGCACATTCAGATAAACTGCAGGCCATTTTGACCGTAGCCTGTCCAGCTTTGACGAGACGGCTATCTAAACTTGGGGAGCCATTAAAAACCACTTAATGCTTTATAAGGGGGCTCAGAGCCATTTATGAAATTTCCTTTGGCGCAGATGGGACGAAAACGTTCTTGGTTTCCCAGAAGAGGTCAGAAAAGGTAGCTCCCTTCATGTGTTTTATAGCTTTGAGTGTTATATTAGCATATTCTGTCTTTTAGTCTGGAGGCATTTAAAAGTTGAAAGATGCTATTTACGGCCCCTTTGTATCACAGGTATGACAGGATTTCAGTCTCATCCCAGACTCATTGCCTGCGAGGAGATAAATCCTGACCAGAAAATGTCAGATTTTAACATTAAGGACAATGTCAGGAACATAATCCTGGAGATTTGGCACGTTCATTCTTCAGTGTGTTTGGTGGGTTTATCCGTGTAGTCGCTTTCATCCTCTTAACAATCAGGTAGAGGTTATTTCAGGTTTCACTGGAGATGGTTTGTCACCATACACATTAAAGAATCTAGGTACATGAATGGACTTGAAATTTTACAAATGCTTTGTCATTTTGAAAATTGATACAAGGTTGTTCTTTTATCTGTGTCCTTTTAAAACAACGTTTTTGTACGCCTATAGGAAAACAAATTGCCATTATCTATAACTGATAACTTCATACAATTGGTTACCTAATGAGGGACAATGTGTCAGTTTTTACCATTTTTTCCCCCAAAACATTTAGAGTTAGTGTCTATTGTGTTACTAACCATTGGTTAACATATTTTTTAAACAAAAATCTATGCTTTACATGTAATAATAAATTGCCCTTTCAGAGCATTTAAATCTTTATATATGGTCCTTTTGAATTGATTTGTCCTTAACATGTACCAATTCTGTTTTTTCCATTTTAGCATATTTATATATATATATATTATTTTAAATTCTTGATTTGATTCAAGAATTTTTATGTTTACCGTGTTAAAAGTGCAATTATGTACCCTTTAAAATGAAACAAATTTCCGCAGTTATCACACTAAGGATCACTTCTGGACCTCATAGGGGGCTCTTCTGAAAAATGTATCTTTCAGTTCAAAAGCGATACCCTTATTTCTCTGTGTACTTGTCTCTCCCTTACATTATCATTATGGGACCTTGCTTATCCTAGCTCCTTAATATTATCCCCGACAGCAGCTAATGAAGGCAGAGTTCTGAAAAACACATTAATCTTCCTAAAACTGATACTGATTAAATATTCAGAATTCCGAACTTGTGTTTAATATACCTTACTGTGCTAATCAAGTAATTCTAACATTTTCTCCTCTTCGTTATTCAACAGGAGGATGTTTCCAAGCTACAAGGTAAAAGTGACTGGTATGAACCCCAAAACCAAATACATCCTGCTAATAGACATCGTCCCAAGTGATGACCACCGCTACAAGTTCTGTGATAACAAATGGTAAGTTAGCAATTGCAAAAGCCATTATTACATCCTACCCTACGACCTAGCAGTACAGCCTTACTTTATAAGTCTTTTGCCCTTGCCTTAGTATATCACAACTAAAAGTTCAATGGTTTTATCACAAAAACAAGCAGCAACACAGAAAATCTCTTAGCCAGATGCTTGCAGTCTTTTTTCCCCCCCTAAAGAACCCAATCTCATTCAGGCTGCCTAATGATAATGTTCTTGATCCTCTTGGGTTTGCGGTGATTTGTGCTAGGAACCTTGCTGCCACAACAGGTCTATAACCCATTGTGTGTTCTGACACCTTTTTATCAGGACCAGCATTAACTTCATCAGCAATCTGAACTTCATAGCTCTTTTGTGGAATTTGGACAACATAAACTAATTACAACATAAGCTAGCAAGATCTTTGGGCGCCCATGACCCTGTCGCTAATTCACCACTTGTCCTCCCTTAAACTATTTTGGTAGGTACTAACACCTGCAGACTGGGAACACCCAGCATGACATTAATTTGTGGAATAAAAAAAAAAAAAAATCCTCTGAAAAAATATGCTCTGACTCGTCAGACATTTCTACTCATCTAGAAATCAAAATTTGATCTTTGTCAAAGATGCTCACAGCCTTCCTAATGGCAATTTTCCTATTGGAGCATCAACTTCAGTATAAAATGTTCACCTTACGCCTAATATATCCCACCCACTGACAGGACCAGGATGTCAGTGTCAGAATTAATGATCAACAAGATCATTAATTGGTTTTGGTCAGTAGCTGCAGTGTTAGGGTGGATCTGTGTACTATATTACCTTACTGAACCCCCCCAAAAATGCTGGGGAAGGTTTCAGGCTGGCATGACCTCAGAGTGTAAGGCAATTGAAAAAATGTGTCAAGCGAAGAGAAATTGAACATATCATTATTCTTCAATTAATGTGTAGCAATAAGCATCACATCAAGTCGTTTCAGGGATGATCACTCAGCCATCTTGCATTCTAACTTCTTCTACAATTACTTAAACTGATTGCTGTAGAAACCATCTGTACCTGAAAATAAAGACTATGTTTCTGCAAAACAAACCACAAAAATATATGGTGATAGTAGGGTTAGGATTAGGTGAGGAGTTGGTTAATATCTTGGAAGAATGTTTTTACTCAAGGATCATATTGTTTGTTAAAATACAAACATCAGTTGGTCTGTGAAAGGTAGGGAATTCTGTCTTCTCAGTGGAATTGATAGAAGAATTGCCTGACTTCCTCTGAACTTGACATTCTTATGTCTTGTTTCCACATTATGTACGTATGCAAATCAAGCATAAATTGCATGGAAAATGTGCTACAGGAAGTTAAAGACTAATTTGCTATTTAATCTATAGAAATAGAATGAGGGGTCAATTCAGTTGCTTGACAGTGTTCTTTTTCAAATTTAAAAGAAACTGGCTCTATCTGTATTTTAAGCATATTTGGCAAAATATCTTACACATAAGACAATTTACATAATGCTTCACAAATATGTATTCTATAAAACGGGCTACATAATTTTGCTGTGGCCTCGGTCGGATTGTTTTGCCCATATGTGAATTTTACTTGACATTGTGAACAGCACAAACACGGAATCTGATCTTTTCCAGTTCCAATTTGGGCCACTTCCATAAGTGGTCCTAAATCAGAAACAGGTAGGATCTTTTGAAATGCAACCTTAATCTGAACCTTCAGATCTAAATTCATATGACCTTGACGTCATCTTTCATCGCGTATCGTCAAAAAGCTGTTCCGGCGGGAGTTGCTTTTCACGCAAAACACAATAAAGACCAAAAACATCACTATAAACACTGTCACTAAAAAGCGTTCAAATATTTGTGGCTGTCATATTTTCTCCGTTTTGACAGCATGCTGCCTGTGAAGTCTTTTATTATTGTTCTATTGCGCATGCAGTCATTTAAGGGTTGCGTACTGTTCATACCGGAGTTTAATTCAGACCATATTTTAAAAGTAATGTAAACATCTACAACAATAAATCCGATAAAAGAAAAAATCGTAATTGAGCAGTAAGACTGGTAGTGCGAATGTAGCCATAGACAAACACATATCTTTAGAGACTTAGGGGCTGCGCTGATGTGGTAAAGTTTGGGACAGGTAAAGGATGGAGAATAAAAGCATGTCCCTTAGATGATTTGAAAATCTCAATCATGGGTAAGAAATGGGTGGTGATATAAGAGGAGGGGGTAGAACATCCAGTGTTCTGTAAACTAACATTAGATTTTACCTATTGCTTACAGGAGGCCAGAACAATGACTCAAGAATAAATATCATGTCTTTCCTGTTCTCAGATCTTGTTCTTGCTGTTCAATATTGCAGTAGTTGGCGATGGAATAAACAAGACTGAGTGATACCAAAATATAATGATAATGGACGTGAGAGGACATGAAGCCATTGTTGACTTTCTGCAGGTCAGAAGTACAGAGGATAAATCTGAGTTTGGAGATGCGGGTGCGGGGCAGTTGAAGCTTAACTTCATTACCTAACGGATTTGTTATCAAGCTTTGGACTCAAACGAAAGATGAGTAAAGGATTTGTTTTTTTTTTGCAAGAGATTTAAAAAAGCTGGACAAAGGGCCGAGATGAGAATAAATAACGTTGGTCAAATCCCATTGTCCAAATCAAATAACTTCTGTTTGATGCTCATTGAGCGGGAGAGAGTTTGTAGCAAACCTGGATTTGATAACCTACAATAAGTCTGTTGTAGTTATCCGGCTGTAGGGAGAGGTTGAACAGTTTATCATCTGGGTAACGGTTAAAAAACATCTATTTTCATGTGATGTGACCAAGATACACGAAATACTTGAGAAAGGAGAGGGGACCAAGTAATGAACCTTGGGAGTCACCACAGGAAATATAGGCTAAGGAAGAGGATGAGTTGCTAATAGGGATACTGCAAAACTTTATGGAAATAATATACATATTAAATGACATATTATGTACATAATTCACACAAAGCCTTCTGCATTGTCACTAATCTGTAGTATTGGACCGTGGAGAGATGTGGAATTGTCCAATAATCCCTACAGATATCGGGTTGTGTCTTTGTAAACATGAGGAGAAAAACATTATATCAGAGCTAGCCCATATTCTTCCATTTAAGTACTTTAATGAGGCAAACAGGAATGAGCTAGAACAGCATTCAGTGGAGTGTATCGTACTGCCAAGACAAACATCTATTCACATGTATAGTTAGCTTGACTCATCTTTGCCCCAACCCGCCACAAAATCTTTTGGAAATTGCTTTTCATAATTAGGGGGGAAATCCTATAATGTTAAAGGAAGTGGAAAACATTCCTGTATTCGTTCATTCATCCCAATCTGACACCAAAATATAATGGGTTTTCTGATGCCTGGGAGAAACAGAGCAGTGATGACGTTCAAGCAGAGGCCAATTCCTTCAATCCGATAGATGTCATACTGTGAGAGAGTAAAATTGGGTTCTGTCCTGGGCCTCTTATTACACAGGAAATTGCATTTTAAGATGCCAAAATTTGATTATTCTCTAATGATAGATGCCATTTGTTCTTTGAAACACATAATATGTTTTTTATTTTTTTCTTTACTTATCACAGCTTTTCCCCATATCTTTTACCAGGATGGTGGCTGGGAAGGCTGAGCCTGCGATGCCTGGCAGACTTTATGTGCACCCTGACTCCCCTGCGACAGGAGCTCACTGGATGAGGCAACTGGTGTCCTTTCAGAAGCTGAAACTAACAAACAATCACCTGGACCCTTTTGGGCATGTGAGTGCCTGCAAAGATTTTAGTGCTTGCGAGACTTCTAGAAAAAATGTGTTAAAAAATGGCAAAAAAAGTTACACAATGTATTGCCATTTCTCCAAATTAATGATACCATTTTAAAGGTGATTTAATCCCCATGTTCTGGGAACACGGCAACAATTCTCAACCAGTCAGTTAGAAATAATTGTTTAAAAGAATGGGCTTACTATGTGGATGTAATAAAACTGTCTGGCTTGTGGACCTTATCCCAGTAGAGTCCACCATAAAACAGGGCTCAAAACAGCATTTTTACTCAATACGTAAGCAATTAAAAAGAGCATACAGTGTAAACTAATTATAATAATAGATTGTAATGACTCCCCTACAATGCTGATGTAAATTTTCAGGACATAATTTAGAACTACCGAAGAAAAACCCATCTGCCCGAAAAAAAACAAAAAACAAAAAACAAGACGGCACTTGGACAGGTAGAACCTCTACGTCTCCATTATTTCTTTGCAACTAAAGGCAATAGTAACATGTAATCACATTTTTATAATTTTTTCATAATTATTGATAAAAAAATTCTCACGAATGGAGGATTTCTTTTGGATCTAGTTCCGTAAATTTCAACGATATATCAAATTTGACAGGAGTAGACATTTGATTTTTGAATTTGAATTTGAATTGCGCTGCCATTCATTATATTAATTTAAATAGTCTAGCACACCAGATCTGTAATCTCACTTGGATACAGATCAGCCTCTTATGTGTGCTGGATCTTTAAGGACTGGCGCTAACTTCAGGGTGCAAATATTGCAGAGAATATAGAATGCTCTGGATCACCACCTAAATGTAATGGGTTGTTCTTCAATGTAAAGTAATTTATATTGTATTTATCACTTAGGCAAACAAGTACGAGTTTAACAGTACAACAAGGAGCTGGGATTTCAGGGTCTGGCTTAAGGACCCATGATGTGTAACGTCAAGGGTTGGAATCCCCAATCTCCCAATTGCATTGCGAGTGTCCTACCTACTAAGCTAAAGTCATCCCTCTTTGGGCCCTACCTTACCTTTCCACTAAATGTAATCTAATAATCTTTTCTTTCGAAGTATTAAGCATGTACTGTAGTTGGGATGTGTGCAGTTTTTTTTTTTTTCTACTGTTCAGACTTCTCATACTACTTTACTTTTCTATATATATATATACTTTACTAATATACTAATATACTTGCTATTGGGTTTGTTGCTCTTCTTTTTTCATCCGTGCAAACAAGCACTGATGTACTAATTTTATTAGATGATTTGTCTTAGCGTGTGTGTGAGACTGCAGATTTGTTGTGTTGCTGTGTGACAGATGAACCAGCACATAGCTGCAAGGATGGAACATTGTTTCCTCCAATTAGAGGTGGCGAAGTCAGCCGTAACTTGGCTTGCAAAGCGAAATGGCTAGTAAAAGGCTGTTTGATGTGTTACGTAATACACATAAAATAAAAAGTCTTTGTTCATGCAACAATACCACAGGATCTTCCTGCGTTGTTCTCAGCACAGTTTGAAACGCTACTGCTAGAACTCTGAAGAGACAGTGGAAAGAGACGGTCAAAGAATAGAAGTATTATTTTGTCAAATACAATTAGAAATAAAATTAATAAGCATTATTTATATAGCAATTATTTTTAAAGTTACAAAGTGCTTAACAGAACAAGATAAAACCGTGGACCTTTGGGTTTGGGGACGTTTGCTATACCCACTGAACTACAGCCGCCCCTTCAGTAACTGTATTCTGATAGAATTGTTGAAGGTTGTAAATCAATTACAGGCAAAGCTGTTGTATTGTTAAGAGTTCATAGAGAAGTAGGACTATGTCAGCAACCTATCAATGGCATCCAACCTCATTTATTTACTTATTTTGTTGCACAAGGTTACCATGACTGAGGGACACATCACATTTTCTGACCATGCTCCAGTCACAGGAATGTGGTCTGGGTCAATGGCGGGCGTACAACATTTAGGAATACCACATGAAAAAAACAATGCTCACATCCCATAAAAGTGAAAGAAAAAGCACTTTTGTGAAGTTTAAGAAAATATTTGATATTGGTAATAAGTTCCAAAAAAAACAGTTTATTAAATAATGACATCAAGTCTCCTTTTTTATCTCCTGCTGACTGTCACACGTGCACAAACGTGAAAAATTCCTTAACATTTCTGTCTAACTGCCTTGGGTTCACATATTGCTGAATTTCAACAAACTCAAAAATCCCATCTAACATCAGGAAGAATAACGTAAAAATTGTTTCCATAAGCAGATTTTCTGAGGAGTCTGACGCTGCAGAGGGGGCTGAAGTGTGTGACTGTGGCAGTGCTCCCCGGGGGAACTCTGGGATAGCTTGTCTGAAACCATCCCATCAATGGGCGCGCTCATTAGGTTCATAACCTCTCAGATCAGTAGCGGGGGCTGCTGTCAGATTGAGTTGAGTGCCTGGCCAACGATAAGGGCGAATAATGAGGACAGAGCAAGTTTGAGGCCCAGATGACGCCCAGACAAGGAGGTGTGTAGTCAGGCATTCATCTCAACATGGAGTAAGGGAATTACTTTCAGAACGAAGGATGCTAATTACAAAATATATAAAAATTACTAATTTAAATTGAGTTCTCATTTTTCTTCTTCACTGAAAATTGGGCAAAGACCAATGGTTGACTTCAGTTGAAATTAAAAGAGCATTTTTCATATTGATTCTTCAAGGAATGTCTTTACCAATTGAGCGCTGTGTCTCCATTGGTAAAGACAAAGGATATATTAAAGCCGATTAAAGGATATATGCTATGTAAATGTAGGAATAATCGAATGTTAACCGGTTCTCAGGCTTAGTAGTTCTCAAGCTGAGCCCTTCAAAATCTACGAAAATCATTCTTCTCTTTATTGCATCAAATCAATCACCAACCATCCTCCTGTCTTGACTACGGACCTGCTCAGCATCAACGCTACAAACTATCCTCTGTTAACTAATAGCAAACAGATGTCAGCGATCTGGGATATATCCACCGCTACCAAAGAAATGCTCCAAGAAAAGTGTGCTTTAATGGAGCTGAATTGCCTCATATACATAGGATATTATGGAAAAACCTACACTGCAAAAAAAAACAAAAAAGAAATCCACAGCGTTTATTGTAAATACCGGCAGCTGTGTTTGCCAGAATGCAAGAAAGAACACCATAAAAATGTGTTTGCTATACACAAAACTTTAAGACAGATATATAATAAACCTCTTTAGAAGGACATTAATAAAAGGACGGTAAATTACAAAAAATTACCTTGAAATCAGAAGCATTTCACAAATATACACCGTATTTCTAATATCGCGTTATAAATGAAGGTATGTTCTTGCGAAATGGTTAAAGGGTTTTACTGTAAATTTTAATTTACAAAATTTTGACTGAATAGTACAGTAGTAACAGCGATTACTTTTTTAAAACCAAACACTGTGGTACTTTCTGTTATGGTTCTGTTTGTTTTTTGCTTTGTTTTTTTATATAAAAACTTCTTAATTTCACTGTCAAATTCTGTTTTCAATATATTGACCATACAACATAATATTTATTGATTCTTTATTTTATGATACTTCCCTTTATCTACCATTAGCAATTAATTTTATTGTATTTTACTTATGCCATTCTTTTGACCATAATTTTAATGTACCTTTTTAAAAATTTAGGGTGATTTTAATCACTCATCACAGTATCCTAAAGAATTACATTATTATTATTATTATTATTATTATTATTATTATTATTATTATTATTAGCTATTTTCTTTCTACCTTAGCACAGTAATTACCATGAATGGCTGGCTTTCTCCTCTGGCAATAAAGTTCAGTAATTACGGTCATAAAATTATACTTGTGGTCGCTTCAAGAGCTCATCCCAACTATCCTGTGTCAGTCAAAGATAACACTTTGGTCAGAGTGTTTTGATATCTGGGGAGTTGAAAGCAAATACTTTCTTTACCTCTTCACCAATCAGTTAAGGGTCTCCCTCATCACCACATATAGACCGTCACCCAGGAGTCTCCAGTATCCTCCACAAACAGCAGCCAGACAGCAAAGCAGACAAAGGTCAACACAGAGCCTCCAGTGGACCAGCCAATAGCTTATCTCTGTCTCCAGCCTGTCTCAGCAACAGGAGCATGTGAGCACGGGGCCGTTTGGTGTTCAACCCGAGCCATGCTCCCTGTGCCCCATCCAACCTTTGCCTCTCTCTGGGAACCCCCAGGAGGAGCTGGCTCCTCAGGAGAGTGTCTGGTAAATAAGGAGGGGAGCCAAGGTGCAGAGCTTGATGCTTATCTGTCCTGACAGAGCTGGACTACTGATGACCCTTCCCTACTGTTGCTAACGCTTCGCTGGACACAGCACCCGAGTGTGGTGAGAGGACTAATGCTAGTGAGCAGAACAGCAACCACCCAAACAATCAAAAACATTGAATGGGCTCAACACATGCTAATGCTCCAGTAATACAAAACATGGAGATTCCAGATTAGGTGTGATGGAGTTCAAAGATGAATACAAACTCTTCACTGAACTCAATTCAGTTGAGTTCAGCTTAATTCGCAACTTTACATTTAAATTCTGCAGGGAATGGATAGTGTATATAGGAATCAACCAATTGTTCCCATTATTGGCCCAACAGGCCAATAATCAGGCATCTACTTAGTCTTGCAATTTCTTTTTCACTGTGCACAATTCTAGATTTTAATAAAAAAGTTTGATTTACATCACATCCAAAGGTTGTAATATGGTGGTCTTTATAGTCAATAACCCCTATCTGTGATCCAAATCCCATTATCTGCACATTTTGGGTACATTTGCTATCCAGCTTTGCCAAATGGGGAGTCCTGACATATCCCACAAAAACTGATAATAGTATGTACTTTGTGGTATTTCTATCAATTTTGTATTTATGGAAGAATTTCTGAGTAAATTTCTGGGTTGTTATATATGGGTAAAAAGGGAGGAGGAAGCCATTCTAGACAACACTGTTACACAAAATCTCTCTTCTACCTCTAGAATGCCTGCATGCTAACTAAAATGCTCACTGGTATTATGTCAGTTTGTTTTGGTTCAGAGGAGTGATGGATGGGTTCAAGGGGGAGGTGGGACTGCAGGATCAGCTCTGAGTCCCTTGTTTGGTATGGTGATGGTCAGGCTAGAGTCTAAGTGGACTATGATGTTTGTGGATGGCGTGATCTGCGTTGAAAGCAGAGATCAGGTGGAAGGTTATTTTATTACATTATTTCTTGAACATTGTTTTCTATAGAAATGGGATATTGGGAGTTAATTAAGAGACCAATGTAATAACTGTATATTATTGTACTCTGAAGTCATGAACGAGATTTTTCAATGCAACGTAAAGAAGATATTGGGGAGCACTAATGGTGTCTTATTTAATTATTCCAGGGCTTCACTACTCTGCATGCTTTGCTTCGTCAGTAAGATTAAGAAAAAAGAGAGGGAAAAAATTGGCTGGAGGTGAGGTAGATTGTTAGCTGTTCGAACAAATCAAAAAGTACATTAATTACTTACAGACAAAATCCTGCAATACTGAATTAGAAATCAGGACATGGTAAGGGGAGTTTAAACATTTTTTTCTCCCTTCACAAGCTTCTCTTGACAAACAAACCTCCAACAGCACTAGAGACACATCTGCAACTAATATATTGTTAACATACTTTTATTTAGACGGGCTAGTCGGCGGGCATTGACAAAAATGCTGCCCATCCTTATTACTTATGGATTAAGTTAACATGCATTCATTTTTTATTTCACTAGCAGCCAGTGACACTTCTAAAAAGAATCCAGAGAGAAAACGTTATTGTGATGTTCACTTCACTTCACTAGGAATCTGAATCATCTCCTATTATCAGTCATTATTATTATTATTGGGTATGTAAGGGCCGCTATTGTGTTGTTGAAGCCGTTAACGATCTGTAATGGTATAAAGTCTATTACAAACTTGAAAACTTTTCCTGACCCACATAAGTCCTGTCACCATAATCGACCCTGACTCTGTCCACAGAGATCACTAATAGATACCTCTCATCAAGTGTTAACGCATCTCATTTTTAACTTTTTCCATCTGCTTTTAGTTTTTCTTACTCTTTTGTTTATTGGTTAAGGTAGCCTCCAGTAAATTGATGTACTTGGTATGAAAGTCCGGCCCAACAAAAAAAGTGCTTTCACAATGTAAAGCAGGGCTGCCCAATGTTTTTACCCTTCAGATCTACTTTCACATTTTTATACATGACAAGATCTACCCATTAGAAAAAAACAGTCTCCGATCCATGATGAGGTGCATAAAGCTACTTTTATACAGCAGACTCTATTGACAAGTCAGAGAAGGGCATCATTACCCGACACTTAATGTTATATTTGGCACTATAAGGAGGGTGCTAGCTTCTCATAATCAGGGTTCAGTGGTTGAATTTAGAGAAAATGTGGGTGGTGAACTCTGGACCTTCTAGATGAGTCTGGGGACATGCCCCCCGTGAGAAAACTGTGTACCTTCAACGTGAAATGCATCAATCGGATGAACTTAACGTTGGTGCACACCAACTGATATCAAAACTTTAAAAAAAAGACCCAATTATTGGCAAATAATTGAAAATATAAATTGATATTTGACCATAAATTACAACTTCTTTGACCACCAGCTGACCAGTTTTCTGAAATTCGGAGAGCTCGGACCAGGATAGGTATGAAAGCGCCCTAAAAGGCTGGTTGCAAATGGTAGCACATTACTATTTACGCAGCAGCACCCATCCCACTGCCCCCACTGTCTCCCAGTCCTCTGCCCATAAGTGACTTCCTTTAACTGCATATGAGAAAATACATCTACCTATCTACTGTTAATATCCCCCAAAAGTTGGGAATATTATGGAATCTTCGTTGCCAATGTGTCGGTCACAGGTCCTTCGTATTATGGTGATAACTCAAAAACTATTTCACTGATCATTTTTAAATTTTATACTCACACCGACAGTCTGAGGTTAACCTGGATTGATTTACCGAAAGGTTGGTTGTGTATTATTAACACAGTAAACATATGGATAAATAGATAAATATATACTGGATTTGAAAGAAGTTTGAATGTAACAAGCAGTGTGCAGGCCTTTTGTGAACTGCTCTATGCAGGAGCATCTTAAAATCTAAATCATGACATAAAGACACAAAAAACATCTATGTTATCCCTTTTATCCACAGTTAAACACAGTACAACAATTGTGAAATTAATTCTCTGCATTTGGCCGTTCCTGAGGAGCATAATACTGCACCAGGGATTTGGTGGTCTACGGTTCAAATAGCCAGGATAGCAATGCATCTGACAACACCTAATTTTTGCTCCAACGCTCCCAATGGTACTCTACAAAGGAGTGTTGGAGGTATATTGCAGAATGAAAAAATGAAAAAAGGTTTCCTGTATAAAGTCATAATTTATTGAGAATAAGGCCGTAATTTCAAGAGTGGTGGGAAGGCAGCTTGGCAGCCTGAGCTTTTGGCAACCATTGTTCTGTGCCACACACACACACAGCTTCTGATGTGCGTCAATGTGCTTATGAAGTATTCGGACTACTTTACAATCACTGTTTGTGGACCAAGCCTCAATTCACATTATGTGACAACTAAAGCTGTCCGTCATTACAGCCATTAATTAACTGATGATGCCATATGTTTTTAAAATATCTGTAGCTATAATGTCATTGTTGCAGATTCTTGCCAGTTCCTCATTTTGATGCTGGTGACACCCTTCTGATATTTCCCCTAAAATGAGTAGACTAAAGTTACAACTATATTCACATTTACTTACGACCTTTTGTCTAGTAAAAGTTACAACTTCATTCCCATGATACAACTTTATTTTTGTAAATATCCAATATTTTGTCTTGAAAAATTGAGACTTAATTCTCATGTTATTATGACCTTGTTGTAATCTTTATTTTTTGGTCAATGTGGCCCCATCTGTTGTGTAGCTCAGTGGGTAGAGCGATCTATCACAATCGGCAGATTAGAAAGTAGCCGGTTCGAGCCCCGGCAAGTTTGCATGTCGTAGGGTCATTTAGCATAACTTAAAACCCTAGCTCCTTTTGGCTTCAAGGGGCCGCCCACTGCTCCCTCAGGAATGGTTGAAATCCAGATAAACTATTTCACTATGTTGTACTGTGTATGACTGTATGTGATTGATAAATAATTAAAATATTATTATAATTATATTATTAATAACCTGTCCTAGTACACGGAGGCTGTAAGCACATTTTCTTTTTACAAACTTGACTAGATAAAGACAGCTCTGTGCCTCCCACCTTACCCGTTACCCAAATTTATAAAGTGCATTTGCAGCATATAGGTGAAAAACAAGTAATGGAAGAATAGAAATCCTAATTAATGGTTTTTAAATCTCCACCAAAGTTACTCTTTTGCTCTAACATGTTTATAATGAAAGGTATTTCCCCTCTTTCTTACTCTTTCTAGATCATCCTGAACTCTATGCACAAGTACCAGCCCAGACTTCACATAGTCAAAGCTGATGAAAACAATGCTTTTGGATCCAAGAACACTGCCTACTGTTCTCATGTCTTTAACGAGACAGCGTTCATCTCGGTAACTTCTTATCAAAACCACAAGGTAAGTTATCAGCAGACAACCGATGTTAAAATTAAATTAATGCTTAGATTAAGAAAAACATGGGAATTTTGTACTGGTTGTTGGTGCTGATTTTATGTGTGAAAGTTATTTTCTGTCCAAAAGTAAATAATTTATATCTAAACTAGGGAGTTTAAAAGGTATTAAATGTTTAGGGAGATAATTATTATTTTTTTGCACCACAGCAAAGGATGTAAGGTTTAGAACTGCCATTGGTATATATATATATATAATATAATATATACATATTACCTTATGAATGATTTTGTTTGAAACAAACAGAATGAGATTGTCTATGTGATATATCTCTTAGATCACTCAGCTGAAGATAGAAAACAATCCATTTGCCAAAGGATTCCGTGGTAGTGAAGAAGGAGATCTGAGAGTTTCAAGATTGCAAGGGTAAGTTCTTCCAATAATGTAATACTAGTGAGATTATTTTTTTATTTGCACTTGTAACTCCAGTAGGAACACTGACATGATGTGAGCTGGTTTCTGTGACTAATTTTTACCTGATTTAAAAAAGAAATCAAGATGATGGCGCTGCCTCAGCTCATGTACCTTTACTTCACTCATAGGAGAAAACCTGCTCTGTTAAATGAGGAACAAAATCTTCTGGAATGTCCCCAAAATTGTGGATGCAATGATAAAGAGTGGTTCTAAAAACTATGAAAAGGTTTCCTTTGTCTGAAAACACTTAGAATATACCCGTAAAGTCAGGTGACAACAGCATAAGTCTAGTTTTGAACAATAGAAGATCTTGTGTTTATTACAATACAAATTGACCCCATCTGCTTAAAAGACTGTTGAGTGAAAATGTAGGCCTGGCAAACTAATTCCATTCCTCTTTTGGTGCTCATATTGATGTGATGTGCAGGAAAGAATACCCGGCGATTTCCAAAAATATGGTTCGGCAGAGACTCATCTCCACCCACACTCACCTGGGGAAGCTCGGAACAGGAGTTCTCACGGGACACTCTCAAGTCCTGTCATCTTATCAGTATGAGAGTGGGGTTCCTTTGTCAAACTCAGACTCCCAAGATTCTATCTCAAACCACTTCCCTCAGAGCAGAGACCCCAGCCTTCTGTACCACTGCTTTAAACACAGAGGTATGTACGTTCTGAGCCACTGTTCTGTCATGCCTGGTAAAGACGTCACAATTGTTGCCCTATTTTGAAACGATCATGTATTTGCCAACAAATTCCTCCCGCCGGGACCAGATGTCGAGACTACGTACGAAGAACCGGTATTGAAGTATGTTCTAGTTGGGAGAACGATAAAGAAGATAGGCTAATTAAAATGTGGCAACGATACAGCTGCCTTTTCAATGTTTCACTGAAGGAGCACTATGACAGAGTAATAATAGACTATTGTTGGAAAGAACATAGAGTGCTTCCATAGCCACTTTTGACTCGCTTCCTCATCGACGTCACATCACTTGACAAGAATTATTGTTCATAGTCAAACTTGTATTATTGCCAGACTTCTGACCAAGACACAACATAAATTTATGGCACTGATGTCACCTGATCTGTCAAGTTGAATCTTGAAATAAAACTGTTGAAGATAAAAGATATTTGTGAGGTCTGAACCAGGCTTTAGTCATTCCACAGAATCAGATGTTCCCATTAAGCCCTCTCTGTCATCTACACCACTTTACAGATAATGCCAGGCACCTGGAACTGGGATGTAAGCGGCCCTATCTGGAGACGTCACCTGCAGTCTCAGAGGAGCATTACTTTCGTACAGCTCCACCATACGAGTCGCCATTACTGTCTCATCCATACCGCACTGAGGCAATCACCTCTAGAGAAGCTTGTATGTATGGGAGTGTGGAAACAGAGTCTGGATCTGGGGTAGGGGATACAGATGAAATAACCAATTCCTCATCAATAAATTGTAACTTGTGGGCTACAATGCAGCCCTACCCTCGCTATAGCGTGGAGGGTGTCCCATACCAGCCCTTCACTGCTCACTTCAGCAACACTGCCACAGTGGCTCCAGTGGTCCCACACCCTGCATCATCAATGGCATCAAGGCCACCCACTGACTTGGGGGTCTACAACTCAGCTACAGTCCAGCGAGGAGGATTGCCTGTCATACCTCCGTCATCCTCTTCCTCCTCCTGCTCTCCAGCTGTTCTGGGGTCCAGAGATAGGTCCGACCATCCATCTCTGTATCACAAGAAGCCAGGATCACCACTCCGGCCTCACAGGGATTTCTCAGCCTATCCAACACAAGGCACTATATCCATCCGAGATCCCTCCTATCAGTACCAAATTGGGCTGAGTAACACAGGTACTCACTGGACTGACAGTTAATGTGGACAATTGAAGAAACCAATTTTGTCCGAAATTAATGAAGATGTATAGCCCACTGTGGGCTGCTGATGCCAAGCAATGAAAATGAACTACAGCCGTGGTCGTTGCCAATTGCACTCAAAAGCCATTTAGATCCATGAACTCTAACTGACTATAATGTATAACACAGCATGTGGTGACTAGTGGCTGACCTCCTTGTTACTTATACAGATGTGTAGCATACGTATAATCCCAATAGGTTAAGGTGGTTCTCTAAGTGCAACCCTGAGCAGCATTTAAAACTCTGCCAGATGGAGCTCTAAGTTCGACAGTAGAAGAAGCGTTAATAAGAAACATCCACAGAGTGTGGAGGTAACATCTCAATCACAACTGTCTATGTGGTGTTGACCTAACCTGAAGGAAGAGCAAGGATTATGTTTTAGTCTGGAATTTGAGATTGATGTGCTTGTTCCTGAGAACAGGTCAATTCTCATGAAGTAGCCTAGCTTAAACCATAGTGGACATCAAGCAAAACATGTCTTTCGGGCAAGTTTAAAGTTTAATACTAACAGACTCGGGTCGGGTTCAGGCATAAAAAAAAAGGACCTAAGAAGTTTGTGCACAGTTACTTGTCTCTTGGAGTCGGTCAGGTTGGACATGAAAATGCGGTCCGAGCCAATGTACCCTCATCTTCACTGGCATCTATCTCTAAATCTTTTCACTCAAGGTTAGGGTCTAAATTTTTTAAATCTCTTGATTATATCAATCCAACTCCTTGGCCTATGTGCCTGTATTTGTGCTATTAAAGCAATATGTCAACCTGTGACCTGTGATGATATGATACATATATATCAAATCTTTCATAGAACTAGTTGGTTATAAGAAAAACAAACCATCACCAGCCCTGAAACATTGATTTTAAACCAACCAAGATCCTTTCAGTCCTTATTATTCACATGTGCCAATATGAGATTTGTTACATTCTGATGGACAGGAGATATGTGTGTTGAGTCCACTGCCAAGTGAGATTGATTATCAGAAATAATGGGCGAAAAGTTCATTTTTCACATGCCAAGGGACTCATAGTAGCCTGCTCTGTATCTTTTCCTGTCATTTACATACAGAGGGAACCCAATCAAGTGAAATCTGTATTTAAAAAACCCACCTTCATCCAGAGTATTTGGATATAATCCAAGTAAATTCTACAGGTGTGTGCTCGATGGTCATCAAAGCTCAGCTCCAAACTCCAGACATTATTCTAGTGGAACGGGGCAGCAAAGAATTCTCAGGAATAGCCAGATGGGAGCTTAGAGTGAGACGCAGAGGAGAGCTTCACATAAATCCCACCCCTAAATGATTTACTTGCAAAAACACTGCAGATACAGAACAGCCTGACCATGCACAGAAGCTGGATGCGAGCATAACATACAGTGGATTATGAACTGGTTTTAACAGGGAAAGATTGTGTGAAGGATATGATGGTGATCCCTTATGCATTGTGCATTGTCCCTTTATTTTATGTTGTTAAATTCAATATAACATTTTTGAATTTATTGACATTTTTGCACACATGATAAATAAACAATTTCATGTCTTTAATTGTTTGATATAATTAATTTGGGCCCATCATTGGATCTTTCAAGGATTTGTTGTTAGATATGCCAGATTCCATTTTTTACAGCCCAGTATCCTAATGGAGTTCTAAACCCATTAGGGGATTTTTGTATCTTATCTACTGTTACAAATAACACCTGACACCCTTTCCAACCACTCCATCTCGCTTCTTCACCTGTTTTCCACACTCCCCATTGCTCTAAACAGTTGACCCCAAATATTTAAACTCCTGCACCCTCTCCTGCAATGCAATGAACATCACCATACTACCTGCCTCACTTTCATTCACACACTTGTATTCTGTCATGCCGTAACTGACCTTCATTCCTCTTCTCTCCAGCGCATACTTCCATCTCTCCAGGTTTTCCTCCACCTGCTTTCTGCTGTCTCTACAGATCACAATGTCATCCACAAACATCATATACCATGGAGACTCCTGCCTGAGCTCATCCATCAGCCTGTCCATCACAATAGCAAACAAGAAAGGGCTCAAGGCTGATCCTTGATGCAGTCTCACCTCCACCTTGAACCCTTCCGTCACACCCCACCACTGTCCTACTGCTCTCATACATATCCAGTACAACTCTAATATACTTCTCTGTCACTCCAATTGCACAGTTCCTCCGCCTGCACGATGTCGTAGGCTTTTTCTAATTCCACAAAGACACAATGCAAATCACTAACTTTCTCTATACTATACTCCATCAGCACTCTGAAAGCAAATATTGCATCTATAGTGCTCTTTGGCATGAAACCATACTGCTGCTCACAAATGAACCTTGCTTTCACTACTCCGCCCCATAACGTCATTTTGTGGCTCATTAGCTTTATAACTCTGTAACACCTATACTAACCTGACCTAAAAATAATAATTCTGTCGTTTTCTAATCAGTCCCATGCCCATAGAAAGTCAGGTAAGTTTCTTAGTCTATGAAACCTTTCTGGAGCTTCACAGCTGAACAGTGCTGCAGCTCTCTTCTGAACAATTGAAGAGTAAGGGGGACAACATAAATCATATAAGCTTCGGTAAGAAAAATGGAAATTAGAAGTGTAAAGCTGTGAAAGGAATATTTCATTTAAAATGTGACACATTTGTAGCCATAGTTTTTTTATGGGTTAATATGGAATCTTCAATGTAGCCTTTAACGCAAGTCAATGTTATGCATAAAAAGGCCTAATCACTAAACAAGTTTGATCTCTAGAACATAAACTTTATTGTAGAAAGACCAAACAATTCCCCTGAGAGCTAGTCCTTGATACAATGACAAGAAAACAATTGACTTTTATCAGACTTATCTTGAAAACTTTGCAAGCTCCTCCACTCACCAGGATAAAAATAACTTTTGCACAAAATTGTGTGATTTACAAATGTGATTATTGTGACAAAAATGATCTACTGTTTTTGTTTGCCGGGGACCCATTAAACCTGTCACAGACCCCTGGAAACCATGGAACCTGTAACAGACCCCTGGAACTCTTGGGACTGTAACTGAAACCTTTCACTTTGGTTTAGGGGAATGCTGCATTGCTGTTTTGTTGTGAAGCTCAAGAAGTGTTTTTGGACCATGAAACTTCTGATGACCTTTTGTCACTGCATGGTTGAGTGAATAATGACTTAATTTTCATTTTGCACATGATTTTCTATGTCATCATCTTGTTGATGAAATGGCTGACGCAGATGCAGATTGACAAGGCTGAGTTGTTAAGGCGATGGACTAGAAATTCATTTGACTTTCCCCAAGCAGGTTCAGATCCTGCAGACCATGACACATTTTTTCTTGAATTTCCTCCTGGATCAATAAGGTATTCATCTATCTATTTATAGATGTTGTAGAAGGTGAGATTTTGAGAAATCTGGTTCTGAATTTTAGTCCTGGCTTTATAAAATCATCCAGTATGGACATTCTTGCGTGGCGACTGGCTAGTAGTTTTATAGATCTAAAGAGTTTCACAAAAACCTGCAACCCGCTTGTAAATATGGAGCACATACTGTTCAGGATAAAGTCCAGATTTTAATGTGACTTTAAATCAAATAATTCAAAGGAATACCAGGTGAGTCGAATTTTTCTAACGTTTTCTTTAAGAGTAACCTGCCAAAGCAGAACAACATCATAATACAAGCTTCTCTGCTGCATATAGTAAACTAATGCCGAAAAGCTTTTGAAGGTCTATGACATACAGCTGGAAGCAAAATGATTAAATCCTCATTGTATAGGAGGTTTATTGCCAAAATATACAATCCATATACTGCAGGCAATAACAGTATCAAGCTAGAACAGCTAAAACAGCTTAATTAAACAGATATTACAAGTATTTTCCCCACATACCACAACATGCTATTCTAATGACTCTCCAGTAGTTTGTAGAGACACTTTTGTCTGCTATAACCTGCTGCAAAAACAATGCATGGATAGACATCCACATCTGACGGTGTTCCCGAGGAATCTTAGCTAAGATTTTCCAACAGATTTTGACTGTGACAGCATCTCTAGAACATTCCAGGATTTCTTCTAAAACCAAGCCTTGGTGGATTTTGAGTTCGGTTTGAGAGCGTTGTCATGTGGCAAAGCCCAGTGACGTCCACGCTTCAGTTACCTTAGAGATTATTAGATGTTCTCTTTTAAGATTTCCTTATACTCAATTGAATCGATCTTAACTTTGACACAGCAAGTTTCTAAAGACAGAGGTTGCAAAGAAATGCATCACCAAACTACTGCAATGCTTCATGTTAGGGTTCTCTTTTCAGCATATGCTTCATTTCTCCTCCAGACATACCTCCAATCCATTAGCTGAACAAGTTTTGTATGATAGCTCTAGAGACCAACACCCAAAAACGTCTGTATCTTATCCGGATGGTTCTGATCATCTTGGATGACTTTTCTTGTGCTTTGGGGTCAGTAGTGGTGTACAGATAAAGCCTTTAATGTCCTCCTATCCTATAGAGACATTTTGTGTCTCTATATCTTATTGAAAAATATGACCTGTTTATAATAGGATCCAGTGGGAGCATGTATATGCTAAAGCATAAGGGAATACGGAGGGAGCCATGGGGGACACCACAGGTCAAAGTAGACACAGTGGAAGAGACATTACACATGACCATTTAGAAACTCCTATTCAATAAGAAGGGATTTTTTCATGCCATTTTATGACATGTGACTAATTATTAAACAGAATTATGTTACTTAATACAACCAAAAAAATCTAATAAAGGTCAAATAGCTGTCTAAAAATATATATTACCAAAGAAATTCTCATTTTATGGTAGATTCAGGGTGTCTAAGATACTAAATTAATAATGAAATAAAATATGTAAATGAGTAAATTTTTTTCTTACTTGGTGGGAATATTAAAAGGATAGAAAAATATAAGAAACACAATGTTTCAACTCTATTGCTAAAATAAATCTGCCACTGTTTATTGTGTCTGTTGTGTGTCCTTACGTTGGAGGACTTTCGGGGGGATTGAAACATTCCATCACTAGAATAGCGAGTAAAGTTTTTCATTGAATGTGGAAAAAAAAAGAACAGATTAACTTGTGTACTGTTTACGCCAAAGGTAAGATGTGATTAGTGGCAGATATACAGTCAATACCAATTTAAGATGGCTTTGTCCGATGAAGGTCCGGCACCAAAACCTCAAAAATAAATATTATTTTCCAAGGTAGGTCAGTGTGCAAGAATTCCTTTTTTGCAAGCTTGGATACATGTCCTTTTCTTGCGCACCAGGCAACAAAAGAATGTTTATGACTCTGATCAAAAAGCCCGTGGCAAAGCAAATTTTTAGTAAGGAATATTGAAACAGGAGAGTGAATTGCCAACGTGCAAGACACCCAGAGTTTTCAGCAGATTGCCTGATCCTTCTTGCAATATCTCGACCTCAGCTGTCGATGCCTTTCACCTGAAAGGAGGCTCTTCAGAGAGCTGCCATTCAAATCAACAAAACTCTCAGCCAACCATCTTCCAATGCTGAGTCATAGCTCACCTGAATTTAGGATCACCCATCTTTGTAGTTTTTACAGTGTTTTCTTTGACCATAATTTGCTTTGAGTCCAACACCAGTATATTTCCACATTTTTACAAATCCACGCCTACTTCTTTTCTGATCATTTTCATATGAATGCAGTGAAGGGTTTTTGTGTTTATGCGTATTTTACTAATATTACGGTTGGCCATCGCTTCAATTTATTTCAATTTGACATAGAAAAGAATATTGGCAGAATCACCATTTTTGATAAATATATATTACGCTGTACAAAAAGGTCCTCTAATGTACATTGTGCCAGATATATTTTCTTGCAGATGAAATAAGTATAATCAATATATAAAATCCCTGAAAAAAAATTCTCAACAGAGAACGTTGATTAGTTCAGCAGTGACTTTGAAAAGAGGTTTCTAGTGTCAGTATTTTACTCCTGTTCCAGTCAGCATTGGCTTCCATTTATTTCAATTTGTTATAGAAACAAATTGGCAGAAAATCCTGAATTATACAAAAAAAAATCCTCAGATTTGTGGCGTAACATACCTGTGGTCAATTCATTGATTGTATAGAGAATATTAGAGAATATAAGGAATATAAAGTGAATATATAGCGTGGTTATAACTACAAGTTTCCTTTAGGATTAAATAGAGAGTATCAGAAAATGTAGAAAATAGATATCTATTATTTCCCCTAGGGACTACATAGACAATATAGAAACTATCTAGAAAATACAAGGAATAGATATCTGTCATTTCCCTAGGGATTATATAGAGCATATCAGAGAATATAGAGAATATATAGCAAATAAAGAGAAAAGATATTTCAGCATAATTTCCCTTTGGGATTATATATAGATTATCAGAGAAAATAGAAAATATAAAGCAAATATAGAGAAAAGATATCTTTACTTTCCCGTTGATAGTATATAGTCAATATATACGAACATAGAGAAAAGAAAGCAAATATAGGGAAAAGCAGAGAGTATAGAGAATATTTAGCAAACACAGAGAATAGATATCTTAAATTTCCCATTGGGAGTATATAGTCAATATTAACCACAAAGAGAAAATTTTGCGAATATAGGGAAGAAATATCTAAATCCCTTTGGGATCATATGAATGAATGAATATCAGACAATATAGAGAATATATGTAGAATACTGAAATTGATAGCTATAATTTACCTTTGGGATTATATAGAGAATATTAGTGACTATTTATAATGAATATAGGGAATAGATATCTATAATTTCCCCTTGGTCCTGGCCCTGCATTCAAATAAAGTATTATCTTATTTAAACAAAGGGAAACCAGTAGCTGACTGGAACAACAATATCCCACCATCATTATTTGTATTATTCGTGTTAACTGTAGTATAAATATGTAATTTACAATAAATCAGATAACATGCAAACCACTTTTATGGAAATCCTGTGTCTGAGACGTGATGTTGATGTACTATAAATACGTTTGAGGGAAATATAATTGCTGCCTGGACTAGCTTGAGTGGCGAGGTCGGATGAAGTGCTACGTTCTCGTAACACAAGCAGGACATGTGGTGGAGGAGCGGTGGACGTATTGAGAGCAGGACTTTCATACTGGAGCCTGAGGTTTGGATGCTGATTTCCGTGTGGCTGGATTTAGGCAACAGGAATTCTCTGGCTTAGGAAGGATTGCGGTTTTGTTGAAATATTAAAAGTAGATACTTCCAATTTATTTAGGAACAAATTATATTTCACTCAAAATGACTTTGCTTTAAAATCAAGTGACAGTTTTGGTAGTAATTGTGAACTCACTGTAGTGTGGAAGATTGTCAAATACATTGAAGGTGCATGTAAGGCTTTTCTAGGGATTTATTTCTAACAGTATTTAAGGAAAAAGGTTTACAAGCAGGTCATATTCTAAATTCTATGTTAGAAATGTTAGTATATTTCATATAACAGCAAAAAAGGGCAGTTCTTACTCTGCTGCTGTTTCAGCCTCATCTTTTAGTCTGTATGAGGGAGCAGAACTGGACTGCTGCTGGGGCCAGATATATCTGTGAAGAACACAAAACACAAGTCTGCTCATTTCCCTAAAAATATTACTTATTGGTTGTTTCTTATGTAGAAATGCTGCAAACTGCAAAAATCTTAAAGTTCTTTTCAGATAAGATTTATAGAAAGGCAAGTTTACACCAAAGATCCATGACTTCAGTTTATAGTTTTTTAGTCTAAGCTTAATACTGCATCAAAGGGGTGAGCAGGCATATTGAAATTTATGTTATCTGACTTTCCACATAAAACTCCAGTCAATCTCATTATAAAGAAGCCAACTTTAAGCCCCTTATGGAGCACAAGTTAACCGAATGTGTATCTCAAGTGAGAGAACCTGGTTGCTGCAGTGCATCTGGAAGTCATTGAAGGCAGATCTGGCTATACCTCTCTCCCCTGTGTCGCGCTGCCCTTGCCTACTGTCGTCCCATAATCCCATCTAACAGCCGCCCGGGCTTGGCCGGCCCACTCCGACACACTGATGGGCTTAACTTGGCCGTCTTGTAAAAAAGGAAAAGGCTGCTTTTTTAGTGAGCCACTCCAAAAAGACACTTTAAATATGTAAGGAGATTTAATATCAAGTCCATTAGGGCTCTTCTGGAGCCCCTGTAAATTGTGAATTAGTGGAGATTTCTGATTTGATCCACATGCAAAAAAAAGAAAAAGAAAAAATGTCCTTTGTGGAAAGGATGTCTGGGGGTTTCCTCATTTGGCCCACCATCAGATTACCATCCATGTGGCAAACGTACAGGGTGACATTGTGCATAACTGGAAGCACAAGGTAATGAACATGCTAAGGTGTTTCAAGTCTTCTTTCTTTCCCTTCTGCATTAAAATGATTCATCGTTTTCAGACAGCCAGAGGAACACAACACTCACAGATGGATTACTAGCGGTGGGCACTGCTCAGAGGAGTGGGAAGCTTGACGACTGGGCCATAAGGCCACGCGGTGTATTCAGGGACAATAAACTGTGTTTGTGTCCCTTGATCAAACAGGCAGCTGGTTTGGCAGCAGTATAAAGTTAAATCTGCTGGATCTCCCGGCATTTTCTAAACTGCTTTGGATGAAAGTGTCTACAAAAGTGAGTAACTGTTGCAATAAATTCCTGTATTAGACATTTGGAGAGGTGAAAACACACAGATTTTGAATTTCTTTCCGGTGGAGGACAAATATTTTAAGTAGAAAAGGTCACATTCTTCAAAAGGGAAAACATCAGCTGAACAGTCATAAACAATCAGTTCCAGACAAGTCTTTTGCTTTGTAAAATAAAAAAACAAATGTACTAACAAACTCCATGCAATTATGTAAAACAACGCCAGCTCTGCATCCTCCAAGCAGGGACATAAATTAGCTGCTATAAGAGAAATTTTAGTGGAATCTGCATTTCATTCATTTTTAAACTTTAAATATGTTTAACCTGTCTGTACTCTATTGTGAGAAAAAGCAACAGTTCACCAGAAATAATTAAATAAACACTAATCTACTCATCCCAATATCAAATCAGAAAAAGAGGTGACATTTTTTAGTCTAGTAAAAAAGCAATGTGGCATCCTACTAAAAAAACTGAGGGGGATGGGGACTCCGTTCATCCTGTACAGTACATCTCAAGTATGTCAAGGGCCCATAACTCTAAATTTATTTAAAAGTACATAAGATCACGCACAAGCTCAAAAGTGTGTACTGTTTATGTGCTGATAGACAGGGTCAACAGGAAGTGACCATCCCTGCATAGGTCAGTTTTGACTTGCTCATCCCACACAACCGAGAGAAGTCACTCACCAGACCATAGAACATTAAGTCACTGTGTGTGACTTTTTACCTTCCTCATCCAGCGTACACACTGACATCATAGTTCAAACAGTCATAACATTAAAGCCAATTAAATATAATATTGTGTAGGTTCCCCTTTGTGGCCAAAACAGCGCAGCAATGCACCAATGCATGTATGTTCTGACACCTTTCTATCAGAACCAGCATTAACTTTGCTGGAGCAGCTCTTAAGTGAGATCGGACAATAATCCTCGGGTTCCTCGGAATTCATGAAAATATTGTGAGGAAGTGGTGGCCGAAGGATCATATGACAGATCGTATGAGCTGTATGGAGTCGTTTTCTGTTCGGATTTTGTTTTGTTTGTGTTTTTTTTCCTTTTCTTTACAACCTGTCCCCATTGTCTCAATGTTTAGGATTAGACATTTAAGCATCAACTTGATTAATGCTAAAAGCAGATTATATTCAGTCTAAATGGTTTGGGTCTAGTACTTTTTTACTGCGGAGCGCATAAAATTAAAACTTGAGTAAATCCAAGCAGAGGAGCTCTGATCATTTATTGTTGCATTATCATTGGAGGAGAAAGTGTGTTTTTTTTGCATAGTTTTGGGTTTATTCAGCCTACATCTGATCGTCATCAGGTTCCTTTGGTGTTTTTTTTAATTTATGCACGTCAGGTTGGGATAGGTTTTCTGTTTTGGATCAGGTCCACACCATCTGTCTTTGGTGAATTGTGTGCAATTTATCAGCCTTGCTGCAGAATGCCGGAGCCGCTCTTTGACTCTGGACTGGAAGTCAGAGGAAAATATCATGTTTTTTAGCTCACATACTGTTTCTTTAACATGTGGACGTAGAAAACAAGTCAGTCGTTGTCATCAAGCTTACAAATCTCAAGAGCACTTTTACAATCCTAATAAAAAAAGATGGAATGTGATGTAAAATGTTAATAAACACAGATTGGAATTATTTTCAAATAATTTTCAACCTTATTGTAATTGAACACATTGCATAGAAACAGAAACCTTTACCTTTTCTTTAAAAATATTACAGTTGTTCTGAATTTGATGTTATATATTTATATTGTGTTTGTGTATTGTGTCTTTTTTTTTTTTAACCACAATCAGTAAGTCTTTGGAAGGAAAGTAGACCAATTATTTGCATTTAAAAGTGGGATTTTGTCCCATTCTTGCTTGATAAACAGTTATCATTATGACTTCAGTTGATCAGCAGTTGTATTTGGTGCTTCACAATAATGCCAAACATTTTCAATGGGATTCGGGTCTGGACCGCAGCAGGTTATTCTCGTACCTAGACACTCTGAAGTCATGCCGCTGTAAGGTGGCAGAATGTCGCTTCATCGTCTCACTGGAATAAGCAGTGATGTCCCTGTGAAAAAGACGATGTCTAGGTTTTAGACTCGACTGAGTTGACACTCTGGATGGTCCTTTTCCTCTCAAGACTGAAGGACATGACATCCATGGTTTCCAGTGGGTGTGTGTACACACACGCACACTCAGAGCCGGATACAAACAAACTGTCACAAACCTTCATATCAGGTGGGCGTTTGAAATCCTGACTTGATTAATCAAAAAGTGAAAATGGCAAAGTTGGGAATGTTTGGGGATTTTTACACCGTCCTTTATGTTGAAATACAAGATTATACCATGATCAGCCATAACATCATAACCCCTGACAGGAAGGGCATTATAAAATGTGTTATCTTGTTACCATGACACCTAAAGATGGGTGGGATGCATTAGCAAGCAAGTGGACATCGCGTCCTCAAAGTTGATTCGTTTGGAAGCAGGAAAAACAGGCATAGGTGAGGATCTGAATGACCTCGACAAAGTCTGGATGATGGGTCGGAGCATTTCCTGAACTGCAGGTCTTGTGGGGATTTCCTGGTCTGAGTAGTATTAAGGTATGTATCCAGGGTATTTTTGGCCACCTTTCAGGAGGTATTTGATGTCTGAGTGTAATTGTACTTATCAAATAAAAATGGTCAACATGCCTTGCTGTCTTTATTAAATTTTTTTTTTTGAAATACCCATTCATTGTATCTGTGATGTTTCAGCACCAGGCAGGCTCAGTAAACTAACAGGACGCCCCAGCGCTGAATGTCTTTACCTAATCATTTCTATGTTGTAATTGGATATGAATTAAATCATACCATAACATTTCCTTCATGAATGCAATAAACTCACGTACGTTATTCAACATGTGAACTGGAGTTAAAGGGTTTTTTGTTCCATTTTATATAATTGCTAATCACTTAAAATTCAGCTATTAAGTTAAACAGGTGTTAACCTCCCTATCTGGCTGAGTTTTCTCTCTGGGTGCTCTTTTTATTTACTTGTGAAGACATTGTTAATGTATCCTGTTCTTTACTGTCTGGAATGTTACAGGCTATTACTTTTACACTTTCATCACCTTAAGAAGTGAAAGAGTAATAAGAGGCTAAATATCAATTTCAGGTATTATTGTGCAAAAACAACATTAACACCTTGCTTGATAAGAAGGGCAAAACAATTCCACTGAGAGTCTGATTTTATCTGGGATTGTGACAGACTATTCTGTTCAATTGGAATAATTCTATCTATGAATTTACTGCATGTTATGATATGGAGCAACTGCATTTCTCTGTCCTCCTCACACTCTAGTCCTGCAGGTGAGCACAATTAATGCCTCGTAACATTAGGCTATGGAAGCTGCCAGGAAGAAGCATCTGTATTCGCAGCCAGATGGGATGTTTAGTTCATGGTATAGTTTTCTTCTAATGTGCAACAGCTAATTCAACAGCTATTCGTCTAATAACAGCTTGTATTGTGTGAATAAGGAGGTCATATTATATTGATCTCAATATTTCAGTGTTTCTATGCATGCTCTCAGGTTCCTGGGTTATCTGCCGATCCACAATTAAATCACCATTTAGAAATTAAAACAATACTGTGGCTCTAACTCTCTTCCGTATATTCAAAATGGAAATACCAAATATTAAATCTGGTTTATTGGAACTATAGTTGTATTTCTTTATATTAAAAATTAATATTATAAAATAATTTAAGGACTCATGCATGACTGACATTTTTCAAAATAACATAGAAAAGAAAGTCTCATACTGTCTGCAGTACCCTAATGTACCAATAGGGGTACCTGTAATAGGGGTAGGATCATGAGTCGACTGTTTGCCAACATGTTGTCTTTGGCTTTTTCTCCTCTTGTCTAGGAAAGTGATTGCGTCCACACGGGCATGGTCTTAAATATACCAGATTTAAAAGAACACTCTTGTGGAGCTGGAGAGGATTGACAGTATGAATCACATTGTGTAAGCAAATGCATTGCATTCGAAAAAATACTGATTTAGTACAAGCTAATGCTAAAGAATAATTTTAAACCTCTTAAATAACATGAGACTTAAATAAGGGTGGACGTGTGGACGTTTTCAGTATCGTTGTGGCTTTTACTGATTTAAATTCACTTTAAATTACCAATTTCCGCCTAATTTGATATTAAATGTATCATAGTTTTCACCTCAGATGATGTTTGATTACAAATTAGAATTTTTTTTGGGAAAATGCTGTCTAAAGATTTATTGGGGTCTACTGTTCAGTTTCACTTGAGTATAGTATTGAGTATAATTTGGTTTAATAGTGCTTGCAGATTACCAAACCGAAAAGATTGGGTTCTTACATTTTTGTATTAGTGTTTGACAATTTTTTTAGCACTGACAATTCTGCAAAAGTGACCAAAATGTGACTAAGGATAAAGATGAAGATCATTAGATGTTTATGATACGCTAGTGATAAACGGATGAAGTGTTTATCATCCACCAGAGCAGAATTCCATGCATACATTCACCATTCCATCATGTTTGTTATTGTTTCCCATGTATAAACATACCAATGTTTCAGGAGACAGATATGTACACATTAGACCTACACACAGGTTACTGTATTGATCTGATTTGAGAGAAAAATGGGAATGTACAATGTGGCTTGTAATGTGGACATAGCTGAGATGTCTAAACAGTCTCATGTTTTATTTGTCCTATACTCCTACTTTTCCATGACCACAAAACCTCCATTGGTTTTATTTAAAGTATTTTTATATGCAGATTTAAAACATATTGGTCTATTTCAAAGATTGAAACAGACTGGCTGAATAAAAAGCATTGCTTGTAAATTTTTGGTAGTCACTACCCGAAGAGACGCACATAAAGTAGAAATAATGGTGGTTCCAAAGATTCCAAGAGATTTTTAAATGTTTTTGGCCAATCTGTCTCAGAAAAAGTTTGCAAGGCCTTTATGCATTCATGTGGAGTTGGAAATATTTGTTTCCGACTTTTACAGAATGCCCTTTAATGTTATGGAGCGGATGGAAATACAGGAGCCGCTAATAATGTCAAATGCATAAGAAAGCTCACTGTTGTATGATAATGGGCTTTTAGAAGATGGCACAGTTGGAAATCCAAATAAACCAAGCAACTATTGAAGGTAAGCATTAAAACCCGAGTTGTGAAAAAGTTAAACTATGATTTTTTTTATTTTTTTTGTTAAACTATGATGTCTTTGCAGTCGTCACTGGGAATTCAACTCAGCGGGTGATGAATGGCGGCATGCCGCAGAATGATCGCTCCATGAGAAGGAGAGATGGTGCAGAAAGCAGGACTGGCTCAGGGACCTGTGAAGCTCACAACCTTAACTTCGAGTCACTTTCTTCCCCAAACTCCTTCCAATCCGACCAGGAGCCATTCACATTGCACCACCATGAAAGAAATATGAGCGGAAGAAGCGCGGGCAGTTTGCGTCTCACAGTCGTTTGTCACCTACTGAGTGGAATCCCAGAGGCAGATGTAGGGATTCACCACTTTAATTTTCAACAGTTTCATGAGTCGGCTGTTTTCCCTACAAGTCCACACATATACAGGGATTTTTAAACACATAGACTTTTCTCCTCTCGTGTCGGTAAGTAATTGCGTCCACACATGCAAGGATTTAAAAGTAGTGGATTTTAAAAAAACACTCTTTTTGATGGAGGAGTGACACTATGAATCACATTGTGTTAACAAACAAAGTTCCACAAATATTTAGACATCACACCAAGCCAATAGCAGAGCAAACTGTGACATTTCATCCCGACAGCCCCTGGATATACACGGTTCACACGTCAACACCTCAAACGGAGATCCTAGAAATTTTAAGTCCAGAAGGTTTTTTTTCAAAGTATCCATTTATGGATACTGTTTATAGCGTTTGAATGTGGACTAAAAGTCCCAACACAGAAAGTATCCATGTACGAGTGGACAAGGCCTTTGACGGCTAGGTCTTATTCCCCACTGCTTTTTCTTGTGCTAATTAGTCAGTATGATCTTAAATTTGTAAAAACACCAACAGCTGTGCAGAAACGTATTCATAATATTTTTCCTCACTGGCTTTGAGTGGGCAAAACACTTTGTCATCAACTTGCTGCCACTTCAGCCTATAAAAGCCTTTTTTTTAGCGTGTTTAATTTTGCCGCATAAGCTACCGCACAAACATGGCAGCATAGCATGGGGGTCTCAATGGAAGAGGACCCACGCTCTCAAGAGATAATAAAGACCGCTTCCAAACCAATGTTTAAATTTTTTTTTCAATCACCTGATTGTACAGTAAGAAACATAGTTATGAATATAATATTCCATTTATCAAAAGAGATATCGCTACATTTTACACACTGTCCCTTTAATATTTGCCCTTTTTAGGGTTTGATAACATTTTTGAAGGATTATAATTCCAAATGGTAAAGGCTTACAGGTGAGCTGTCAGTTTTAAAACCATGAATCTTATGTCTTTAGTTTATGTACTGATGCAGCTACAATTGGAAGAAAAGTAATATAAAGCTACAAGCTCCAAACCACTGTCACCATGTTGAATCTGGCTTAGCATCATGCTGAACATCATCGTCATCTTCTTTGAAGCTTCTCCCCACATTGTGTCTTAACTGCTCATGAACACACATAACCCGAGGACTGCCCAACTTGGGAAATTTGGACGTTCTGAGCAGCACGTAAATGCACCATGAGCCAACTAGTGTACGCTGCTTCATTCTGCTGTACCTTCTGGTCTGGGTCTTCAATTGTGACTAATTAGTCAAATCTCTAACACGCCCGCCTCACCATCAACCAAGTCTACCCTTTGGATTCCTAATTATTTCCTTTAACCCGCTCAGCCCTCTTTTAACACTGGCTGGAGCCTGTTTGATGTCTGGCTTTTTAGCCGAGCACCATGACACATAGATCCAAACCCCTCCGCCCCCCACCACAACCCGATTCATCGCGGCTTAGTAGCTCTTTTCAAAGCACATTCCCTCTTTTTAACAAACTCAAGGAGGTAAAGGAAAGTTCCTCGGGAGTTACTCGTGTTGAATGGTATTATGATTGCTTTCTAACCCACTTGTGTTGATGTTTACACACCGGTAGGAAATAGATTTCTGACTTGCAAAGCTCACTTAGTACAAATCAAATCAATTTTATTGATATAGCACCACTTCACCACTAATGTTATCTCCAGGAGATTTCCAAAAAGAGCAGGTCTACCCGTACTCTTAGTACAAAGTTACAAGAATGACCAGAACCCGCTGATGGTAGGAGAACTCATCTATGAGGTGCACAAACTGTGACTCTAGCTGTGCTCTTTGGAAGGTGACACAGTTACAACGGCACACACACACATACAAACAGACCAACAGGACAATGAGACAATGAGATTCAGGAGGAGGAGGAAGTTCTCCACTTGGAGCACCTCCACCCTCTACTGGTTGAAACATGTTACATCAAACAGCTGGAATGAATTCAGATCTCTGAAATGCCTTATCTGTATGAGATTTCAAAATGTGACGGTGTCAGACCTCCGATACCCTGCCGTTAGTGTTTTTAGTGAAATGCTAATTTACAAACCCGTGCACAGGAGGCTTAAGTCTAAGTTGGAAATAAGAAAAGAAAAGAGAAAAAGATCATGAAGATTAAAAAGTACAATATTGTTAGACTACAGTTATCAATGTAATACTGATAAATACATATAAAACAGTCTACAGACCTGTGCTTTTGTTTATTGTTTACTGAGGCCAGTGTGTTGATGCAAACATTATTATATTATTCTAGATTTTAAGTAAATATTTTTATTTGATAAATTATGATAATTATTATATAAATAATTAGCATTTAAGAATAAATATTTCATTTAAATGTATACATTTATTATCGATATTTAATTCATATTCTAATGTTTTATTGATATTGCATTAGATTTTTTTATATTTATACATATCTTTATAATTCTTACATATATGAAATATTTTATATAATTTATTATCATATTATATAACTATATATTATTTTCAGTAGCTAATGAAGCTTTCAAACGTAAACATACTATGCTTTTCTAAGACACAGCAATTGTGCCATTTTACTATTTTTTGTCCATGATTTTCATTGTCAGGTTATAAAGTGAAAGAATGGGTCTTAAAATTGATTGTGGGGCATGAAGTAATGCAGTGTGATGGATGTGGCATGCATATAGAGCTGGGAAATGCTGAATGAGAGAGGTTTTCTGATGAACAGCTGCGATGTGATACATTTTTTGCCAGATGTAATATATAATAATAATAATAGTAATAGTAATAATACAGTAATAATAGTATTTTTCAAATCTCAGGTCTGAGTCTATGATGATTACCAAGTACTAAGTTCTTAGTCATTTTTTAAGATGCACTTTTACTTTCTTAAAATCACATTTTATTTCTATGATTTTAATGTCTATTTTAATGTAATGCTCTAATTTTAATGTCATATTATTTCATCTTGCTTTTATTCTGTTATTTGTAGATGTATTTCGATGCCTCTGTAGAGCACTTTGAATTGCCTGGATATGAATGGTGCTGTTTATGCATCAAAAACGATATTGACACAGTTTGTTTGACAGTCAGTGTTAAATGAAAAGACTTTAGCAATTATGATACAGAGTACAAGGAGCCAGTCAGCTAGTCAGCAGTTTTCCTGGCATCTGTGGGTTCTGCTTATTCAGATATTTCTGCTCATATTCTTTGGCTTGACAGAGACTTCTGACTTCAACCTGATGAAATTAAGTAATTTACATTAGGTATGTTCTGCCAAATGATAGAAATATTAAATGAAGCCCTTTTTCAGATGAATAAAACAATATTGGAAAATTATACATATTTTCCCAAAATACAGATATTGGACATCTGTGAATTTTCTTTATAGGATTCCATCGTTTGTTCCCTTAAGACAGAGCTCTTGGGGTACTTGTCTCTTTTTTTATTTATCTCATGAGCATGTTAAATGTTTGTACAAATCATTGTAAGAGGTCCGACGATAGTATGAATAAATAATTATAACATGAACAAAGGACTGCATGACCTCATTTTAAATTCATGTATTTTATTGCATATGTTATGAAGAGCAGACCCGGTTGGGTCGGGTAAAGGTGGGATTCACAGGACAGAGCGGTCCCATATATCCTACTAAGATGTTTGTCCTCTTACTTCGTCTGTAATCACAACGCTCTGAGCCGGCCATCTTTAGCCGCTCTCCTGGTCCGGATCATCTATTTAGTTTGATAAGTACGGTTTACTGGGGAGCGCAAGCTGCAGACAAGCAGGTTAGCCAAAGGAGGAACTATCCCCTTGAAGGTGATTAAGTACCTAAAGAAAGGTTGGGCGAGAGACGTAAGACAGCTAAGTTCATAATTTTGCACGCCCTGTAGAGGTTTAGGTCATGATGGGAGCAAATGAAACAAGATCACAATCAGCACAGCCTGCTTCCTCTGTGCACATGCATTGCGATGTTACTCACAGTGTAGTAAATTAGAAAACAAGTAGGCCTACATCCCCAGTCATTCTGAATGAATGCAATCTCTGCCTTTTAATGGATTGATTTAATTAAACATGGTGGCAGGATGAGGGATGGGACAGAAAGGAACCCATTTAAATTGGTGCTAAAGGATTGCGGGTTACGGATTTTTTCTTTCACTTTCTTCAACAATGTGAGATTGATCTGGAACGGTAGGGTAGGGAGTGGACAAATTGACCTCTACATCTGACCAATTATTCAGCCATTTGTTTTTCATAAAAATAAGATAAGATAAGATACGATAAAATACGATGAGATACGATACAATATTCTGAAAGATATACTCCGTCCAACTACAATTCCACAGAAATACAGCAAGTATGCATGCAGTGATTTCCCTAATACCATTACACAATACACGCTCCATACATGACATTCACACACACAAACACAAGCACAAGCACAAGCACAACCACAAGCACAAGCTCTTGGTGTCAAGTTTGAATAATGCCCAGCTTAGCAGAGTATTGCACAACTAATAGTATATTTTAATAGTAATAGTAATACTATAGGAAAAGTAACAGTATATTGCACAGAAATATGTATCGGATATGTGATAGTAGGCTGAACCTGAACTATAGGAGTTATTGCTGAGGAGCTTAATGGATCTCTAATGCAATGTTAACGGATTTTTGTAAATTTAGATTTTATAAATGCCTTCTTCATTTTCTCAAAATTTCTTACCTGAGCAGACAGTGGAAGAAAAAATTTTAACAAAAAAAATAAAAATTAAATTGCCTCACACACACAACGGCGTATTTCGTTTCAGTAACGACAATAGTCTCCGACTATTATGGCAGAATTGTTTTCTTTATCTTAAACAATATCAAATGGGCCAGTTTGGGTTGATTTTTTTGTAGAGAGGGTGAGAATGGAGTTAACCAAATGGTTGTATCAAAAAAATACCCCAATAGTGCTGGTTAAAAATTATTTCCGACGCTGCTGTTGAAATAAAATACTTGGAAAGATGCCTGGCTTCTTCTGGCTGCTGTTAAAAATATTTTTAGAAAAATCTGAAAATCTAAAATCTATATGGCATGACCACATATAACATCATGCAAAATTCCTCTTTTATCCATATTACTCAGTAAAGGAATGGTATTGCGGTGTTTTTGTTTGTTTTGTTTTTCATTTCCACAAAATGCATTGGGATAGTGTTGCATAAGGTACACCTACAAGCGGTAGAAAAGTACCTGTATATATATATATATATTTAAAAGGAAAGATCTGAAAACAGTGGTTACTTTGCAGAAAGGAAAGTTTTTTCTTTGCCAACACCAAGAGAAAGCACAGAAAACACAGAATAATGACAGCTACTTGTCCACTGGTTTTGTACTTACCAGGGACCATCATCGCCACTCCCTAAGTGTCTATATAACTTATACTTACATACTTATAGCGCATACTCCCTAAGTGTGCACTATAATATTGTCACACAGTCAATGGTTCCCAGCAAATTTAAAGAGATGCCTGACGAGAAATCCGGAAAGTCTACACTACACAAAAGGGCAATTGATGATGAAGTGTGAAAAAGTGTCAAGGAAAGACTCTCCACCACTAACACAGTAACAACTCGTAGAGATCAGGGAAGATTAAACATTTAAAATTAAACTACTAGACATGGCTTTGGACAGGTTTTAGATTTCATCTGAGAAGGAATACCTAATATCACCGCAGATATTTTGCTACCATTCTTAAAAACTTGAGAATTTACTCAATGTCATGACTCAAAACGTTTTAGTAACACAACAACAACAACAACAACAACATTGACCACACTCCAGTTGACAACTCTGAGCTAGGACATCAAAATCGGTACGTGCAATAGTATTCTGCATCTTGATTTTCATTAATTTGTTAAATAATACCCTGACACGTTTTAGGATAAGCAGAAACTAAGTAGTAAAGAACAGGTCTTGCCCTTGTAGTACAGTTTCTGTAAATCTGGACACCAGGTGTCCTTACAGCGGGTTTTGGATTACTAGCTGGCCTTTCCAGGACACAACCTTGTGATCTGCTAAGGTGTACAGTAAGAGGATTACACACAGGTAAGAAAGGTAAATTTGGGGATTTAGATCCTCAGCTCTGACTCCAAAGAGTCTTAGCAGGTGATTTGACGCTCATCCCCTGGAGGATTAGGCTGTGACGATCTGACAAAGCTTGACCATCAAATCAGGTGTCTGCTTAACGCAACATAGCCAGGTTGATCAGGTGAATGGCTGAAGAATGGGTAGCACATCCTGTTAGAGTTAGCTGTTTGAAAGGGTATTTAAAGGGTGATCCAATTAAGCTGGATTGAAAACTCCAGGACGGATTCTGACAGCCGCTTTTGGCAGGGAACATTTACAGAACATATGCTAACAGGTACAAGGCTGTTATCATTGTGTAGAACAAGGTGACCAACACTTGTTTTGGTCTGGGAGAATGATTTAACGGAAGCCAGCTGCATGCGGGATGTTTAAAATATATGAATTCCTGATCTGCGCACACCTCAGCAGAAACTTTATTCTGGTAGGCTACCTATTGAGGTAGGTTGGCTCAGGCAGTTTCAAATGAGTACTACTGATACCACAATTGTGATACTTGGACTAATCCACAAGTCTTACGTATGTTGTCAAGTGTCAACCGCCCTTCCTCTTGTTGTAGGCTCCTGTTGCAATCTCAATGGGTGCTACTCCAGTTCAAAGTTCAAAATAATAGTTTTTAAGTCAGAATAGCCATGAAGATTATGTTCGTATAGCAAAAGGGTTGGCAGCCCTCCATTGAAGGTTTATCATAATTTCTGACATTTCTGCCAGAAAATTAGAGCACGAATGCAGAATTTCTGTCTGTAATGGCATTTTTAAGGCATGCCTAGTCAATGTTGTTTGGACCAGCCGTCTGTCAACTGCAATCTAAAGTATTTGCTTAGAGTCTTGTTCTGTAGCCCTTGCTGTCTATCATAAAGCAGCAAAAGGAAAACAAGCGGGCTGAGTATCATCCCCAGGGCCAGGAAGGGTGGACAACAGCAGTGGAACTTATCACATCCATCTTGTGGTCCCTTTTGGCTCTGAACTAAACTAATTTTCACCTCCTCTTCTACTGGTCCAACTGCCTCATGTCTAATGTGAGAGGATGACAGCTCCCCTTCCGTTGCTTTCTTCCTACAGGCCCCTTCAGTCATCTAATGAACTCTAAACAAGCACAATTACAGTTAATGGGCCGGATAGGATCTCTGTCCTCCAAAAACAACCATACACGCTGCAAACACACCTCATGAGGTTTCCTCACAGCGGAAACAAGGATGCATTAGACAAAGAGATTTGGATGAGAGGGCGTGTTATGTGGAGAAGTCGGATAGAAGAAACTGCTGTCTCTGATTGCTTAGATAACCCGAGCATGGAGCCATGCCTTGTTATCGCTGGCTCTCATCTCACACAAACACAAACAGGACAGCACAAACAACACTGTGATATAACACACTCCGGATATTAACAAAACGGCGTGAGAGGAAGACAGGATGGGTGGGAGAGAGAAAGAGCATTTAAACACCGATGTGAGTGCAAGTTCCCTACGGTGCATGTATCTCTGGGTACTGGTGCTGTGAATATCCTGGGTTGGGTGATTACAACGTGGATAGCCTTAATCCTCTTTCTTTACTGTCACAACACTTCTTATAACAACCTGTTCCGTTGACCATCTGAATCCGAACTTCCCACCTCAGTGACTCGTTCGATTGTTCAACCTTCTAATCTGAGATAGTTGTCACGATGCACCAAAAGAAAAGCGGACCAAAACAGCCGTTTCACTGTCTGTTAAAGATCAGGATTAGATGCTAATTGTCCCCCGAACATGCTGCCCAATGATTTTTTATTTTTTATTGACATTTTTTGGAAATAGCTACATCAATCTTTGAAAGTTCTAATGAGTGGACAGCAAACTAACATTACCAGTACATGCCAGGGCTATGGGAGAGGAGAACACCACCCATAACAGCAGGTGGTGTTGGTTTGTATTCGTTTGGTTCTAGAGTGCGGCTCTGGCCACGTTTTTCTGTTCGAGCCCTACAAAATCCGACACAGTTAAGCACCAATAGGCCGATTTTGAAAGACGACTGACATTTGACCTGCTGTGGAAGGGCCCTTATCCACGTGATAACCTCGGGATATAATGAGATTTTTCCAGTTTAAATTTGATCTGACCTCCGATCCTTCTCTAACCCTAATTCATATTTGTGTCTGAGTCAACCTCAACGTCGGCCATACTTAGCTACAGACTACATACTTCAGTTTTGGAAGACAGATTTTATGTCCTGGAGATGAGATCAGAGCAGATAACACTTTAAATCTGTTTCAAAGGGGCGGTTACAAAAGACATACTTTGTTGTTTGAAGAAGGTGACTTGTTGATTTTGACTTGAGTATTTAAAAATAGAAATTTAGATACATTCAGTAGTTTACTAAAGACTAAAAATAACTGATCATTATCAGACCATAATCACACGAATTAGCGGTTATTAATTTACCTTTGTTTATGACAAGTAGTCTTTGTTATAAGAAGTCAGTATTTAATGGGTGGAGGAAGAAGTACTAGGACACTGATCATTGACAGCCCATTTCTTAAAGTCAGTGAACACAAAGGCCTGACGGCAAATTAACGAGTTCTCTCAGATTGCCTCTCCTCCCGAAGCTTATTTTTCCATTTGCACTCAGTGCTGCTGAAAGGACCGGACTGGATAGAGCTTTAGCTGAGCGACACCTGTCAAGCAGGCTAAGAGAACAAACATCACACTTTTATCCATACTTATGAGCAAACATACAGACGGACAGGCAAGTAAATACATGTGTGAGCAAACACCTTTCTAAAGGTGAGATTCAGACACCCACAGGTCCTGTCGATTCCACAGCTCATTATGCGTGACTTCATATTGCTTCTGCTTGTGTTCACCAGGTGAAAGTGCGGGGATGTTTTTGTGCAATAACATTAGTGTTTGTTTTGGGGAACCCTTGTGTTATTTTTTGGAAGTTTCAGGAGTTGGCACTCCAAGTGATATTACTTTTCCAGTTTTTGAACAGTTTGCACTAATGTGCAGTCAGCTCATCGGATTTCATCAGAGCAAACATTTATTGTTCTGGGAGAGTTTACACCTCATTAGAAGAACCAATATAGGAGAGCATTTTCAGGAGTATATGTTAAAAAAATGTTTTTGGTAAAAATATATTCCATACATCTCTGTCTTCTGTATGAAGTGTTTTTATCTGTTCCCCCATGGGCCCACATATTTGTCATCATAGCCTGGTACCAATTAATGGTACAATATGGGACACTGGCATGTGTTCAGGCAGTATGTTTCAGCTGTATTTTAGCTGCGTACTTTCAAAGTGAGAAAAGATATTCTTTGAGGCGTAAATTAAATGAGCCTGGAAGTGGAGTTCAAACAATGCTTTACTCTACATTTCCCCATTCCTGCCCAATTGCTGCATAAAATGGGAATGATGGCCACATTGTCGTTTTTTTTAATGTTATAAAAGGAGTTGAATACAGCTTGCTCCAATTCTGTGGAATTGGAATGGGATGTCGCAAGCTAACTATGTCCTTAAAGTGCAAAGTGCTCCAGATGTGTCTGGAATCTAACGTCATTTGTAGTCAAAGTATAGCAAGGATATACCGATACAACCGTGATACGATGATTCCTTTCTGAAGCACGTTATGTCAGGTTCAGGCTACACAATATTTCTGTCCTCCATTATTGGTCTGGCGAGATTCACTTGTCAGATTAGGCAATCACAGCGCCATAAATTCTTATAGTGTCTGGGTTGGAAAATTGGCAACACCTCAAATTTTACCCCGACCAGTCAGTCATGTCAGGTTTAGTGATGTTGATGAAGAGGCAGGTCAAACTTGGTTGAGGAAGCAATCTGTGTGGAGCTAGCAGTCTTCTGTTCAGAGAAAAAGAGAAGGAATGATTGTAGATACGTTCCTGGATGTCATGAAGAGGACACCATCTATTTTTCAACAGAATGCCATTCTTCTTTATTGTTCATATTATGAATTCATATTCATTTCACTGGGTCCACTCGCCACCATGTTTGTGTTAACTCTGTCATCCTATTGATGAACTTCAGAACAGGTCGAGAGCAATGGAGTCATGGAGCGCCCCATAAGATATATCGCTGTTTGTCGCTTCTGTCACACTTCAAGACCTAATCGTTGAGCATCACCTCCCATTTCAGGTCTAATGCAGGAAATTAGTCAACAATAACTAGATTCTGTCACAATCATGGCGTCTGAACCTGAGATAAGCAAAACAGTAGTGTATTCTGACAAGTGAAGTACGTCTACCCACTATAATGCACTTCAAGCTTGTGTGGAATACCACTTGCAAGGTTTTTTTTTAAATTATGTAATAATAAAAGACATGAATCCATGTCCATGAGATAAATAGTAAAATACAGATTTTAAGTGTAAATTAGTGTGAAATTAACTACACAGTAACATCAAAGTTTTAAATAAAAGAAAAAAAGTTTCCACTCTTTTTACTGTGTCATGTAAAAAGGGCTTAAGTATCAAAGCTAAGAAATCAGACTAGTTTCTTTGAGAGGCTTCTGCTAGTACCATAACGGCCTTTTTCAAAGTAAACATCACCTACTGGCACTAAAAACAAAATAAACTAGTCTGAATACAATCTGCCTCCACATGTTAATCTGTTCGACTAGAGCAGTGACAAAATAGAAAATGGATTTGGGTCAACCATAGTGTCTATTCCATGGAGCAGCTCCACACACACACACTGCGGATCAGTCTTGCCCTGCTGACTGGTGTTAATGTTGTTAATGCTCCCTCTCCAGTGGTGGATAGTAACTAAGTACATTTACAGAAGTATTGTAGCTAAGGGCACAAGTGTGTGAATTCTACTTGAGTATTTACATTTGATACTACTTTAAACTTCTACTCCACTGCATTTATCTGACAGCTGTAGGGTCTAGTTATTTTACAGACAAGTTTCACACTTTTTCAAATAAATGATTGAAAAACCATCTTTCATCACATAAAATTTAGACTTTTTAGTTACACGTTTTTTTTCTTTTCTTACGGGACAGCAATGGTAGCAAATGGCTATGAAGATTAAATAGATTAAACCACTGTACAGCATAAAGTAATAAGATTATGCCAACTTCTTTCATCTACAGCAGTTATATACAACTATATGCAGCATCAAGATTTTATACAATATGAAACAACTTGTACTTTAGTAATTGTACTCACGTACTATCAACTTCTAAGTTTTAAATAAGGTATTAAATGCACGGTTCTACTTGTAGTGGGGTATTTTCACAATGAGATATTTTCTCTTGTTCTCTAGTAAAGGATCTAAATACTTCAACCACCACTGTCTATCTCTAGGGTATTGGTTAAAGCCCCAGAAAATGATCTTCTTATCTCATGAAAAAAGGTATCTCCAGCTTGGGGGCCTTGGTCATCAACATGCTCTCCTGCACTTAATAGTACTGACAGTAAATCTGTTTGGGTAGATTGGCAAAAGAAAAGTTACAAGAAGAAATGAGTGGAGGCAGTGCCATGTCGTCTCTGGTTAAGATTTTGAAAAGGGAGAGCAAACGAGCAGAATAAGCCCAAGAAACAGATGTCTCTTCATTACTGAGGACAAAATAGACATCACAGTAATACATAACAACAAAGTCAAATAGTGAGAAACTAGGCCACTCTTCATGGCTTTACACACTCCAGACTCTTGAGGTAAAGTGGGGAAAGAGCGCCCCGCTCAGTCCACAGAGAGTAAGATCAACGGGATGACTTCATGTCAGGGGCAACAGGGCTTAAGCACTCAAGCACGAGGTGGGTAAAGGCAAAGACAGCATGTCTGCAACACTTTTTTATCACAGGAAACGGATTATGAATTTGCCCTGTGATCGTTATACACAGATAGAAGCACACAAAAATACAGGCTGCACTATTAATTAATCATAGCTATAAGAAGCACTACAGGGGTGCGTGAGGCTTTGTCCCCAAAACTTGCTCATGATTAAAAACAAGGAAACTACATAGAGATTGACTGTGGGGGGTAGGTCTTTCTGTTCCGTCACCTGCCCCCCCCCGTCTTTACACTTGGCTGTATTTGGTTGAAATTTCACACAACTGGTATGAGACTACCTTAAACCCCCTTTTGTGTTTCTGTCAATAATGGTGTTTGCACTCTCATGATCCCACTGCTTTAGCTCTGGTAAGCTGTTTGCTGCTGCACCTCTACCTAAAACATGACTCACTCATGTCTGGCTTTCTGGTACAAAGAGATCAACACGGCCGCTACTGAGACAATTTCTCTGCTTCGATGCCTTTCAGCTCGTCGTTCTGCTGCTCAGGTTTACAGTGTTTCAGCAAAAAAAACGCAACATTGAAATAAATGCAAAAAACATGTTAGGTACACACTAATAATAAAAGCACCCAGATTTCATATTAAAGAGGGACTGACTGTAAAACAAAATGTTTTAAGGCTGTACCACTGAAGCTTTAACATATTTGTTTTTTACACTTTAACCCAACAATGGTCGCAGGAACCTTTTTTAAATGCTATGAAAATTTCCTTACACTTACTTTCCTTAAACTCACAAAGTGTTCATTTTCAGCTTGTTTTTTTGTTAGTGTTCTAAATTTCAATCCATTTTAAAATCCTTCTGCTAAAATAAAATGTTGTGAAACAGAATTCACAACATGTTGTGAATATGATATCAGAACCAGTCCTGATAAAATATTTTGAATAATTAGATATAATAATAATAATAATAATAATAATAATAATAATAATAATATATTTAATTTATAATGCACTTTACATTTGGATCAAATCTTAAAGTGCTAAATTGCTTGTAAACCTACTTTGTGTTTTTAAAAAAAATATTGTTAAGATAAGTTATAATTTTGATATATATTGTGTGGAATTCCAAAAAAATTAATAAATGTCTGTGATTTATTTTAGAAATATGAGAAGAATTATGGAATTGGTAAACTAATAGTGTCAGAGTTTTGAAATGACTGGCGTGTAGGGATATATACACAATGCTGTGGATGTAGTATTTTAATTGTCATGGATGATAGATCATGACAGATGGTTTTTATTGTCTGATTATTTGTCCATAAATGTAAATGTTCCAGTCATTATAATGGGGCCATCATCCGACCTTGATGGAGAAGAGAGTTTATCAGGCATTGAAGATATGATTTTCTTTTTTCCATACGGTTCAACAACAGTGCATTCTTGAAATATTGTGTGTATTTCCCAAAAATCATTTCACATAATCCATCCAGTTCAGTCTTTTATTTCTAGTGGGGAACCATTATTTCCACATATTTCACACTTCTGTTCCTTAAATATTGTTGTCGTCTTTCAGCTATGACAAATAAAAAAAGATTTCCTAAGGAAACAGAAGCTGCTTGTTCAGGTTGAAGTGAATGAGCACATTTATGAATGAAACAAAAAGAATGGCTCTGCTGGGCAGGTCGTCACAGAAAGTGAGGCATAAAGAATCGAGCACTGGGGGGCCAAGAGATTTCCACAATACTTGGTGGAAGAATTGGGCATGAATCAGGGAAGAGCCCATTAACCATTTAATCTCCTCATTAAGAAAAAACGCAATGGAAAACAATTTCTTTGCATATTTAATTTATCGGGAGTATTGAATGTGTTAGACACTCAAAGACGATAACTTGCTTGGTTGAGAATGTACCTACATCAGACATTAATAATTAATTCATGATGAAATTTTTTGTTACAAAATTTTGTTTAATTATTTGACACCTTATTAGATTTTCTGGCTGTTTCAAAGTTACATAATTCTGTGTAGTTAGTCCTCACATGCTTTAATATGCAAAAAACCTACATATCAAAGAGGACTTAGTAATAGCTATGGGCTAATGCCTCTTCCTCGGTGGCCCATTTGACCTTTGATGTCCCCAGGTAATTATGCAAACCTACAAAAACTACTGAACTGATTTAGACAAAACTTTGTAAACTGGTTGGAGAAGGGCCAGGCCAGCAGAAGAGATAGGATTGTTCAGCCTCGATAGAGATATGCACTCCACAGAGTGTGTCGTACATGGTAGCTAACATATGGATTATATCAACAGGTGCCCATTATTTCCAGGATAATACTCCTCTGATGTTTTGCTGTGGGCCTCCACAAATGTTTTGCGCAAAATTCCGTGATATTCCATGCCCATAGAGATGAGTAGATAATGATGGTTTAATTTCCTTTTAGGGTAATCTGTTTGTTTAATATAAAAAATATTCAGTCAGATCCGTGGTGCAGGATACAAATACAGCATTGAGTGGATAAGAATTAAAACAGTGTTCATGCATTGCTTTCTTTCCGAACTTTCTACCATATCTCATGATTTGGAGTTTTGCTGAAATGTGATGTCAGATGTGATGTCAATCACTAGAACTAGTTGATTTAAAAGTGCTACCTTGTGAGTGGATGTAGAAATATTGAGCAAGTAATAATATAAATAATAAAAAAGGTGTGCGCAAATACATTTTATTTATAACGCACTTTAAGTTTGGATTAAATCTATGAGTGCTACAAGGTAAAGGCAGATAGGGGTTGTTCATTTGTGCTTAAATGAGAGTTATTAGAATCACATCTAGTTGAACATTTGTCTCACACCACAGTCGGCACAAACAGAACAGATCAGATCAATGGTGTCTCTCACAGGAAGGACTGGTGCCCTTTCATAAAAGTAGCAGCACAAACAGAAGTTCACACACAAACGCCCACTCATAAAGCAATGCTTTCACGTATGAACGACAGGCCGCAGGTCTGTAGAACACATTTAGAGAAAGTTACCGCACAGAGACCGCTTAGAGGGCAAACATGAAAATCGAGAGAGGCTTTTGAAGTGAAGAATACCACCTTCAAGCGGCACCTGTTATTGAGCAGGAGCACCAGGGAGGAGGATTGAAAGGGACAAAGGCTAACCATTATTCTGCTGTTAGACAGAGCGGGTAAACCTGTTTGCTTTGTAGGTGTTGCCCGATGCCCTAGCGGCTGTGTATAGCGGGGACGCCCATGGTCATTGTTTTCTGACACGAACATGGAGTGTTGAGAGGAAAATGTTGACACTGATGCTTGACTTAACTTCCATTAAACTGCTAGCACTAGGAGAGTCTCCAGAGGACACCTGCGCCATCAGCTCCATGCGTCATACACTGAAAACAATTATGCAGTAAAATGTATTAGCCTTAAAAAAAAAATTTCTTGATGGATAATACTTACATTTTACGTTTCAGAATCATCAATTTTATTTTCTATTACAGACCAGGTACCTCCAGATAAACTGCCGATTCAGCACAAACTGTAACAATTACCGATTACACCTTAACCTACAGCTGGGCAATTTGTGGAAGAATAACTCACAATCTCAACACCCTAACGTCACATCCATTATTCGTTTAACCCCTTGCAAAATAATCCCACTGCAGAGTATGAAAAGTGCAACGCTCATTAAAAGAGAAATAGAAAAATGTCATCAAGTATGATATGGCTCCCGTTATTAGTGTGGAACACGTTACATTCATAAAGAAACACAAATATTCTTGAGGCCATCTACAGTCTACTACACTGACCAAGAACCGGTTGACATATTTTCAAATTTCCAAATCACATGGACATCCACAAGTATGCTCTCATCTGAGGATCTGCCACGGTACCTTCCAGACACCCCTCAAAGCCAACTAGGGTCATGTTGAAAAAAAAACTTGTCTTTGTGACCTCAGGTTGGTACCATCTTATAGATTGCCTGATTTCCAATTTCTTTCATGCTCTGAAGTAGGCTACTAGGCCGAAACGTTAGCAAGCATATTGATTTGATAATGCCAAAAAATAAATTGGTGTAACTGAGATTAGTCAACTTGCAACGGAATTGTGTTTATGCTCACTTTTGGATACTCATAAGGGATTATATGTTTTGGGTTGAGTAGAAAACGTTTTGGAATGTTATTCAAAAACGGAAGCCATACTTTCTGACACATGTAACCGAAATGTTGAAGAGCTTGTCAGATTTTCCCATGTTTTATAATGTCAGTGAAAATTATAAAATATTTTCAAAATGGCCATTGTAAACCTCAGATAAATTCAAAAGTCAAATTTAACCCCATGTTTTGGGTTTGCACATATATTTTATTTATTGTCGTAACATTATAACCAGTGGTTTACAGTTCTAGAAAAAAAGTAGTATGAATCTAGAGTAAAAATAGTTTCTCAAGATTACAGATTTTCAGTTTACGTTTTTATTTTTTAGACTGAAGCAATACATTGAAACCATCAAATAAGTTAAGCCATATTATTAAAATTGTTGCAGATACCACTAATCACCTTTATTTCTATACTGAATATCAAGTTTCAAAAAAATCTACCAAATTACTCTCATAGAATTATGCCAGAAGCATGAGCAGCCAGGAAAAGATACTCTATCTCAATTTCATAAAAGCAATTGTAAAAGGAATGAACATCCTGTAATTCATCTGAGAAGATTCTGCAGAGTTTAAAAGGAAACCAGCAGCACATGAACAAACAAGGGTCCCTTTCATGGCCCTGCTACATACACTCTCCTGTCTAGTGCAGTAACTGAATGACGGCATATCAATAAGGACCTTTGGACACCTTGGTTTGACTTAATCTAAGACTTGAGTATTTCTTTTTTAATTTCCATTTGTGAAAGAGGGACAACTTCCTACCACATGAGGGTTGAGTGTGGTCTCTCTTTTTGTTGATGATTTTCAGGTTTTTCTGCGCATTCTGCCTCAAAATATCCCTATGGGATTTGTTATCTGCTGTGATTTCAGTTATCTTTCAGTGATTTGAAACTATTATGTTTTTATTTTAATGTCTGATCTAGATTCCTGTTTTAATCTAGATCAGACTCTGTATCTGTAAAGCGACTTTGTGTATTTAGAAAAAGCGCTCTTTAAACAAAATGTATTATTATTATTACTTTTTGGGGGCGGCTGTGGCTCAGTGGGTAGAGCGGCCTTCTCCCAATCAGAAGATCGGAAGGTAGCCGGTAGATCGGTTCAAATCCCACCAGGGTCTACTTGTCGTAGGGTCCTTGAGCAAGACCCTGAATCCTTAGCTCCCCGGGCGCTCCACGAGGGGCTGCCCACTGCTCCCTCAGGGATGGGTCAAATGCAGAGAAGTAATTTCACTATGTTGTACTTTGTATGACTCTATGTGACTAATAAAGGATTGTTTCTGTTTCTACTATTATTATTCACTCAATGTATCTTCAGAAAAAACAAAAAGCATGACTAACATGGATAGATCCCTTTCAATCTAAATCTGTGCTGACAGGGTTAAGTTTTACATTAGCAGCTTGCCACCTCAAAAAAACCCAAAACCTACATCTAGAGGAAAAGCTGAGCAGCGAGTTTTCCTGATGCTTATCCGTCCACACCTATGTGTCAACCTGCCAGGTCAACAACAACCAAACAGGATTAATAGACACTTCAAACAGAGGGGTAGGTCTGTTCGTGTGCACACTTCAAGTTTGTATTCAAGACTTGTGACCCCTGTTTGAAGCCTGAGTTTGTGCTTTCAGCCAGAACCGCATTATCAATCAGAGACGCTGCTGAATGCACGACGTAGATCCCAGAGAAAGTGGAATCAACCTGTTCAAACAGAGATGGGTTGAGAAGTGTCATTCCCACGGCGAGGTGTGCCAGCAAGCTTTCATAGTGTGATAAGTCAGGGCAGGCTCTCGGGTATGTTGCCACAGAGTGTGTCCTGTTTGATTTCAAGAGCTCCTGTTCTTAAATGGTCTTGTCTGTCAGCGCTTAAAGATTCCACTAAGAAACCAGAACAAAACACTTTCCTGTCATTACTCTGCTGGGATTTTCCTTGGGTGCTTCGGATGATTGTGTGTGGTGCGAATAGGTGTGAGATCATTGAGACAGGGAGGATAGTAATGTGTTGTTTAAATTGTTTAAATTAAATCTGAGCCTATAGAGCTGATGCTGTGTCAAGTTCGATATCTGGGACAGATATTTACACGAGGCACGAAGAAATGAAATTTCACATGGGTTCTGCATTTCTCCGCCAACCTCTTGAAGCTGCGGTGTGTTTTGACGCACAAAGCCCTGACACTTACAATATTTATACAGGTCCGGACCACCAACAGCTTGGTGCTTTTTCTCCACCCATTTCTCAACACATTACCTTGCATATGTGTAAGCCCTTAAACTCCAGCTGTCTGACGAGTCTTTCTGTGACAGCACTAATACCTCACCTTTCACCCACACTCTGTCAAAAGAAAGGCAATCCATCATATTGCGGGGAGAAAAGCAAACGTTTAGCGAGAGATGAGTGAGAAGTAACATGTTTGATCTGCTGAAATATTTACAGAAAGATTCCCAAATGCAAGAAGAGCCTCTGAGGGAGTTTCCACACATCTGCTAAGAGCGGCAGACTGAAACACTCCACCACAGGATCATTACTCTTCTCCAGATATTGTACAGCCTTATTGAAATCTAATTAATATCGTATCCTTGACGTTTTAGGCATAGAATAAGATAATATCAAAACAAAGTATCCTGTCTTGAGATTTTATTTTCCTGTAATAAGGTTTGCGTGTCTCTTATATTGTAGTTATATTTCCCTTTAACCCTATCAGTGTGTGGTGCCTTCAAATTTTTTCCAGAGTGCTTAAAAATAATCACCCACAACACTCGCTGTGTTAGCTAACGTCAAACATCTTACAGTGTTCGACTTTTTGATATATTTTGTGACTGAGCCATTACAGTGACTGTTTTATATGTTATATTTTGAAAAGCATAACCTCACTCACATTTTTGGTTCCCTCTCTTTTCGTTTTACGTTACTCTCTCCCTCGGATGCATTCTGCTGGAATCTGTCTGTGATTGATTAAACTTTATGGTTACTCTCTATTACTGATGTCATGTTCCAATTTTTACTTGTAAATTTGGGGTATTACAGCACTTGACATGACCTCCAACTAAGAATGTTCACTACTCTCTAACATACAATTTAAAGATGTGGTGAAACTGTAGTTATCACAACTTTACCTCTTGTTCTAGTTTTCTCTTAAGCAATTTCAACACGCATTTTAAACTTTCATCGAAATCTGCAGTGAAATCTTCTTCTACTGTATTAAAGTCATTCAGTGACATGATGTTAACTACAATGTAATATGAGCCACATAATATGCGATTACAGCACTGTAAGGGAATTACTTTATTTACATGTACATGCAAACGGCAGAGCATCATGGGAAAAAGAAAGAAAAGCCAAAGTGTCAAAATGTTAGGAAATGACACATCATTATCCATGTTGAAGCGCACAAAGTGTATTTACAGTGTTATGAAAAAGTGCTGAAGACTCTCCAGACCTCTCTTAGTTTTGTGTGTATCTTTAAACTGCTTGGACTCAATGGCTAGTTGTTCTACATTAAGCAGCAACCAAATGCGAGAGTTCAATGCACTACTTTTTGTGGAACTGCTTTAGAGCTGCCACATGGGAGAGTTTCTGAGCATGAACTATGTTTTCAGGTCCCACTACAGCATCTCAGTGGGATTCAGGTCCAGAATTTGAGACATTCAGAGGTGTGCCGACCGACCCTTGAGCTTGGTATTAGTGTGTGATACTAGACCGATCTTGATTTGAAACAACTTATTCCTCACACTATACCTCTGGTATAGTATCGTACTTGTGAAACGTACGAGCCAGCGATCAGGTCTGGGTGAGTCTAGTCCAGCGGGAATCAGTTATTAATGCAGTTTGGCAGTTTGGGAGCCTATCCCAGCTGTCACTGGGTGAGAGGCGGATAGATAGATATCTATTCACACCTACGGGTCATTTACAGAAATAGTCACCAATTCAGCTATACTGCATGTCTGTGGACTGTGGGAGGAAGCCGGAGTATCCAGAGGGGATGCATGCAATAAAGGGTGAGATTGCAACCTCCTTCCCGAAAGGTCAAAGAAGTGGTTAGAGGTCAATCATAGCTCGGGAACCTCCTTGCTGTGGGGCAACTGTGCTACCCACTGCGCCACCAACATTCTTCAATTATCATTAAATATGGAGTACGAGACAGTGAGACTGGCAGGGTCAGTTGGGCCCGGTTACCTTTGAACATCATAAATGTAAAAATACTAAACTGGGTAGCAACATAAATAATACATTTCAACTACATCTCCGTAATCAGCCTCAGAAATCAAAAATATGAAGGCGGCGATATCACATGATCTGGTTAGAGTCTGTCGGTGTCTGGTTAAAATGCCGATTACATTCAGATTCAAATACAGTTTACTTACTGTAAATATTCATTAATTTACTGACAGAACTGTGATCCCAATTGTGCAGTAAATTTGCGAAAATACAATAATGAACTGTATATTTATAAGCAGTAATACAGTTTAATTCTAAAGTGGAATACCTACAAGATTTTGTAAAGAAAAGAAAAAAAGTAGTCCTACTTTGCAGGTGAAGCTGCAGCCAGCTGATTTTTGTACTATTCAGCAAAGCTGAATTCAACCCTAATAATCTTCTTAGTCTAGCTTGACAGCTTCTTGTTAGGATATTGGGTATCATCACAGTTACAATTTAATGTACCTGATAAATTGCCATCCAAAAGGAAGCGAAAGAGCTCTGTGAAATGTTTTCAGTTATCTCCACCGTCCCATAATTCAGTACAAGAGAGAGTTGGCTGGACAGCATTGTGGCTTAAACTAGTAAGGTCATCTCCCCCGACCAGAACTTCAACTCAAATCCATGCCCCATTCCCAAATCAGAAGCAAATGTTTCCATGGACAGATTTAGGAGACACCCTTATTTAAGAGAATGCAAGCTATGCACTTCAATAAAACACATGGCGACTAAGAACAGGTATGAAAAGAGGTCCCCCTACTCAATCTGTCAGATCTTAGAGCCGTCCTTGATGGTAGTATTTAATTTTATCCGTGACCTCTAAAGGATATATGATAGTATCTTTCAAAGGTCAAATTCACAAGCAAGATTGGTTGCATAGCTTATATGCAGCGAAGACTTACATCTTCTAAGCAAATGATGTTATCCTTTATGGTTTATTTTACTAAATTGAATACTAAATTTGGGCGTGCTTGATCTTACCAATTTGCACAGAAAGGCTTAAAAGCCATACTTTATGCTGTTACGCAAGACCTCCTTAAATGTACATTTTTCTCATAAAAACACATTTTATATGTTTTTGTCATAAAAAAACATATATAATAAACATGTTTATTAGATAATGGCATAATAAGTGTAAAACTATCAAATCATGTCAGATGTTTTTTATGGGCTTTGATTTAAAGTAACAGTCAAGATTTGCTCCTGCTTATGATAGCAGGGCTAGTTTAAAAGTTTTTACTGTCCTACAACTGTAGGACGCACTTGGAGTAACTGAACCATATTGACAGCACTTATGGGAGGGCTGAGTGGTCTTGGATCTTTCTTTAGCCCTTCTATTATATCCATAACTGTCGAGGAGAGCAGCGGTCTAAGTTGCATGGAAGACGGGTGAAGAAATATGGTGGGAAAATGATTTTTCCCTCATGGGGCTGCTTCTTAAATACTAGTACGAGTCCTTTTAATCCGTTTTTATACAGTATCTGTATCTGCTTATGCTCTTAGGGGTCACAGGGGCTGGAGCCCATCCCAGCTGACATTTGGCAAGCGGCTTGGTACCAATGGACAAGCCCCCAATTAATCACAGGGCCAACACATAGAGACAGACCCCTAAATGGGTGGCCCCTAAGACTCTAATAAAATACACAGCCAAACCAGTCGGGGGAATTTTTGTTTCCATTAAGCAAAGTGCAAGAAGGGACGAGAATTGTGCAACCCAAAGTAGAATTGTGCTTAGCAAAGCAAGATTTTGATTTGAGAGTCAACAATTCACCTTAATAAGGCTAAATGTTTTTGGAGTGTGGGATGAAGTTGGAGAGAACCCTACAAAAACGGGGAAAACATGCAAACTCTGCACAGAACGGCCAGGCAGAGTTGGATTTGAAATGCAAACTTGCTCCTGCGTCCAGTCAACAGTACTTCCTGAGATATTCGACAAATTTTAGTTAACAATTTGTGCTTTCATTGACACAGTTTTTGCAACTTCCTTAGTTGCTTAAAGTAAACAAAAAATCTACTGGATGGACTTCATATTTTCTTAAAGTCTCAGTCGCATGGCCAGGATATTAGCACCCACCTCCCTTGCCAGTGTGCAGGAGGAGTCTTTTAACTCCATAAGAAACAGATTCTTGGGACTTACTGAGAGGAGAATAGAAGTGAGAATGCTATATTCTCCTTAAATATGTACATTGAAAACATGATTGTTCACTAACTTCTAACTTTCACTGATATTAGAGTGGCTAAAAGGGCAGAACAAGCGTTAGAACATGTATACACTTCAATAAGAGGGCTAAAGTAATGCTCTTAACTTGATTTAACTCTTACTTCTCTCTGAAGAACTCCAATCGATAGTATTGACTGGTTTACAGTGTAGGACAGAGAGCAACATTACCAATAGAAAAAGTTCAACCGTATTGATTGAAAAAGGATAAAGATAAAAATCAATGAAGAAAAAAACAGAGTGGAGTGTGGTAGTTATTCCAACTTTCTATCTATTTCTATTATCTATCTCCAAACCAATGCTTTGTATTAACAAATTTAATTTAGCTGCAAATGATGAATTCAAAAACTGTAGTGCAGACTTTTCTCATAAAAAACAACAACTTTAAAATCATGGATGAGGAAGGGAATCTACAATCTCATGTACACTTAGAAAAAACGTCAGGACAATATTATACAAGGAGACTAAGTAGTTTAATGGATCACAGTTTCTTATCTCCATCAGTGTTCTAACATTAATGGGATAATGTTCCAAAATGAGTAATTGCCAGGTCTTAATGCTCTCCTGCTGTGACCTCACTACAATATGAGCAACTAAATAGGGGATCAGGCTCTCAGCTGACAAATGGCTGCCACAATCACACTTATAGCATTAACCTGCTTATTGTGTAAGCACACTAAGATGAGCCCAAACAACGGATGTCTATACCAAGATTAGTCAACTTAAAAACCACGTAGGCAGATTAGGTGTCTAATTCGACTGACCCTCTGAAACAAATCTGGGTTTATTATCCAAGGAGCTTCAAACCTCTGACTCAAGCCAAGTTATAACAGCTGCTCTGGTAGACAGATTGCTGCTGAAGATCCTCTACAGGCAGATGATCTGCTCCAACAATCCCTATCAAGCTATATATGCTTAAAGAAATACATTTCATTAACAGCTCACCCAATGCTCCACAGCGGCCAGGCTTTCATGTCCACTTAAAATAATGTGTGAATCAAGGAAGACAAAGGGCTGCACCCATTTCATATCAAGTCAGGTGATTTTAATACGTTTCATATAAAATGTTATTCAGCATAAACATTTTCTTTCTCATTTAAAAATGATTTTTTTTAAAGGATATTAGGAGATAAAGGGAATACATTTTCATGGGAAGAAATACTATTTTTTTTAAGATTATGTATTTTCATTTAAATTGCTTTATTTCAATATAATCCCTGTGCTATATATAAACAATTTTTTATTAATGGGAGAGGAACTTTAAATTGTGGCAATATTAATCGATATTACAAAGACATTCTAATAAGACATATAGTGATATAATAGATTGTTAAAGCTGCATTATTTTAAAAGGTGACCCTCCCTTACAGAAGAAACATGGATGTAGTATAAAAGATGATGTTTTTTTATATTGAAATAAATAAATAGTTACATCTTTGACAGTGCAAACAGAAATTCATTGTATTATTGTAATAGTAAAAGTCTACAGAATTAGATGATTTTGTTTTGTGTCCACATGAGAATGTTTGTAAAAACTGTGTTTACATAAATGACACATAATTATTTTCAGTAAATAAAACATATTGATAATTATGTTTCCATTACATTACTATTTTGAGTTGAAAGAACAAAATAGTTGTTTCATTGACAAAGTATTAATGTAATAGTAAAAGATTTTGGGATTTCATAATAGTGTCTAGTAAATGCATTATAACTTTTTTTAAATCAAATTCATCATAACTGTATAATGCAGCACTTTAATGAATACTTTCCTAGTTGTTTCCCATTTACTTTGTAGGACTAGTTGACATAACTAGGTTAATTAAATGTGATGTCTTACTTTTAGGAGTGTTCTCCAAACTCCATGTTATTACCGAACCTCAGTCAAAGAGCAGAATACTGAGCAGAATACTGAGACAGCTGGAGATCCTTTGTGCATACTGACCATATTACAGTAAATATGCATAATGTTGATGCAGCTGAAAACAGAAAAAAAAAGTATTTCACCCGAAGCTGCGTATCTGGATGTAAAAACCCACTTTCCTGCCACAGCTGGTTTTGAAATTTCCTGCTATCTTCATACCATCAGTAGATCCGATCATTATAGTAAACATTATGGAAACATCCTAGATCCTTCACTTCCAAGAAACCAGTAAACCAAACAGTATTTAAGTTTTGTTACAGTATATAAATACATTTTTTAAGCATCGAGGGGGGCCAGCCTTTTTTGCCCCCACCTCTGGAACTCCCTGACTCTGGAAGTATCAGTAACATCCTTCGAAAAACTTCTTGAAGTATATCTTCTCAAGCCTTTTTACGGATGTAATCCTTTTACAAGTATCATTTCCAGAATATTTATGATTATCCACTGCCACTGTTGGTGTCTCTTAATGCCATTTGATGCCCCCTTTTACTTGGTTGATTTTATTATATTATAGTTCACTTGTTTTTATCCTGTAAAGCACCTCGTAACTTTATTCTCAAAAATTCGATACAAATAAAGTTTATTATTATTATAAAACATTCTTTTTTTTAAGGGGTAATGGAATGAAAGCCAGTTTTGGCGACTGCGAGCATCAGCACCTGTGTGCATTTCCTATTATTTCCAAATAAGCATGATCCTCAATAGAAACTCATAATAACAATAAAAGTTGCCTCATTATGAAGTAATTGTACACATTTTTAATAATGTGATACAACATTTTCTATCTTACTCTATTTTAGACCGTGCATCACGAGATGACTTATCGATTTTTTGTTTAAATGGAACTATAAAACAGGATTTATCTTGTACTACAAATAAATCACTCAGATGAAAATAATCATCATAAATATCCACTGAGGTGTGAAGATTGCCTTTAATTAAAGGTCACTATATCAGCGCTTGGAAGCCTCCAGTCTTATCTGTAAAATAACAAAGCATATTAAAACACACACATAATGACTGCCTGCCCAACTTTTATCCGAGGATTGTCACTTATTAAATTCAATTCCTTTATACGATTATGAGGGCAAGTAATAAAGATTTGTCGACAGGTTTTAGGGAAATGAGGAGCGGCAAACTTATGAATTGTTGCCAGTAGGAGTTTATGAAAATAATGACATAAAGAGATTAACAGTTCAGGGAGGCAGTGGCCGAAGATGCCGGTAAAGTTGTGTGTCATGCTCCTCACCAAGAGTCTGCATGCAGACTGGAGTTTGGGCGTCTGGTGATCGCATCAAAACAGACTCAAAAGCTTTATGAGCAATATGGTGTCTGCCAAATTCATAGATGAACAGCAGGAACTTGAAAGGCATCAAGCAGCACGTCATGCGAGCGCCCCAAGAAACAGTGAAGGGAGGACCAAGTGTGTCATTAACCCCTCACAGGAAAGAGGGGGGCAGAAACGTGCGTTTGGGCGGTGGGCTTAGTCAGATTCACACTGTGATCCAGATGGCCCAAATGTTGAGGCCTTCTCACAAACAAGTCCATCGTTTAAATCTGTCAGGTAGGGATATTTACTGAGATCCCTGAGACACCACAAAAAGATGAAGAAGAAGATTTGGCTCCAACAAATGTGATTTGATGCAAAGCAATGTTTTACACAAAAACAAGAGAGCCAATGATAGAGGGAGCAAGGTGTTAGCAAGAAAAAGCTCATAACAAATGATGATTAAATATATATCATCATGGACTCAGAAAATTAATAAAATAGAGGATAAAACCTTTACACACCTATTCATTTGCATATGTATTTATATCAGTTTCTAAATATTAAGACAACTTCAAGAATAGATCTGTAATTTCTTTACAATGATTTAAGAATTAAACAATTGGATTTTAATATGAAAATATCAAGGTCAGGGTTTGTTATTTGTATTTTCATAATCTATTTCTATTATTTATTTCAATTTTCAATTTCATACAAGAATCAGTAGTGATCTATCTCTATATTTATTGACATGTTAATTGTTTAAATGTATTTCTATCATTTTCATTTAAGAATCTGTATTAAGTTATTTCTAATATCATTTTCATATCATTATTAATTAATTTTATATTATTATTTCCATACAGGACTAACTACTAATTAATTTTTATTATCATTTTCATATAGGATTCAATATACGTCTTTACTAAGAGCAAAGCTTCAATAGTAAAATTGAATAAATTAAAGGATCGGGGGTTGTACAATTGAAACTATATGGTACATATAGATATTTTCTATATTTATAATACTAGAATTAAGAAATGATTGAAAGGACCCCTAATGAGTCAATGAGTGTATATTAACGGGTAGCATAGGTTTATTATTCTTGCAGGAGCTTTGATTTGGAAAAAGTCAGAATGAGTGGATGAATACCAAACTAACCTCCACCAAAGAGAAACAAAGATAAAAATATGAAGAATATGAGCTTTTTGTGACAGAATAAGTATATGTGATGATGAAGAAAGGGACCATGACATACTACAGTAGACCAATGTAAAATAATTGCAAGTCCATGGACAACACATTATATTTTTCCTCTTTTTTGAATCACCGCGGCAAATTTTAATTACTTTTATTGGTATATTTTATTGTAAATTTTCCAGTTTAGCAGAAAATAAAGATAAATTACCTCCCTGAAGCATCCACATACAACTAAACTAAAGGAAGAACTGAATCAAAAAACAGTAGGGAGTGAAAAATACATACATTTTAAATGTATGTGTTACATTGTTTCCACCACCATTTGTCTGTCTGTCTGTTCTAACAGGTTTTTAATGACAGTGTTCAGTTTATAATAGTTCAGTCCTTAGTCTACAGCGTGCAAGGCATTGACTGTCCAGGGAAACATCCCAAGGTTTTGAAAGAAAACCGGGAAAACCCCCCCGGAAGAAAACAGTTTTCTAATAACTACAATTGTATCTACGATCTGAAATCTCATACTCACTTATTTTATCAACGTAGTGAATTTAGGTAGTTATCAAAATTAACTTGCGATGCATTAAAAAAAAGTCTCAGATTTGAAAGTAGCACTGAGTTTGGAAAGTTGAGGTTGACTCCGAATTTTCCAGTCAAACAGGGTTAATCTTTCTAATCTGACAGGCCAGAGTGATAATCTCTGCAGTGATTGGCATTTCAAAATATTCGCGAACAAAAGGATTATACAGTTAGGAGGGGGTAGAGTGACTTTTAACTACAACACACAACAAACTGTCAGAGAGGGGAAAATCCACAACCGTAGAATACAATATAAAAATCATTCATATAGAAATATCAAATAGAAGCACATGATCCACTGTGGCAACCCCTAAAAAACAATGACATGTATATATAGCTAATGAGATGAAATTGTTTCACATTGAAAATTGGCCACTTGCCTTTAACAGACACAGAGAGCACCGATGCATCTCCTGTCTGCAAACCAACCAGTAAAACAAGCAGTTTAAGGATTTACACATTAATGAGGTCATGCAAACATACGTATAGTGTCTCTGCTCCGTTACTACTGCAAATCTGATTATGGAGGGGTGGGAGTGATTATAGATTGACACGGCCCGTTAACACAGCACATGTCCACTATGGCGATGTTAATGGTGCAACAACCAACAGAACAGACGAGAATACTACTCTAACTGGCTAGACTGGAGTTTTTGTCAGTCAGGATTTTCTTTGCATCTCTCTTTCTTCTTTGGAGAACACAATAAGTCTTGGGGAAAAGCCCTTTTCTGCCTTTATCTTCTGGGAAATAATGCACGAGTGGGAAAATGCTTAATTATCAACCTTCATTGGAAGACTTGCTGGCAACAGGAAGTAAGTCTTAAATGACAATTATCATAGCAAAATAGAAAATGACACTATGGTTTCCGTATGCATTGTGAGTAAGGTAAGAATGGCATCCAGATTTACATGCTGCTGATCGCAAACCCAGTCGCTGTTGACGCACAGCCCGGCTTGTAACCGGTGCGACGGCCTGTTCGATACTGCTTGCAGTTTTGATTTTTAATATGGATTTTTAGTTATTCAGATAATTATTAACTCAAGTTCTCCTCCTCCCAGCAGCCATTATAACTTGCCTCTTTCCAGAATGCATGGCAAATCAGAGACTAGTCAGTACTAAACCCCCATTAAATACATTTTTAAAATAGACCTATTCAAGTCAAGTGTTTCACCTTTGAACCTTAATAGAATCGGTATGTAAACATCAATATAACCTAGATTATTACTGCAGCTGTGCTGAGGGGACAGGAGTGTTTACATACATGACACATTCATTCATCATTATCAACCGCTTATGTTTACATGTATTCACGTCCATAAAATGTACCTTATCTTGAGCCTGGTTCAGAGGATAGTGGATCTCTGCCGCCATCACAGTTGCAGACAGAAAGTTGCTTTGAGACAGGCAGCTTTTGCACTGCAGGAATCTGGTAACAGAGCCATCCTCCGGGTTCCAGATGGCATTATATGCTGCAAGTATATTTTATTATATATTATAATTTTTTTTTTTCTGCTTATGCAGTTACAGAAATGATGAAACGTGGATAAGAGGTGGGGTTCACACAAACATGGCAAGAGGAAAAATGATAATATAAAAAATGTGATAACAAATTTCTATTGAAACTTTTGTTTGTGGCTTCCATATACTCTCCTTACTAGGACTACACTGTCGTCCCGCACAGCGGGGGTATATCCCCGAAAATACCTTAATCCCCTGTACTGTACAAGTAATCCCCCCGATTGAACTCCTCAGATAAAATGTGTTATGGCCAAAAATGAAATACTGTTTTCTGTAAAACAAAGCTCCCCCTGGTGAGTAAAATATGAACTATTAGAGAAACATATGATACATACGCGATATGCATCATATATCAATAGCGATATATATGTTTTTCGTGGATATTAATATATTTGCTACTGCCACCACCAATTAGTAAATAAAACATGACATGCCCACAAAAGGAGGTTGGAAGAGAGATGAGATAAGAAGTTTAAAAAGATTTGGTGACATTGGCTTGTAAGGAAATGTTGGGATTAGGAATGTTCAATTTACTGAACAAAACTAACTCATTTTAACTGTAAAAGAAGCGGTTATTTACAACACCCATGTTTGATTTCTAAGAGTCAGTAGTGATAATGATATGTTGATCACACTGGGTCACAAGACTTTCTACAATCACTTTTTCTTGTCTGATGAAACCAGCTGTTGACCCACCAGTTAAACTGCTATCACAGTAGGGATGCAGAGTGGACCTCAGGGCCTCCAGTGATGCCGGATTCTGGACCACCAGCAGTGAGCCTAAGCAGTCCGATGACTGATGCTGGCAGCAGTGATGCGCCGATGGAGGAATAAATCTGTCTTTTCCAAGAAGAGCAAGATGCTCAAATTCACAAACTGCATATCGTATTGCATCTGAAAAATAAAACGTGAAAATGAAGCAGTTCAAAAAGTAAGACACATTATGTAGCAATGGTAAACCGATTGAGACAGGGGTTTCTGAGATGTTACCATGAGCAACAGGAAACAGTTCCTTTTCACACATAGAGCAAAAGAGTCCCAAAGAGCATGGCGTCTGGTCTTTGGTTCTCTGTTTCAAAAAATAAAAGTCAGTCTCAGGATTATCTGATACACCTTAAAACTTTCCTTTACTATTCCAACCGTTGAAAATCAGGAAACGTCCCCAGCAAATTTCACCTAAGACTTTACATAACTACCACTCAGTCCATCTCTTAGAGTCTATTGCTTTTTATGTCTATATTAACATTTAATATAATTTATGTCATTAAGAATAACATATTATGGCTTTAAATCATCCACTGTGGATTCATGATGTGCTTTCATGTGCAAAAGATTAAGAAATTCTTTAAAAAAAAATCAGAAAATATTCATGAACATTATATGAACTTTCTTAACCCATCAAAACAACGGAAGGAAATGGGAAAGAAATAATACAATACTCCATATAGCTTATAGACGCAGCAGGGATCACTAAATGATTTGAAAAGGTGCTATTTACACCCTTTTAAACCAATTCTCCATTGAGCCTCCGAGCTAAAAGCATAAAGGGAAACTGAAATGCTCAAATGTGTGCACATGTACGGCTAATAAGAACGTGTGACGGCTGCATCCATCAGTTCAGACACAATTGATAAAACTTAAAGTATAATTCAACATAAGAGCCCTCTTTCGGAGAAGGATCATACCATACAAGTGGATGGAGTCTGTTTCTGTTCATTTTCTCTTGGTTTACTACAGAATAAAGATAATTCTGCAACGGTTATGCAGTGAAGCTCTATTAATTTTCTGTAGCTGACTTCCATGAGCACATATGTGAGAAGATAATGACAATGATAATTCTCATTTGTGGTTGAGTAAATAAAGAAAAAATGATCAATGTATGGGTTACAGCCAAATTGTTGCACTAATCTGAATCATTATTTATTTGTCACAATTTATTTATTTATTATTAGAATTTTTTATGGTGGTGGTTGTAAGGAATAGTTTAGGTATGTATGGAAATATCAAGACTGTTAAAAAAAAAAAAAAGGTTGTGAAAAGAGACTTACCTTTCTTTTTGAAGAGGACTTCAGCGTCCTCTGCATCTTCCTGCAGGATCTCCGGACTTTTAAAGCTTATTTGAAAAAATGTAGTTTAGTTTTAGTTGATGTACCCGTATTTATGCAGAAAGCCACTGCAAATTCAAACAAAAATGTACTCAAAGGGAAAATGTACGACTGTTACAGCACAATCCAAATCAGACATCCCTTGGGAAAGTAGTGTACTACTGGATATATAGAATTTAATTGGAATTAACTAATCAGTTACATTATACATTGTTTTATTATATGAAATACAGAGCCAAAGAAACTCCCTATTAGACATCAGTTATTATGAACCTGTATGTAATAGATGGCTTGTTCAGGAAATTAAAATGTTTGGTCCTTTAAATGGTGCTAATCAATGTGTTCTTGATCAATTTGCCCACAGCCGGGTTTTGGTAATGCTCTCATGTATTAATTAAGTTTGATGAGTAATCTTATCAAAGGATTTTCTTTTAAGAAATGTGTGTCATGTGTTGAATAAGCTCGGATTGTGCGATGAACTTTCTCCACAAATTTTCTTTGGAGTATAAAAATGTAGGTGGAGGAGTCATTTCATAGTCTAGATTTTGTGTCAGATAAAAGCCACAATATGTATCAGTGTTACGTTCTGTAGGAATGTACAGGCTGCTTTAACACCTAAGGTCCAAAGTCCCTGGAACCAGTCCCTCAAATTTGATCAGAAGGATCCAATCACATTCCGAACACAATGCATTTACATCTCCCACTGGCATCCTCCATTATCTATATTCTGGCCCTAGTGGCAAGGTGTGTATTTTTTTTGTTTATGTTCTCCGCTGTATGTTCCACCTCCCTTCCTCTCCATCTGCTGAGGCGAGTGGCTACAGCTGTGGCCTCCTTTTCATTGGGGTGTGGACTCAGGAAATGACAGCATCAGAGCTGTGTGGATCCCGGCTTTCCATCCGGGATCTTCAAGTGATTGAATAGTTAATTTGTAATCTTTATAAGGAGAGGAATCAGCTGCTGTTTCTCTCTTATTATAAATCGGGGTAATAAACACCATAAGTTATTCCCCTCATTCCCTTGCCTAAGCAGATATGTTACAATCCAGATAAGGTGTCTGGGTACAGACAGCTTGTACAATCATAGTGTTCGTACTGACTGATTAAAATCATGTTTAAAACATTTATTTGAATTAAGTAAAAAAGGGCAAAAATCCCAAATCTTCAGTGTAGACAGGCACTTCAAAAAATGTGCTATTACTGGGGTCTAGGTCTGAATTTGAACAATTTTGTCACTTTTTAGGCCATTCTATTCAGTCACTGTTTTAGTAATTAAAATCTATTTTCAACATTTTATATTGTTTCATTTCTAAAATAGCCTTACAAATTTTGTCACCCGCCTTTGTTATATTTTGCCATGTATGGGACTTTGTAACTGTGTTGAGAAAAGTGCTAAATAAATAAAATTAATAATTATTACTTTCATTAGTGAATACTGCTTCAATACGGTGATCTTCCCTGGCCACATTTCTTCCTTGTGGGTATTCTTGCACTGCATTGTAAGCTCCCTGGGTCGTCTTAGAGCAGAGTGCGTGGATGAACATTGGCGTGTACATGCATACTGTGTATGGAGAAGTTTACCCTCTTGGTTGCTCTGGTGGCTTCCTGGACTCTCCCATGCTGGAAAAAGAGGTTCAAACCCTGCTGCTGCAGCTTCTGGCAGACTCCACTCATCTTCCGTTTTGGGAGTCTTAACCTCAAACTCTGGCCTTTTTGGTCTAGCAGGTGCAGCAGGAACGTTATCATCAGCTTTACGTCCGCTCACACCAACGTAGGATTTTTCTGACTCACTCGCTGTTTTGTTTACACTTGGTTTTAAGATTTGTTCGGTCTGTTGGCAGCTCCTCTCCTGATCCTCCCGCAGCAGACGTGTCTCAGAACTATTCAGCTCAACTGTGTCTTTTTTTGAGCAGTATACTTTGTTGGTTATGGATTTTGATGGTTTGTTCTTCAAATCCAGGATCAGTACGCTGAACTCATGATCTGTTCTGGCCTTGCCTTTCCTCCTCTGGCTGCTTCTGGTCTCAATTTGTTGATGACTCACTTTCCCTATGCACTGGACTTCATAGCCTCCACCTGTCAATGTTTCATTTTTTGAGAAATACATCATAGAGCTGGTCATGAGATGAAAATAACTGGTTTATAAAATTTAAATTTGCATAAAGAACATAGGCTATACTCCGTAATTGTCAAACCTTAATCCCAAAACCCATCACTTTAGACAAGATAGAAGTTCTTTAAGAAATTGGACCTGCAGTAGAAACATCTGCCTTCGCTCGATTATATTGGAACTAGAGCCTGGTTTGCTCAAAATTCATGAAAAGTTGAGAAGCCCAACAGCAAAGTAGGATTCTACTGGATTCTACTTGGGTCACATTGCCAAAAACATCCAACCCGTGTCGCATTTTGAATCAAATATGGAAGTGCCCAAATCGGAACTGGTAGAGATCAGATTCCATGTGGTTTGTGCTAGGTCAATTCAGTTTTATTTATGTAGCACCAAATCAAAACAAATGTTATGTCGGCAAGAACAAGAGTGAAAAAAGAGAATGCAGACCCCCACTCATGACTGCCAATGTAACAAGATAGTCAATGTTATTCACTTCAGCTGTTAGCGGCTATAATGTTATGGCTGATTGGTCTAAATCTTCTCACAGAGCTGCAGAACATAAAGAATACACATAATAGTAGAGTCATCACATTTGACAGCTGATTGAAGAGTTGTCTTCATCGCTACTGATTACCTTGTGTCAGCTTTGAGTGTCTGGGGCTACAGGAGGAGAGTGGAAGCGTTTTTCTTTTTGATAATGGGGTGAAAAAGAAAGAAAAGAAAATCGCAAAATGCCAGGACTCCGAAATTTGTTTTTGCATTTGTGTGTTTGAGCAGGATTACACACTGTCTGCTTGAAGGATTTTCATAAAGCTTTTATAAAAATCGAGAAAGAACAGATTGAATTTCGAGCCGATCTGGATAAAAGGGCGTAATCAGAATTTTGATGTTATTTTCTTAACCTTCCATTGACTATGTATTACTTTAGCACTTTGAGATTTGATCCAAATGTAAAGTGCATTATAAATTAAATGTATTATTATTATTATTATTATTATGTGAGTTTTGTCCTTCTGTTTCAAACTTGACTCTGTTGGGTGTTTATAAATCATTTAGTATACAATTTCCTTATTCTGTGTAATAACTTTTTTAGTTATTTCGACTTATTACCAAAGGCTTTACAAGGGTTTTTGGGTATTTATGGTTAATGGACATCATTTAGATAAAGTTATATCTCGCTTCTGAGTGTGAGAAACATATGATGAATAATTTTGACAAGTGTTACGATCAAATAAAACACCCACCAAATGTGATACAATTTTGTCAATTTGTATCACATTTGGTGGGTTGTTCAAGCATGAAAGAACTCATTGAAGTTTGGAGTGGATCTGGATAAAGGGGTGTTTATTTTTTAGAAAGAACTATAGTCTCAGTTTCTCCCATGTACAACGGGAGAAACACTGGAGCTTCTTTTCTTGAATAGAACTCATACTAACAATGATACTGATTAGTTATCTGACGGTATAGAAATTAAGTCACAGACCGCCCATGATTCATATGCCTCTTCTCTCTCTTCAGGCACTCCATCGTCTCTTCTCTGTGTTTGTGTATGTAAGCATTAGGGGCATGGACCCACACCACCTCATCTCGTCCCCCACAGTATATCAACCCCGGCTGTTACTCCACGCACCCCCAGATTATACTGCGGGATATGTGGTCGCTATGTCGGTCACTCAGTTAACGAGTTATTTCATGACATTTTTGCCTCGATTGCCATTTTTCTCCCTGCGTCCTGTTAACCCACTGGTCCACCTTAACCTTCCAAAACCACTAAAACCTGAGCCTGGATCCAGCTATGGTGTTTCTCCAATAATGGCCTGCCTCCCTCTCCTCTCGAACACCTCAGCCAACTTAATTTATTCTGAGTATGTTCTTGGGTCCAAACCTAAAAAACTTAAACCAACACATTTCCCTGTTTAGGAATCACTCTTCTAGCTGACATTTAATTATATCAGTAGTGAGTCCAACTTGCTCACTTGAAAAAGGTTGTCAAAATGGAAGATTAGAGTTTGCGTGTTACTCAGTGATTTAAATGAATGTGAATGAGTTAGTTGTTATTCCACGTTTTGATTGTGGCTTAATCCAGAGTATTTTTAAAGCAAAACTACACTCTCACGATTCCGGGTTGGGGGTGAAAGCACCGATTAATATAATTGGAGAACACAGTTCACAGCGATTACTGAGCATCTCAGTAATGTGGGTTCCCTATTAAGAGCTTTTAACACAAATTTGCCAGCTTCTCCACGTTCCATGTTCTGATGATGTTAACGAGTGGTCATGCACGATTACATGCACATGGGTCGTGGGGAAGCAGTTGATGAGCAAAGAAAGGGTTTAATGGAACACTTGCCCGCTCTGTCTGGCTGCACAAATCACACATTGGTGAAGTTGGAGCTGTAATGAGACTAACCTCATCAGGTTAATCATGTTTAATCTAATGTTTCTATCTCTGTCTGCCTTCTAGATGATTGTGTATTTAACATCGGCCTGATTAAATAAACTCAGTTCCTTAACCAATCAAATAAAGAATTTAAATGGCCGATTGCACATAACACTGTGTAGTACAGTTACAAAATGCAAAAAACCACTGCCGTCCTGCATGAATTAAGTACAATAGGAAAAAACAAGATCTAAATGTCATTGATTAAAACAGGAGTGAAATGACATCTAAAAACGACAACAATGAACAGGATCTACCAAAAATATTTACAAAAAATGATTAACTCCACCAAGACGGTCACTCCTTCACCTGTGTCCCATTGTGTGTTGCATTGTATGTGCAGAATTTTGCCATGAAAGAGCCCATAATATTTTAATGTGGGACAGATTAAGGGGCAGATCCAGCATTATCTTTTCCAGGTTTCTTTCATATTACTAGATAGTTTGTTGATGAAACAGTGTGGCTTGCTAAAAAGACATATGTGCTCTACTATGGGATAGTCTAATTGGCGAACACGTTTCAACCTACAACATTAGAGCGTTGTTATCTGCAACTGTAAAGTGTCCTCGAGGTTTATTAGCACCCTCTAAAAATTAGTAAAATGAGATGCAAAAATGTCTTTATTGTCTATACCCATGATCTTTAATTCAAATTATTCAAAGAAATACATTTTTGTTATTTATAATATATAATTACAAAGAACATTACATTATGAATATAGAAGTAAACAATCGGCAAAAACTTACACCCTGGCAGCCTTCATTTAATATTTTGTGCTGCCCCCTTTATTTTTTTCCACAAATACAGCTATGAGTCTCTCTAGTGTGATGAGGTTTGAGAATACGTCGACAGGATTTGAAAGAATTCCTGCATACAAAAGTTCTTCAGCTCCTTAAGATTCTGACGACGATGCTTGTGGACTCTCGTATGCAGCACATCCCTCAGATGTTCTTTGGGGTTTAGATCGGGTGACTGCGATGGCCATGGCTAAACCTTTATTTTGTGAATCTCTGAACCATTCTTGTGGTGATTTTGGGTTGTTTTTCGGATCATTGTCCTGTCCAGGGACTTTGAGAAACAGTCCCACAGATTCAGAGATCCACTACCATACTTCACAGTAGGTATAAGGCGCTTTTCTATATGGCTTTCTTTGTTGCTTAACCACACCCATCTTTGACTTTTTTGATGCCAAAAAGCTGTATTTTGATCTCATTGACTTGTTCCATTGAAAGTCCCAGTGATTTTTGGCAAACAATAGGTACTTTACTTCATGTGTGGACGACGACAGAGGCCTTTTTCTTGCTCCCCTCCCAAAAATCTTGTGTTGGTGCCATCGGATGTTGGTTAGGGAGACTGTCTGAATCCAAGATTCAATCGACCTCTGCATTATCTAGTTGTCCAACATGGAAAGTCTTTTGCCAGTTGAACCATCCTCCTCACAGTACGTGTGGTCAATTTTCAGACGTGTACTCCTACATGCTGATTTTTTAAAACTCTTTAAACTTAATTATTGATCTAACGGTTAACTTGACTTGTTTCTTGTATCCATTGCCAGATTTGTATGGCTCGAAACCTTTCTTCATACATCATTGCCGTATATTCTGGTCTTTCCCATCATGTGGCACACAGAATACATTTTACTTTATTTTGCTACTGGAATAAGATTTAATAATTTGAATTGAAGATTATGGGTATAGACACAAAGATGTTTTTTGGTTGTCATTTAACACAATTTTTTAAAAGGCGCCAATAAAATCAATTTATCTCATCGACCACTGCTACGCTTAGAGTAAATTTTAATGTATCTGTAAATAAATTTACACTTATTAAAATGTGCCTGTTCGGGATATGTCGATTTTGTTGTAGAAAGAAATGAAGGAAAAAAATAAGAGTAAATGCAGACGTTTAATTCAATCATTAGTGGATATGAGTGTCCACATAAAAATAATGACATACAGCACATAATTATGTAACTGGAATTGAAATTCAGAGAATAAAGGTCTCTTATTTAGGTTAAATCAGGCATGTCTAAAGCATCTGCATCCCCCACCCATAATCTACGGACACATCATTAAAACAGGAGCATATGATGTAAACAAATGAGGAAGTGGTTTTAATGATTTGTTAAAGCGGCAGTGAAGCTTCAATATTGTCTGTTCTGTCTTAACTGAGAGCGGACCTTAATAAGATGTTCTGTCACACTGAATAAGAAACTGATCTGGAATGGCCAAGGTCTCATCATGTACTCTCTTACCCAGCAGCATTCTAACAGGATGCTGCAACACAATGAAACTATTCAAGGTGCAGCTGTTGTATGAATGGAATACAGGGTTCTACACTAATACATAGAGGGAACGCTTTTGCCACCATATTGTTCACTGAACATGTTATTTGCATGTTTGCTGCTGTTCCTGTTTCCTGGTTGTCAGTTACCTGTTGGAGTGGAGAGAGATTTCTGCCAGGATCTGGACAGCCTGCTAAGTCTAGGGTTCTGGCTCATCCCGGGCTTCCTCTCGTCACCTTCTTTCTGTCCTTGCGATAGATCTGTACTCTCCTCATTCTTTCCATCTGAAGCAGAGGCCTGCTCAGAGCCAAACGGTTCTTCAGACACCAATGTAAGGCTCGCCGCCATTGGAAGTGGCTCTGTGTTGGACACTGGCTGTGGGTTGCCATCGCCCTCAAAAAGTTCTGGGGTATAGAAGATGGTCTGGTCCTCCTCCTCGTTCTCTGGACCGTCTACTGAGGCTGGTTCATTTTCACAGCGGGGAGGGGTTGTTACTGTAGTAGGCTTCACGCAGTGTGGTTCCGCTGCAACTTCACTGAAATCTCTAGATACCTCTTGCTTAAGACAAGAGGAGGTGTTTTGTTTCTCCGGGAGCTCAAGATGATTAGATGTTTCAAAGTGTGTGCTAGAGTCCCTGGATGTTTTTACTTTGAAGATTGGCTTCTTGTAGCTTGTGCCAACAGGGCTGGAAGTGAAAATGTGGTACAGAGGCTGCTCTGTCTTTTTTTGATGTAACATGGGCACTGTCTTCAAACATTCTGGAACGAGAAAATAGTATAAAGGGACATCTATTATTCTTAGACAAAATAAAATATAAACACATTAAGAGTAACAAACAAGCTTTAAGGTCTCATCACAAAATCTAAGTGGTATACAGAGCACCATGGCTGATCTATAATAAAAATTAAAGATAGAATGTGGGCTTACGCTCAATATAACCCAAACAAAGGTCAAGTGGATTTAATTAAAAGCAACAGTCCAACATCTGCTCATCAGCTCGCTCCAGCGCCACTCAGGCACGCACAAGACCTTACAGTAATGAGGCAAGCCATTCAACTGATTCCACGGCCACGGCCCCTGCCCCCAACATCCACCCCCAACTATGAGGTATGGGTTTGATGATCGGGGGGAGTGTTCTACTGCTCCATTACCACCCCTACACACCAAACCAAATTCAGCCAAGCTAAAAGCTCAGCCTTGTTGTGACCCCCCGAAAAATGGTTGCTCGCCAGGGCAATGTGCAAACACGTCACCTCAACATATCTTCATGTGGCAATGTCCCAATCATGATGTAAAGATTTCTAATGATAAAAATTAATCAGGCTGGGTGGAAGTGAAATTCTGTTTGCTAAAAATAAAGTGTTAAATACTTAAAATAGTGTTAAGGCAGATACAACTTTTTTTCTGTGTAGGGTTTGCATTTGAGGTGTTCAAGTGTCGGTTCTTGTGTCACTTTCAGTTCCCTGCCTTCACACACAACTTGACTTTCAAATTTAACAATTTTCTTAGAGCATGAATGTTGACCTTACCAAAGCACAAAAAAGACACATTAACCAATAATCATTCATACACATTCAGATATCAGATTAAGGATTACTGAAAGAAAATAAACACGTGAGACCATCACTATCTTGGCCATGTCAATGTCACTCAAATATGCTTGTCCATTGATCCTACTTTCAACACATCAACTTCAAGGAAAACATGTTGATTACCAATATATTCCATTAATTTATGGGTGCCATTGGTTATGGTATTACAAGATCATCAATTCTGATTTCAACTGTCAGTGGTTACAATATTATGGCTAATTAGTTAATATTGACCTAGCTTCATTCCATCACAGCCAGTTACCAGTACATGCCAGCTCTGTTTCTGATTACCAATTCAAAATGAAAATAAAAGCTAAAAATATGTTTCCAAGGGAAATAATATCTCTGATTCATCAAGATAACATGGGGATGGTAGAAATCAAATTTGATCTTTGTCAAAGCTGCAAATTTCTCCTTCTTCCAACATTGCTGTCTGGAGCAAAATGTTAACCGCTGCATAATAATTTCGACTTACTGACGGGTGCCACTGTAACATGATCATTTATGATATTCTGACTTAACCTGGCATTGTTTAAAATGTTATTGCTGATAATGTTGGTTTATTTGAGTTTGGAATGTATGAGTCCAGCACTGTGTTGAACCATGAACAACAATGAATCACTCCTCACTGCATGTCTGGCTTTGTTTGTGACTCGAATGACTCCAGGTTACCTGACTTCCCTCTCCTCTACCATCACTGGATCTCTTGATCCAAACACTTTGATTCAGCCTTTTGTTCCTGCTCTTATTGAACTCTCTCTTTGAGCTGGTAACATAACAAGGCAGTTGCTGTCAACCTTAGTAGATTTGAGATTTATAGATCACAGCTGTGTTAGTTACAAATAGGATTTGTACAACCTGTTAAAGTAAAGTTAAGCTGGTCTTTTTTTTATGAATAAAATGTAGCACTAGTAAAAAATCTATTTACAAAAAAGTAAAAGTACGAACATTATTAGGACTATATCTATATTTAAATTAATATTTATCTTAGGCTAATAGCAGCAGACAGTAAACACACAGACTGTTTTGCAACATTGCTGAAGAATTTAGGCCAACCATGTTTGTCTTTTTGTGTCCGTTTTGTGTACATCCCAAATCTGTGGAAGATTTGGTTAGATTTTTTTTTGTATGTATGGATCAGTGAAAACTAGAAAATCTGTGTCCAAACTCTTATGCAAATGCACAAGCTAATAGAAAAATCCAGCTGGCGCTGATGCCAGTTGACCATAACATCATTTAAAAAAAATCCTTTTATGTTTTTTATAATAGTCTTTTCTATAGTTTTTACTGGTCCAGAATTTCCTCAGTTCAGTTCCAGTTTTTTTAAATTCAGTTTGATAGTAGTTTTTGCCTTGTGTGTGAATTGAGATGGTGAACGGTTGGGGGGGGTTTATGCTGTTCTTATAGTTCCTGTTTTGCTTCAATGTGTGTTCGATTTTGTGGCTTATGTGTGGATGGGGATTCTAGTGGTTGGGAGACTATGGGAAATTTGTTTTTATCATGTAGTGTTACCTTTTAATGGATGAAAAGTGCTATAAATATATAGCTCAACTGATTGATGTATGTAAGATACCGTGTACCCCACCATTGCATTGTTGTAACGCTTACATTTCTTAATATGGATGATATTGAGAGGACCTGGATCATTATCTGACCAAAATAAAAAAAAAATTATCAGGGGGCAAGTATGGTATACGTTTACCCAATTTTAGAAAATGTATGCATAGGTTACGGTCTTATCATAGATAGAATTAACGATAATATTGGTTTGGTGTTTTCAGGGGTGTTGTTATCAACAATCCCTCTAACAGAGGGATAGATAATAGATTTAATATTGTCAAATGCGACAAGAGGGTAGAAATACCTTTATGAAACATAAAACATGGGAGATGTATTAACTTTGCAGCATAGATAAATCGTGTAACTCACCTGCTTTTTGATTCTGTTCAGCTCTCAACTGTGTATGAGAAAAGAATTTGGGGCTCAGTGGGCTTGTGTCCTGCTCGGGGTCAGGCAGTTGGACCCATGAGCAGGGTGTACAAGGTTCTGAGCCCTTGGGTGGACACTGTCCCTCTACCACTAATGGCAAGTGACCGTCTGAAGAGCAGACAGGAGAACAGGGGGTCTGACTGTCTGCGGGGGCGATCGCAACCTTCTGCTGTATCTGAGAGAACGCCATCAGGGACTGCATGGCGTTGCTGAAGGTGTCATGATGCTGGACAAGCTGGCGGACCCATTTAGACAGACCTTAGATACCACAAACACATCACACACAAACACAAGCATAAGTCTATCAGTGGATGACTACTGCCATCTAGTGTTCAACATCGAAGGCTGGGCAGGTAGTCAGTGTGGAAACGCTGTTCAGTACCTGTGATGTATTTATTGGGATTATTCCTATAACGGTCATCTACAAGAATCAGAGCACCCCAGTCATTCTTGTGGCGAATGCATCTGTTAAAAGAATATTGATTGATAGTTTTAGTTTAAAAGCCAGAGACCAACAAAATAAGCTCTAGCTGTAGCAGATAACTTACCTCCCAAGAGCCTGGTTTAAAGCTCTGTAAGCCTGAATCTCATACCAGCGGTGTCCTGGGAGAAGACCTCTGGACTTGCAGTGCTGGTCGTTGTACTTCATCTTCAGCTCCACCTGGAACCAAGGGCCGGAGAGTTTAACAATGATTTAATGTCAAAAGGCCAGGCTGTTTGGATGAAGGTCCATCAAAATTGTCTGCGTCTAAAGTCATTCCTGGCTCCTTAGTCCAGTAAATAATCATGTGACACACTCCATGTTACAACTGTCTTGTTTCTAAACACAAAAGGAAAACACACAATGTTCTTTTTCCTGTGACTGATCTAAAAGACTTCATTATTTAGCCAGATTAACTTCCTCCACATATTTTGTCAGAAACAGTAGTTTATATGTTAGAAGTGGTGGATCTCAAGTACTGTACCCAAGTACAAACTTGAGATATTTAAATTTTACCTCAGTATGTCCATTGTATACTCCAGCATATGTGTCTGAGCGATCTATTTGCTTTTCAAAATATAATTTTTCATTTCCTTACTATCTTGTGAAAACCAGATATGTTCAAATGTGTTGATTCTAAATGTTTGAGTCTCTATGGGCAGAGAAATCCTGCCAGTTGTTAAGAAACCTAAATAAGTAAAGAAAGTAACAAAACCAAATTACTAAATAAAGAAATAAACTTAAAAAAACACATTTTGGATTATCTGGAAATGTCAAAGCTGAAAACAGGCTGATCAAATTGAAATTTGACTCTTTTAGAGATACTTGATGTTCACAGGACAGAGATGCTGCAAGATGATAAATTATATATTTTAAATTGATGATGCGTTCACACTGGAACACTTCTCGTGCAAACGACACAAACTCATAAATACACGCTTTACCCTTCCTGGAATCATACTCACAATTTTTACACAATTTCACTCCATAATGAAACATGACCAAAATAAAAGGGAATAAAGGACTTTGTTTTTAGCTATTGCTAAATGAGGGACTTTACTTCAGCTTCATCTTATTTTGTCTCCAGCATAGCAGTTTATTTTGTGACATCCTCTCAGGGTCGGGAGGCTTAGTCTGATACTATTGGATTCCTTTAAGACTGCCAAAATTTCAGTTTGTGAATGATAGCTAGAAACATTATTCAGACAAATATTTAGTTCATGTTCTACAATTTCGATATTATTTACAAATCAACAGGTATGTTGAACTGCTGAACTGATTCTACATCCAATAAAATAGAAATTAGGAGAAAAAACAACAATTTGAATGTTTCACAGCATATTATTCTAGGCTGTTGGATGTCATTGTGGCAGAGCAGGTTAAATGCATGTTTAATGATGGAGAATTAATTGGATCAATCTTAGATTTGAAGGTGGAAGCCAAGCGGGCGATGGATCTAAGGCGGACCACAGCCACACAAATACTGCTGTGGACCTAAGGAGGTCGGTTCTACATGGCCTAATAGACAGATGTGTTCTGAAAGGGGAAAAAGCGCTAAACACAGGCCACGACAATGTAGGGTGAAGGTGGGAGGGGGGAATGCGAGGTGGCTCACGTGACATGACGCGTCCCAGCACAAAAAAAACATGGAATGCGCCATCCATTTGCATCTGTCGCTGCTGATTTTAGCACTAACCTTTCAAAATTGACAAGTGAAAAGTTCAGCTGGCGTCTGAAAAGAAGCCGTGCAAGGCAGGCCGCTGAACAGGGCTTTAACTATGTCTGACAGGTAGCATATGTTCGCCTTGAGCCACCAAACACGGGGCTGTGGCAGGTAAAGCCTGCTCCGTCACGCGCATCATGCAATGCCACTCTGGCCCATCTGGGATGGGGGTCACAGAGAAATCTTAAATGTCACCTGAAAGTTGCAAAGTTGAAGTACCTGTCTAAGAAACACCTGCCACATTAATGCTTGAAGACTAGTTCTCATCAGGAGATCTATAATCTTGGGTTTAACGGCATGAAACTCTACTGACGCAAGATCTCAGTTGGAAAATATCTTCCCCGTCACAGGAGGTCTCGTTAACACTGCTGGCTTCGTGGTGAGATGTTTGCGAACGTATGAGACACCAAAGCAGTCAAGGAATCCACTGCTGAACCCACAGCTGGAGCAGAAAGGCCAGTTGCCTCCAGCCGACGGTGTCATCTAAATCCAATCACAGTCCATTTAAGAGTTGGAGCCATCACATCACTGATATGCACCATGTCGCCGTCCAATCCAACATGACAGGTTGCATATGTGAAAAAGCCAATTCTGGCTGCTAGCAAATCTCGCAAAAGTGCAAGAAACAACAAGCTAGAAGGGATTAGTTGAAATGTCAGGAGATCACTCGCTTGCTTTGGCCTCGTCCTCTAGAGCTACCTGTTCATCCCTAAAAACATAAATTTGACCAGTGGGAATGATTCGCAGCCGAGCGCATCTGTTTGACGTTGCGACCATGTGTGTGTGTGTGTCTGCGCGTCAGTGTCAACGTGCATGCCCCTGGCAGTATGGGACATCTTTTGCCTGTCACTGAGATTGCTGAGCGCCTCATCTGCCACATGCGGCTGAGCTGATGGCTGAATGGCGCGTTATGAAGATGCGTGTCCACATGTGAGCGTGTGTGCGTTTTTGTAGCACTCACAATGGCATCAGACAACCACACTGCTGTCCAATATGCTCATGAATCAGCTCGCACCAAGCTTTTAAACAAAATCATGCTTATTATTCAACATCGTGCATTCCACAGAAAATTTAACTTCATTTGGAAAATGAATGTACAGAGAACTCACCTTTCTATATTTATTACTAGTATGTTAAGGTTTGAGGCTCAGTCGGGTATAATGTAGGAACAGAGTGGTAATGTTCCTACGTTACCACTCTGGTAATGTAGGAACCATATATGTAAATATACGTCATTGCGTATATACACATCAAGTATGCAGAGCACAACATTAGTTGTTATTAAGTGCCTTGTTAGCTTCACAAACATGTTGTTATATTATTATTAGTCCTCAAATAATGCATTAAAAAAATGTATACCTCTCAAACCAAGGTATTTTAGAAGAATGTTTTGGTTATGTTTTGGTATGGTTCCATATAACACAATTATTTCTGATTTGAAATTGTTCTGAGTATTGCCGACTCAGAGGTACATAAAGGTTAAATAAAATACATGCACCAAAGGAAAGTATTAGCCCGACTAAGAGCATCTATCACTGTATTTTTTTGATGACTTTCTTAAACTCAACGTTTTCCAGAATTCCCCTCATTCATCCACTTTACGTGCTCGCTGGCCTTAGAATTAAAGCACTTTCATGGTCGCCTTTAATAAAGGCCTAGGCCGGCTGAGACCTTCATTAAACTTAGAGAGATGCCTTATCAGTTGTAAGTGTCTTTTTATTGCTTGTTAAAGCCAGTTATTGTTTGACTCACTCACGCAGGACGTGACGGTTGGCCATAAAAAAAACCATTGGAAAAACTCGACATAAATGTAATACCACCTTTAGCAGGGCTTTCTCTGAGGAGGACTTTTCAAGTTCAACGTTTGATCTCTGTCACAATAACACAACAGGCCAGTAAAATGCCATGCTATGTGCTTAAGCTGCAGCGTCGGAGAGTTATGCCTGTCTGGGAATGCGGGCCGGGCAGGCATCTAAAGTGCTGGAGTGGTTTAAAAGGAGGGAAGCTGGGCTTACACCTCTTATCCAAGCAATGGGGTGCTGCTGTGTTAGTATGGCATAGAATGAATCAATTCATATGTCTGATTCCATGTGTGCTCTTAAAATGTGCACACGAAAGAGAGTGGCTGTTTCACACGTGTGTGTGTTCCTGTGAGAACTGTCTTAGCTATGTGGTGTAAATATGATGAGGTGCTAATACAAAGCAATCACAGAGGTGAAAATGTGTTTAGAGAAAAATACATTCTGACACATTAACACAGTGAAAAAAAGAAGCTTTTGCAGCTGCTGGTGTTCTAATAATGCAGAGGCCGAATGCTTCATGAAAGATTAAGCCCAAGTTAATCCAGATTAAAATACAACATTAATCGTAAGAGAAAAGGAGAAGATTCCATAATAATATAAAGAAGATAATAATGTGATTTTTTTTTTCTGTGAGGAGAAGGGGTTTAGGCGAAGGTTGACTGAGCATGAGTGTAGATAGTGGAATAAATCCATCCGTTACTTGCGACTAATGGATCCTCACAAATACAACATGTTTTAAATGTATTGATTACCAGAAAAAACTTTAGACCATTTAGATGCATCACAAATTGTTTTCTGATCCCATCCCAACCCTCACAATCAGTGTCTAATATGATCGTGACATGCCTGAGGATGCTGAGGTCTTTTGTTGATTTCACCTATCAGTAATATATCTGATCAACACAATCTCTCAAACTATGTGAGCATGAGTTTTGGGAATGGAGGGAAACAAGCTGGCAGGGGCTTTGTCAGTCAGGACCAGTCTCTCACTGCACAGAGCATTTATGAGTAGCCCCAATATTGATGTAACACTGTATGTCAGTAAGCCATAAAAAGCTGAGTTGGGTGGTTCAGTATAGAACTGTATGAAATCATGCATTATTAATGCATAAAAAGGTACACTAAATTTTCTTTCTGTTGAGATGACCATCACATGCAACACCACGGTGGCGACGTTGGCTGTTGGTACAGCGGTTGTCCCTTTATTGGAAGATCGGTGGTTCGATTCCCAGTCCACATGTCGGGGTGTCCTTGAGCAAGATATTGAACCCCAAGTTGCTCCAAATGGCTGGTCCATTTGGGTGTAAATGATGGCATGAATGGTTACTGCTCCTGATTTGCATGAGGTGCCTTGCATGGCAGCCCCAGTCATATCATCATATGAATGTTTGTGTGAATGGGTGAATGCTGGCTCCCAACGTGAAGTGCTTTGAGTGGTCGAACAGACTAGAAGAGTGGTATATAAGAACAGCCCATTTACCAATTAACACTATCCAGCAGTGGATTACCCACTTCATGTTCTTGTTTGTGAGATTTTTTGTTTAATACTTGAAAGAGCCCATTGTCTGTCTAATACAGCTTGAAATGTGTTAGTTTGTCATGGCATGGACAGTCATAAGTGTCAGTATCCGCATCACCTCGGTGGTGTAATGGGGGACAGCTCAAAGATCTTTAGAACCATCTAAGGCTTTTCTTGGGGCCAGAGAGGAAGCAACATTGAATCAAATCCAGTGGAGGGATAATATAAACAAAACTGTCAAATAAGAAAATACAGACTAGATTCTAGGTTTTTTAATCTGTGAGCAGTAGGTGGTAAATTGAAAAATGATCTGTACTACATTTTATTTTTATTTAGATTTTACGCAGTTATTTCTTTTTGAAAACAGGGTTTTAGAATATGGTCGATTAGAGCTATGATTAGCACCTCTGTAAAGTAATCAGATCTAATATAAAAGTCAAAAACAAATGGTACGTCTGAGAGGTAAAAGGGAACATATGCAAATCAAAGCTGAGCTTAGTATCAGGCTAATTTTCTATTAACTGTTCATTTATGAGAGCTAATTTCATGATGTAGGCAGCAAAAGTATCTCTTGAGAGGAAAAGGCCTTTATTAATACAGGAAGTTAAGAGGAAGTAATCAGAGGCCTTTTTGTTCAGTTCAGTCAGTGAATCTACAATTGGCTGCATAATATCGAGGAAATTTTAAAAGTTATGTCCAGACTGCAGTCCACTCAAGCAGTTCAATACACATCAGAACTGCAATCTGAGTCCCATATTATGGTCATGAAAATAATAACGATTTGTCTTAGTGACATTGATTTAAGTACAACATATAACGTTTTCTGTCACCGACTGTCTAATTGGCGCAAAATGTTTTGAATAAAACTCGTGGTCATTACTGGTTTACATAAACTTAAGGGGAGGGAACTATGCTTATTTAATTAAGTTTAACTTTATTCTAATTCTAACTTTATTTAACTTTTTTCTTCACATTTCCACCAACACAACTGCATTATCAGGTTATATTTGCCATACTGTTTCAGATACCTAACAAAATCAACCTGTTTGCACAGAGTCACAACCATATTTATCAGTCAGGAGCCCGGCTAACCTATACCACAGCAGCAAAAACTTGTAACAAGATGTTGCAGGAGGTGCAAAGCTCTCTGAGGAGCAAAACCCGAAAAACAAAGGCTGTTGATGTGGAGCACAAAATATGCACAGAATCTTTCACGCTTGGTCAGCTCCATCATGCCCTTAAATAGCCTTGGCTTCCACAACCTTCCTCCAGGTGCTTTTCCCTATCTCGGATTTTACTCTGGATTATGTACATTATTGTACAGGTTTTGTGCAGCAGGTTTACACAAAAACATCACTTTCATCTTACTATAGTAGAGCTTCAGGATTTTAAAACATTAATAGTTACCTCTTTATAATGTCAAACAATTGATTTCCTTGCTTTTGTTAATTATTGTTTGAGAAAGGTACTTTCTTTTAATCCAATTTGCTTGTTTTCACACTTTTAAAATGGATGTAGAGTGCTCTGAAAAAGTATTAGAACCAACCCCCCCTTTTTTTTCTTCTTTTCTTTTTCTTTTTCATACTAAAAACAGAAGAAGCAATGCCCTGAGAGCTGACGGTGGTGAAACTGACAGCTTTGGCTAAGGTGAAAGGGTCTGGGAAACTTCAATCACCCACACATCTTGTTTAACTGACAGAACAGGTTAGTCAAAGCTCCGTTGTGCCCTGACAGGAAGATGCGGAGGAGTAAAGGGGGGCGGCGTAGGAGACAGGGAGAGAGTCAAACTTAAAGGTCAACTTTATCTGCTAAGGACAAAGCAAACGCACCGACATCGCTCTGGGATTATTGTTCACGGATCACCAAAAATGATTTGGCTTTATGTATGAACGAGTCTACGAGATGATTTTTGTTGTCATAGGATCTAAAATGTATGATAGTAACCAAAATATCATAAGCTGGTCATTTTGCAGACTTTGCACACAGTAGCTGAATTAACAGCATAACAACAGTGTTGAGCAGTTTCCATTTTCTACAAACATTTGTCTAAAACAGTTGTCTAAACAAGCACGGGAAATCAATAACGACTACCATTACTAAACAACAAAATGCTCAGACCTCCAAAAAGCATCAACACCATCAACAAAATTACAATACAACATTTGGTCACGGATAACAAATAAACCAGAGGTTTCTTTGCCTCTAATGGACTAGCTGTGGTTTCACCACACAAGCTGCTTTATGCTCCTGGAGTTAGTCAGTGTGCGTTTTTCCTTACTGCTTCCCTTCTCTTTATCCCTGCTCCCACAACAAAATGTTTGCACACACCGAAGGTGTTTTATTTATACTTGATTGTATCACCTATTCTATAAAATATGTATCTCATACAGATGACATGTTAAGGAATTAAATTTTTCAAATATTTGATGTATTATGTACGATTTTGCATATAAATAAACATGAATAGACAAACAAGAAATATTAATAGTAAAAATGAATAAACAAAGAACTAACAAACAAAAAAAAAAACTGTCAGTTTACAGAGAAGAAGCAAATATTCAGACCATATCGGGAAATCTTCAACCAGGAAATCTTATGACTGAGTTTAACCTTGGAAAGCTACTGCTTTCTCCTGAAGGTGGGAAAATGCAACCTCTTACCTCTTGCAGTCTTGCATTTATAAGGTTATATGTGTAGATGGATCGGCAAGGTTCGTTATAACCCTGTTTAGACAGAAACTGTGCAACAGCGCCGCAATGAAGACCTTTCTCTAGCACAACTTTGTCTGACTAAACAACAGTTCGACAAGTTTCGGCTAAATGCTACTGGCTGCTATTTAAATCTTATAGCTGTGAGCCAAACACATAATAGGTTGTCAAAATGTGACGCCAACTTCCTGCACTAACCTGAATCATATGTGACAGTCGCAGGTTGAGACTGATTCATTTGAGAAATGAGAGTGCTACAAAACGACATACCAAATGATATCTGTCTTTCCGTTTTGCGGGTATCCAAGTAAAATTTGAATAGTTAGAACTAAATTACTTAAAAAGCCCATTCCTTGTTCATTAAGTGTGTGTTCCACTTTGATTCCATTTTACCTGGAGGTCTTTAATGTTTGGGAACGGAATTCCGATGGCGACCACCGCCCGGGCATTGTCGTCTGTGAAGTCCAGTCCTTCACTCACTTTACCTCTACAGACAGCGATAAGAAGGGCACCATCTATAACAAACAAATAACGCACAGCAGGTATCAACACGGTGCACGAAAGGTTAATATGCTGCGCAACTGTTCAAAATTGTAGAACAAGCACTAGAAACTTTCTAATGAAATCTAAGATGATGTCTGAATCAATGCAATTTGTGAGCCTCCTGGTCGAAATGATGGTGGCGTATTAAAACGTTACAATATATTTGGTGAAATTCTTCACAGACCAAGACAATTTCTCTAGATTAAAAACTAGGATAAAAGAATGATCCTGGTCGCAAATAAGTTTTACAAACGGAAAATCCTTAAGATCTGACATAGAAAATTGTTAGACCACAATTTCTTATTACTTGACTTTTCCATTGGGTGGCTGGTCAAAAGCTCTGTCTGATGTTTCCCAGTCTCACCTCTTTCTTCACAGGATTTGATGGCTTCATAATACGTCTGGAGTAGTTTATCAAAATCACCCTTGCCACCACCGCGAGGCTCTGTGATCACCATCTTCTTTTGCTCTATCTTATCCCAGAGACCAGTGTTTATCCATCGATCTCGCAGCTTGTCCAGCATCTGATCAGAGAAAAGTAAGCATGTTGTAAATAATGATGTTTACCTGGGAACTTTTGACAAATTAAAAAAAACCCAACATTGAATCAGAATCAGGGGAATTTAATGTAAGGCATTGCTATCTATACTGCAAATATACTGCAGGACTGTTCACCACTGCAGACCAACTAAATTATTTGAACCAAAAAAACATGCAAGACAACAAAAGGTTCCTCATCAACCTCCCCCAGGGACCGTACCACCCATCCCAAAATCTGCATTAATAGTAAACACCTTAAAGCCCCAAGAGCATCATCACTTGATGGTTCACCAAACAAAGACCAAGTTGAATTTATCGGGAACCTGAGTGAGTTGCTCGGTCGTCACTTAAGCATTAAGCTTTCTTACCGTCTATGACACCTGGACACACTACGGAAATACAACTGGAGCACTTCCACATGAGAGCTTAGTGCTTGGAAGTTCTGGACAGGGTGGGGCTCGTCAAACTGAAAGGCCATGATTTTGAAGGCTCAGATCAGTTGGACAGAGAACGAGACTAAAAGGCAGCCAAGGACAGAGAAATGATGTGGGTCAACAAGCTCTCATAAATGTACTCCACTTTGACTGTTGTCAGTCAATCAGCCTGACACCGCATGGGATGAGGGTTGGTGGATCAAGATACGGAAACGCTAAAGAGGAACGTTATGATGGAGTTTAGTGACACTGAACAGAACATATCTTTGTATGAGTATAATGACTTTTCATTGGCTGTGCGATACAGGTTTCCTGTGCCTTGTCGTCATGTTTCATTGGTGTTTTCCATCTTGAGTGGATTTGCTCAGCATTCAGATGCTTTTTTTAAATCCAAACTTACAAGTCTATATAATTTGGTCTTTACTGAGAGACAAAACTAAGTTACTCCATTTCTCCATACGTAAATCGCCGTTGCCGCCACTGTGTGCTTCAATTTCTCTTACGATACTCTGAGTGTACAAATTCATGATCAACTGTCAGAAACCAGGATAAGATGTATTAATGTAACAGTATACCAGATTCTATGCGAGTACTCCAGCTACAATATTCGGGTCCAAAAATGGATTTTGCGATCAGCATATGATGTTTACTTCCACAAACACGGGATACTCAAAAAAACAGATAATGACTTGATATTGGTGTAAATTTAAACAAAGTATTCGACACTGAATTCTGGAACATAAAGGATTCCACTGTAGGAAGTTTTAAGGTACCCATGTTTGCACCTGTGTCCTTAAACAACAGGACTCTCCCTTCTTTATTAGCACGTGGCAGAAAGCTGATATGTTTAGAACCACTCTGTAGTAAAAAATCACAGTTCCTGTACTATTGTTAGTGCAAAAAGCCAGCAGCTCTCCAGGGAGGCACATTGATCTAAAAGTCTTCATCCTGGCGTGGCCCCACTCGTGTCTGTGCTGTGAGCATTATATACTTGGATAAGCATAGCTTCACAATCAAAGAGCAGCTTCACTGGTTTGGAAATGTGTTAGAGGGGTCAGGTGAAAGTCTTCATGACGTCAGCAGAAAACTTCTCAATAAGGTAACAGTGTCAGTATGTTAAGCCTGTATCAGGTGCAAATGGGGCCATCACATGACAGGAAGTATTCACTGACTTCTTGTTGCATCTACTTTGTTCACCCACCCCAATCCACTTCATGTCTTCATCCAAAAATTCCATGAAGCTAAACAGAAATGCAAAGAATGAAGAAAACAACAAATGCTGATGTGGACATAAGCAGCATGTGGGTGTTGATAGTTTCCTCCATGCCACTGCTCATTGTGGTGAAATGAAGAATGCGAAAATCTCACCAGATTGATGTCCCCTTAAAACAAGTCAAACCAGGAAGTTTTCCATCAATAAAAGATGTTCCACTCTCTTAACATGCAGTGTTGCGTCGAAAAAGACCCCCCTTACGTGCGTCTTCAACTTGCCAAACAATTTGCCCTATGATTGCTTTCCAGTGCAATCTTGAGCAGCGGATAAATAATTCATGTTATGTACTTAAGGCAGATCTACCGCTAAACAAAACAGCCATTATCTGCCAGGCTGCACTGGGGAATGAGCTGATTCCACCAGGCAATGCGTCTCTAGGAACAATACTAACATTGATGAAAGTTAGATGACACAGCCAGTAGAGACAGAAACAGGGATTTCTCTCAGAATAAAGGAACAATTTTATGTGAAACTACTTTAAGTTGCTATTTGGTATATTTTCTGTCACAGGCTGTATAAAATTCCAGTGAGGACAAGACCATGATCATATGGCAAAGTATCATAATTATTTTCATTAAGACCAAAGCATATTTGCAACCATTATTCTGCAAAATATCAATAATAGTTCATTCAAAGGAGTTGTCTAAGGGACCAGCGGTCTTTAAAATAAACATCAAATGTGATTTTCCCTCTGGGAGTTAAATCATTTGAAAAAAGTAAAAAATTTCCTTCAGAGAAAGGATTTCAAGTTCACTTTTAGTGTTGTGTGTAGTACTCTGGGAATAATTAGAGTTCAGATGATGTTACCAGACCTTAGCATTAGTCGATGACATCAAAGCTATCACAAACCTCCCAATTTTGAATGTCCTAAAACAACAACACAGTCCGTCACCTCCTTCAAGTGAACAGACCTATTGCTGCGTTTATTTCACAGACACAGCTGTACCTGAACTCTACAGAAAAGTGAAGTATAATGTTAGGAAAATTGAGTATACCAGAAAAGATTATGTAAAAACACAAATTTGATAAGCAATGGATTCATACAGTAAGTGAAAGTAACGGCTCATTACCTCACAAAGGACTGGCAACCACCATTTCAAGCTCTACAACTACAGCTTTGCTTTCTTAGTTCAGCTTTAGTAGGGGCTGCATGACTTTTTTATACAAGTTGCATTGTTCACTTCTAATAGTACAATGGTTCACACACAGTGACATTCAGTGTTTATGATGTGTTGGACAGTCTGTCTCCTTAATGATCCAGTTTAGTGCTGATAAATTTGACTGAATTGAGATGAGAGGGTAGAAAACTTCATCTTATCAGATAAAACAAATGTTTTCTGAATCACATATCAGTAACACGAACACACACTTAAGCCCAGTAACATCTCCCTCCTTCCTTCCCTGAGATGGGGAGATCATCCTTAAGAATGTGGTTAGGTATTACAGTGGAAGAACGTGAGCTTCTCAACATCGCCTGAATCCATCCATTGCCTTCTGTTTATCTAGCGCCAGGTCGTGGTGGCAGGAGGCTTAGAAGCGTATGCCACATATTTTGACTTAGCTCTTCCTCTACCACAATGGGCCGATACAAAACCTGCATTATTGCCGATACCGCACCAAACAGACTGAACATCTCACAGTCCATTTTCCCATTGCTCGAAAACAAGACACCAAAATGCTTAAACTCTTTCGCTTGAGGCAGCAAGTTTCTACGTTAAGGTTTTCTTCTCAACTCTAGCACACAAAGTGCTTACTAAAGCCACCGAAATATAAATTTGTATCAAGTTAGTTTCATAAGCATTTCCCAGTCCAATGACTGGAACTACTTGTAATAAATTACATTTTAGCACTGAGATTTGATATAAATGTAAAGTGGGTTATAAATAAAATGTATCATTATTATTATTAAATTAGTAAAAACTAATGAGTAGCTCTTTTTTGGTAAAAGTCACTTGAATCATTATCACCATCATTATTATTATTCTTTTTCTACTTGAAATCAGATTCCGTTCGTATTCACAGAATCATAAACCAAAACTATGATTAAGGAGTTCTTGGCAGAAAGTTGAAATAATTGGTTGAAATAATTAGCTATCACTTACTAAATTGTGGAAAAACTGTCATCATAATTTCCAAGAGCTAGAAGTGATGTCATTAGAATGCTTCTCTCTCCAACCGACAGTCAAAAATCCAAAGATAAAAAACAGAGAAAAACATCTCATTCTTTGCATATTAGAAGATGCAGCCGCAAACGTTACTCAATAATCTAAATTAATTAAGAAGGGAGAATCATTTTTATTGTCTCTGATGGCAAGATTACACAAAAACTGGATTGGATTTTCATGAAATTTAGCGGGAGGCTCAATTGGTGGAAAAAGCCCATTTACACATAAAAACAACATATTTCAAACCAACCAATCAGAGTAATATTACAATAAGACTAGCACAAATATTTTGGTGGAAAAAAAATAAGTACTATGTTCCTTATTCAATACAGAACCTAAAATTGGATAAACTGAACATAAATATCTATCTGCATGTTAGTAATACTAGTAATTTTTGCAGTGTTTGCATTAAATGAAAGGCAGTCTTTTTTTGCATCAGTCAGCATGCAGATCACTAGACCAGTCTGATGAAACACTCCAGTACTTGGATGTCATCCGCAAGCTGAGTGATTTACTGTGAAGTCAAACTTATCTTTAGCACCTTCAGCAAAGGCTTTCATCCATGTGGGTGTTAAGACACTCAACACAAGAATTACAGGCACAAAAATTATATACATGAGCACCCTCATGAATATTTCAGAGACAACATCTGACAGAGAGCGGGTGTTTAAATGACTGACTGGGCCTTGCTAGAAAATGGCAATCTGTATGCTTAACTTCACACCCTTCTGAATAAATTCAAGGATAGAAAACTACATTATGAGAAGGGGGATACATTAATGATATTTTTTAGAATCTACTTTGGAAAAGATATAATAAGCGAGAGAAAGAACCACTTTTGTACATTTATGCAGGGTTTAATCCATTAAACCCATTAAGGACATTAACCTGAGGCTCTCTGAGGTTGGTAGTGCATTTGTACATACATACATAACATAAATTATTTTATTTGCGTCAATTAAAGTGAATTTATTTGTTGGCTGTTACTTTTAGATTTAAACTAGAGATCTTTAAAAAAGCACAGCTATGATGTCTAGGCAACATAAATGGGAATAAGCAGTATTTAGCACACAAGGGCACAAAAGAGGAGTGAATTATTTATGGTCCTTTCCAAGCATGTTGGGTTCCCAGCCTCTGTCAGTGACACGACAAAGTGGGCCAGGTCTTTCTGCCAATTGGGACACGGTGGTGAAACAACTACATAGAAGCAGTGAACTGTGGTCTTTCTCGCACTTCTACACTCACCCCTTACTATCTTCCCATCTTTCACCTCCTCTGCATCCGGCCTCCCTCTCTACCTCATTTCCCGTGTCCCTGGTGTCAGTGAGCTGTGTGGCGACACATTGCAGCTCCTCCAGTGCCCTTCTGAATTATGGAGAGGATTTGGAGAGACGACATTAATGAAACATGCAGCCAGGAGCCACATTTCGCGGTGGTGCGAGGAGATGTGTTGTTGCGGTGTAAATTATTCAGCCCCAAAATATCACAGCGACCATCACGGCAAGACTGGTGGCAAGAGGCCACCTGCCACATTTGGCTGTCCTCTCTTCCCACTTCCCTCGACAGCTGCCCTCCACAACCAGCCACCCCGGTGATGACTACAGAGTGCGGCGAAAACACGGCCTTCTGCCCGGAGATGAGAACACTGAGGGGACTTGTGTTCTCTTCATAAGGGATAATTAAAGTAAGACCAAGCCTTAGTGCCTTAGAGTTGTTTGGCCACTTAGAATCACAACGCAAACTGTGGTAAGATGAAAGCTTGAAGGCAAAGAAAAAATGAGACCCTGTGTAGCACATCATCGCATCTGTCCGGCTCACACGGATGTTTTAAAATCACCAATGACATCACATTCCATTCGGTGAATATGACGATATGTGTCCAATGAACACTGCGAGTAATGAAAATTTCATGATATGATCGACACAACGGACAGATTGTGATTGGATGACTACAACCAAAGTAGTGTAATCTGGCTTTCTTCAAACCAGAAATATTGCAAAAGTTAACATTTTTTATCCCTAACAGACCTGGAAAAATCATCCATGATTTCATCTCATCGTAATCTGGATTTTTGTAACTTCCTGTGTTCGGGGCTCAGCCACAAGTCCATCCACGGTGTACAGCTTGTTCTAAGGGAAATACTCTTTTAACTACCATCCTTGCAACGCTACACTGGCTTCAAGTTATGTTGGAATTCTGCTCCTATCAACAGTTCCATCTGGGCACTTGTAAATCATCCATTGGCCAAACTTTGTCATCTGATCAGATTTAAACTAATGTGGAAGTAACATGTTAGGTGTTGTAGGGTTCATGGTTATCATTGAGCGCAAATAGAAATTTTTGGCACATTTTTTTCTACATTGATCAAAATCAATTCAATATCTAAAGAATCTTACATTTGAGACATTTTATATTATAAACCTAATATAGCCGGTTCAACAGCTACAGTCTATTTTAGCCATTTGAACTACAGTGTATTGCTTATAAATTACTATTGATCCTGCACTGTTGGTTACAAGCTGTAGAAAGACTGGACTGCACATCTACTTTCTATCTACTGTATATGCTATATATAAAACATAAACCGATATACTGTATATATCAATACTTTATTGTTGATTCAGCAAAATTGCATTGACTCTGCACTGTTTAATCAAATTGGTACACTCTAAAAGTTGCATACTGGTGGTTTAGCATGTGTGAATCTGTATCAGATTCTACCAGACACCTTAATTTCCATTTGTATAAATATATACCAAACCTATGGTATGAATCTACGGCATTAGACAAAATAGACACTTGATTATATCACCAGTTGTAGCATCAGACATTTTTATCAGTTTTTTCTCAATATCACCTGAATAACTTTGTTTTTTCTTTGACTAGATAATCAATAACCAAAAGATTAATTATTGCATATTTGTTTTTCTATTCATTCTTAAGTTCCCATGTTATGTTTGAATTTTTTTCTAAAATATTGACAGGCCCAAACAGCTGCTGTGATGTGAACAAGGATATGGCAGAATCTACACTTATAGAGTCTGAAACTCTATAAGCTTTCGCAAAAAAGCCCCGGCTTAGTCAACAGCAGTAATGCTAAAGTTTCCACTGTAAAAACTCTTATAAAACATCACCCCATCTATAAAATAAATCTGGAGGGATATGCTACACTGGGCAAATTGACCCATGAATCTAACATGCGACCAAACACAGACAGAAAGAGCCTGACTTTGAAACAACAGTGCTCCTGGAGCTGCTGAGACCTGTGCGCGTTGGTGGGTGTTCACCCTGCAGTCCTGTTTAACTCTGATTTGTCACATGCACAGCAGAGTCCAGGCGCCAGTGCTGGGTGTGTCTTCACACAGACAGCAAGGCGACATCACCTAATGGCCCCTATCTCCATCTCCTTTAAAAGCATCTTGTGTTCTATGCCATCTTTTCACCTCTGCAAAACCTTTGTGTAATAGACCATCAGCCCCCCTTTCCACTGAAGCCCCGGCCCCTTTCTCTGGCGGACAGAACCAGACAGCAGGGTCAACTGTGTCTTTAATGGGTATTAACTGGGGGGCTGTTGAGGCTAAAGTGCTACAAAACCACAGCGCTGGCGCAGCCCCAGTGGGAAAGTGTGTGTAATTGTTGTTATTAGCATAATTTGTGTGTCCTAAAAATGAAATATGTGGAGCTGTGTGAGTTTTCTCTGCACTCATTTGACTAAAATGCATCAATGATAATTCTGGGAAGTGACCGCCTCAGTTGCTGATGTTAAAAAATTAGCAAAAAATGGAATGTTTATGGGAGCAAAAATGTCTGATACTGAGACCTTTACAATTTTTTGTCAATAGTGTCAAAATGATATGCACTGGACTGAAAGAGTGACAATGCATTGTGTAGAAAACTGATCTTTAAGGTACACCTCATTGACCCAACACAGGTCCACAGAATGGGGGTATGTCTAGAGGACCCATCCCCTGTGCTGCCCGCACACACACAAACAGAGCGCAGACGGGACTCGACGGCACCAACAAAGCCTCCGAGGGCTCCAATTAATACCACAGAGCTTCATATCCCTTCATCTCCTCATCTTCAAGAGCTGGCTGCTGATTAAATATTTATGCCGTGGCATAAAGAGGCAGAGATAGAAGACTCCTACATGGCTATCAATAATAAAAAAAAACATCCCACATCTCATAGACGCTCCTCAGCTGGCGTCCGCGGCTGACAAAATGGTAGGTAAAATGAGAAAATACCTGGGACTGGATCATTTTGAATTGCAGCGTCATTGGCTGTTTGAAGACGCAATCGGATAGCAAGCAAACAAGAACTGCAGAGAAATCAGACCGATGATCACGAGATGCGACACTGAAATAACATCGAACACTTACTACACAAATGCGCCAAAGGCAAAACGAGAATTTGCCAGCAGCAAAATGCAGCTGTGTAGGTGCACCAGGTAAAGGAGAGACTTATAGAATGATGAGGAAACCACACTGTGTCTGTCACTGCTGTAAATGTGTACAAACTGTGGATTATGAATTACAAAGCGTGTATATGAGTAAGAATAATTATAGAAAAAATGTATATGATTGAAATCTGGCAAGATGTTAAGATGAAGTATTTCTATCAATGGTGTAAGAATGAGCCCAAACCAGTCAGTGTGTCTGATAACCAAGCCAAAAAAACCAAAACCTCTTCAATTCTTGTCCTATGTTCACTTTAAAGAAAAATGTTTACAACCTTTTTTTGTCCATTACTTTTTGCTAGTTTTCTTTTTTGCAAACAGCAAATTAACAAAACAAACATTTGTGTCAGCTACAAAGGCAGACCTAATACATATCCCCCCAAAAAGGCCAAAACCAGAGCAAGAAGTTAGGAGGAAACAGCAAACGAGCAAATATATAGGTCCACATTTTCCCATATCTACCCACATATATACATTATCATTATGCGGTTATTCACGGGCACCATCACATCCGCTCATCTTCTTATCTTCTCTAAATGATTCTTCACTTTAAGGCTAGGAAACAAGAAAAGAAATTAAATAAATATACATGATATGTAGCAAGAAACAGTGATCCCTTTACCATATTTCTTATTTAAGGATGCCTTCCTCACCATGCTTTGCTGCCTGGCTTCTATAAAATTAATTAAAATTGCAAAAATTAAAACTTCTTCGACCACATCAAAGTTTGACTCATATGTCTGAATCTCCCTGTCACAACAATGATATCACGCATTACTCAGAAATAGTAACAGATGTAATATTACAGTTACTGAAGATAAATCATTTTAGGTTTTGCCTGTCCACAGACATCAAGGTCAAGCAAATGAACCTGATACTTGCGGAGCTATTTTTTGGGTAGGAAAATCCGGCAAGGCTTAATTTAATATAACCATCGGGTAGAACAGGATGTCTGACTCTCTTTCAAGCCAGCCAAAACAGAGTTGTTGTGTGCATCCACACTGATAATATATGTCACAATTAAATGATAAACAGTGGCTAATGGTCTATAAGTCCCATTCTGTTCTTAAATGATTGGTTTTGAGGGAAAACATTAAAGATATATATCCAGTATCATGGATCAGGTCCATACTTCTAAGTATTTCTTTGGTGGTTGAGATCAACTGTTATCACAGTTGCTAATTAAGTTGAGGATTTTATTATAATAGGGAGAAGGGTAATTACTCCACTACTTAATTTTTTACTTGCACAAACTATTGTTATTCAAACAGCCTGTGAAAAAAGGCTGCTTGCAAATGAATAGAAGATATAAATATGCTTAATTTCCAGTCATAAGCTAAACTGAATTATAACATGAAGAATCAAAGTGATTTATTTTATTGTCATGCCTTTTATTTCTCAAACTCGTGATGTTCTCTGCCTTTCAAATTTAATATAATTGACCAAAGGTAGACATAGCACATGCAAAGTGGATCCACGCACCATGATAAATGAAACCCACTTGACCCTTTCTGAGCTAATGTGACAACCGAGCTACAGTGCACATTATTTATTCATGAACCAAAATGCATAACAAACAAAGGAGAACAAAGTGTCTGTGTGTAGCTCTCTAAGAAGTGTCCTCATTAAGAGAAAGGGAAGAATTCTGTGAGGGTGAAAGCATTTAGCGAGGGTTTTGACAATTCCTCTATTGATTAGTAGTGATCCATTGTAACATGGGACACTGCGGACAGATGGTTTTCAGCCTTGGAGGATCTACTGGAATCCAGTCTGAGCTTTGAAACCTGCCACTTGTGTTACAAAGCTCTCTTTAATAATAAAAAACCTTGAAAGTACAGGAGATCCTATTTATGGTCTGCAGCTCTTCCCAGTGGTAAAATACTGGAACTGCAAACAATCCACCATCTCTTAAATACAATGTTATTAGTGAGTGTGCATGTAGATGAATATCTAGAATGGTAATGTTTAAAAGGCATGCTGAGTTTGTTACCTGATCTTTATATAATATACATAAATATAATATCAATATTAAGTGGTGGGGAAAGCAAGCCAACGCCTCTACTGCCTGAGTTGACTGAGATGGCTTTGGGCCGAGCAGGAAGATTCTCTTTGTGATTGTACTCATAGGAAACATCACTATGCTCCTCTCAGGACCGGAAAATCTACAGAGACTGGTCAAAGCTGCCAATCGCACCACTGATGTTCATCTGAACCACCTGGAAATCACTTACCAGTGCTGAGGAGTCAAGGACTGAGGATTTTAAAGGACACTTCAGACATAACTAAATTGCTTTCTCTCTGTTGATGTCTACCACTACCGGTCTACCGCTGTCTCAATTACTTCCCACAAATCATCCGATTATTATACTGCACACAAAAAAACTAAATAAAACATTGAAAGGACAATATTTCTCATCTCATAACTGCAATGCGGTACCTACACTTTATATCGCCTAATTCTATTGCATTGCACAATTTAACTGTATTACACATTTAATTGTACTTCATATTATCTATTTCTTATTTTATCAATTTAATAAATTTGGAATGTGTTTTGCCGAAGTGTGTTTTCCTACTGTTTGTTTTTATATTGTATGCAGTCTGGGGGGTTTGTACAGAGAAAGCATTACACTGCATTGCTCTGTGACGAATAAAGTGCAAGTCTTAAACACCATTTGTATATATTGACTTTATCTGTGTTTCTTTGTCCCCTACATTTTTGATCAGCTTCAACTTAATTGAATTTAATATATCTAAGTTCTACAGAATATTTTAAATTAAATTAAATTACTTAAATCCAACTAATTTACAACACAGTAACGTTATAAAATTTGTGCTGTCGTTGTGCAACGCATGCAGGGTTGCAGCAGTCATCAGAGTAAACAACAGTATGAAATTTTATGGTTATTCTAACAGGTACATCCAACCCATTACAGGTGCTATTATAACGCACAAGAATGCAACAGAGAGAAGCAAGACAGATATGACTGAGCTCCATCTGCCGCAACTAGAGGGGAACATCAGTAGGGTGCCACTATTTCAATACACACAAGGTGAAAAAAAAGACAAGAATTTCCACATCATTAATCCATTTTAGTTATTGCTTTACTTCATTGCTGCTTGTGTCCCATACATGACTGCAATCCCTAACAAAGAAAAGTGTGAATGTTTGATGAACAACATTCATATGACTCATGATAAAAAATCTTGCAAACATGTATTCCTCCCACATGTTCCAATTACACTGAATCAACTATCTTTAAAACTTGATAAATCTGGCTGCAGCACAACAGCCAGTCAGCCCCCGTCTGTCGGTTCAACACATTCCACCTCAAGCCAAGTCCTGCTTTTATATAAAATTTAATTTCTTCTCAAAAGGGAGATTTACCACTTCATTTATTCTTAACCTAACTTTCAAAATTATTTATAAAATCATAATTAGTAGCAGTCCAATACCATGGGACTACTATATTTTCAGAGACATTATCATGCTGTGAAAATCTCATATGGTTACATCCCAATATCCCTCGTGTTTCATTTTGATGCAGGTTTGCAGGTGGAGATGGGTGGAGCTATCTTACATGGCCTGTATTCAATTACTACATTTTTCTGAAGATTTTACACTGGTATTATATAGTGGTAAGTGACTGGTTTTCGATTGTCTACAATCCTTGAAAGTTTAATTCAAAGCAATTGGACCAAAGATGTAGTCTGATTCAAGTCTAAACAGAAGTCCAGTTGTTTCAGACTCAACTTTGAAGGCTTACCATTATCTAGAAGAACGAGAATCTGTAAAAACACCTAGTCACCAATGATCTGATGTATATTCTAGCAGCAGAAACAGAATGACACCATCACCATTCAATATTAACGGCAACTGTTTATTAAGGCTTCCAACTATTACCTGAAAACAGTCTTGTGTCAAGATTGCTAATCAACACATTATTCAATACAGGCCTGATGTCCAGTTATTTAGCCAACTCCTCATTCAGTCTCTCAAAAATGTTTTCTTTGTTAGAAAACAACACCCTCACATTCACCACTGACTTATACATTACAGACTTTTTTATTACTAATGTACTTTTGTCTCAGTTTCCAAAAAGATTTTAGTAATGAATCAACAAATTTAAGATGGTCATAGTTATCACTAGAATTAGCATGAGGCAATAAGATGCCAGAGCATTTGTTTCCTGTTTGAGTGCACCATGTTTGGGGGGGATATTTACCTTGTAGGATGGCAGGAAGCAGAGCACTCCCTTTGCCACCGCCTGACAGACATGGAGCAGTAGCGCACCCACCTCGTCCTGAAAGGTGTAAGTCTCTGTGTGCTGGAAGGTGGCACAGAGTTTTCTGCCTTGCGGTCCTGCACCAAGAGTGCCCACCCAAACCTGAAGAGAGGCCGTTTGAAATCTTCATGTAATCAGTTTATCGGAGCATTATAAACTTGGCCTAAAATGAGTTGATTCAATGAAGCCTAAGAGCGGGATTGGATGTTTTCAAATTACGGCATAAAGTCAGACTAAAGAATATTTCTATTTACAGACATCCAGGAATAAAGTAGTAAGACACAAATCCTAGCAATAGCACTTTTGTAAACGCACTAATTCCCCTGTACGGTCATGACATAGGTAAATTCACTGACCTGCGACTTGTTGATGACGTGACTGGCCTCGAGCTGGAGGGAGAATTTCACCCCAAGTTCAGAGGAGAAGGAGGCCATAGGTGACAGTGTGCCTGATGTCAGCACAATGGTTTGTACTGGACCACTTAAGTCTGAGAAAGCCTGGGTGACACAGACACAGAACAATGGTCCAAAGGATCAAGGGCTGGTTTAGAAATCTACATAAAGTGAATGGTCTTTAGTGACCTATTTTACTGACAAATAGCAGGAAGATCTTCATTTCAATTCATTATTCGAAAAAAGTGTCGTAGAAATTAGTCTTGTGTCCAGTAGCATAGACTTGCCTTTTCTCATTTCACATGCTGGACCCGTTCCTTACCTCCTCTTCTCGCATTATATTACTCATCCTTTACACAATCATGTGTCAGAGCTCATATGAAAAAGGACCATTATAATGTATGCCAATGACTTTGTCAGTCTAAGTCTGCTTGAGGAAAAACAAAAACAGTGATGCCCCGATCACTGAGGACTTTGTGAAGTGATGAGAGAAGTCAGATTTTCAAATAAACATCTAAAACCAAAGATATAGTCATTCATTTTAGAAAATAAGTCCTACTGTGTAGAACCAAGTGGTATAAAAACATCTTTGTTCCCTCTGCTATAGTACTGGTTAACAATCTGTCATAAATGGTACAAAGATTGCACAAGATTGTCTTGGATGATGATTCTTTATTATTAATTTTATTATTAAATGTTTCAAAGTTTTTCAGCTGGTAATAGTATTCTTTATTTTATTATGTCAGTACATATTTATTACATATTTAAAATTTTGGTAAGCACTGGAGAAGACCATTTCCCATTCAATCATGTTTTTATATCATATATGTTCATAATTAATGGCAGGACTTGCCATGTTTAAACTCTCACCACAGCAGGGTTGAGGCACCAGAAGCTGAGCGTCAGGACTTGAGACTTGACTCGTACGTTCTGGCGTTGTCTCTGGCGTGGCCGGACAAAAAAACCTTGGGAATCAGGGACATCAGGTGGGACCTGGTTTGTCCAAGCATAGTTCTTCTGCAGGGCTACCCGGTAATCTTCAGCAAACCTACAAACATACAGAAAAAACCTCAACAATCCATACGTTCTGTGCACGAGTAGAAGTCAGTGTTGAGTCCCACACCTGCAGTTGTCTCTGTAGAGGAAGTCCAGTACCATGAAGATGCCTTTGAGGACCATAGAGGTGGATGAGCTGATTGTTGGGACTTTCACCATATCCTCTTTTCCATTAACTATACCAATTCTCTCCTCTTTCTCCAATACGGCCATCAAGTTTTGCTGACACACAGAAGAGATATGATTCTATACTATTACAGAACACAAGCATGCAGGACATATACAAATAAAATAAATATAGATATATATATATATTCATGCATTTTTTAATAAGAACTTTTATCAGAACTATTACCATAAACAAACAAGTGTAGGATATCATGGTTTCACCCTAGCGGTGACAGTGGAACTCATTTTAATGATGACGATTTATACTGCGTGAGAAACTTAATTTAATATGCACAAAGCTCTGTTTTAGGTGGTTCACCCACCTTCAATAGAGATTTGACATTATAGAAAAGGCGTCCAGTTTCTTCTGTTTGACACCCTAACACCACAAACATTTACAGCTGTGTAAGGTCTGAGATTTGTGATTTTTTTTCCCAGCCTGTTGAGAGCCATTTCCCATCAAACATATAATATCGGGCCTTTGCGATGATCACAAACACAATGGCTGTGTTTAAGATTTCAACACTAAGGGCCTTTCACACCTCAAAATCTGAACCAAATCTGGCATTTTGTTAGATTCCTTACATTTGTTACTGTTTCACATCTGAAATGGTCCACAGCAGAGCACACTATTCAGCCAGAGCCGTGCAATCTTAAATGTCTGATTTGCCTACTCTCTTACCAATCACCCTTAACTCCTCTCACCCCATCCGTTTAAAACATCGAGTTTGTCCCCAACTGATAGGTTGTTTGAATCTAATTTTAATACAAGTGTCTTTGGATGAGGAGTAGAGTTAACACTGCAGTGGTATGCATGTGATTATATCTTTTTTCCCCCGATGGTTGCTTGCCTGGGATTTTAAATGTTTTCTTTCACCAATTTCGAAAACAGCAGTAGTAAAGTTACATACTGCTTTTCCTCTACATTAGAAAAAATCCATACCACCATAGCCCTCAACATACTTCAACACAACATTTCAGTACCTTAAATTGGTTCTGTGTTTTTTTGTGTAATTCTGGAAGATGTTGAGAGATGTATCTAACAATGTTAAAAACATGAAAAAAATCCTGGATCCACCAATTTGACATGTTCAATTACAAAAAATACAGTTATTGGTATCCTGGTTCATTACTCGTCTTTTAATGTAGCATTACAAAATGTAGGAGATAATTACACAGTCTACATTTATATTTTAGAGCAAAACACAACAAAAAGACGATGTTACAGAAATACTAACTTTAACAAAAAGCGCCACTCACCCACCGTCTAATGCTCCGTATAAAATATAGAGAAAAAAGTTATGGAATGGAAAGAAGTCGAAAATAAAGATAGCAGCAAAAAATACTTTGTCAGATATATAAGGATTGTCATCTATTGGTTATTTTCTTCTGAAAATCCTAACCATCCAAAAAACATCTGTGTTTCACACTAGAAACATGTTTCGATCTAAAAAGACCAAGGCCCCATCTATTATTAATGATAGTACAGTGTTCCGGTAAGCGTTGAGAAAGCTCTTTAATCATGGTAAAATGTGGAAGGCTTTTATAATCTCAAAAGTAAACAAAGATATTTTATGTACCTTTAAGATTTTAAAGGTGTCAGCAGTGATTCCCAGGGTGTGAAAGATGCCGAGTACGTCCATCCCCCTCCAGACTTTACAGGCAGCCTCATATCCCCGTTCGGACATCAGGACCTGGCTCTCTTGGATCCAGCTACATCATAACCAAAATAAACTCTCAGAACATGTCAACTCGGTTGATAGGAACTGATTTAGAGCAAAATGGATCACTAACTTGATCAGACTATAGCAGAAGTCCCTGAGTGGTTCGTGTTTGGATTGTCGGATGTTGATTTTGATCAGTGCTTCCAGATCATCCCGGGACGTCAGCAGACTGTTGTAGTCTAGAGTGAAGCTGGCACTCTCCCTGGCACAGTCCTCGATGTTGTGGGCCTCATCCAGCACCAAGATCTGTCCATCCAGGTTGATATCCATCTAAGGGGCAATAGAAAGGAAGAGAGGAAGGGGAAAAGAGCTAGGTTATTTATTTATACCAAAATTTGTCTTCTCGCTCCTTTGCTGTTCATCAGTTTAGAACTCTACTCACGCTCTCTCTAATCATCGGGTCCAGCAAGTAGTTGTATGGGCAGAATATTATGAAGGCTCCCTGCAGGAGTTCACGGGCGGCATAGTAGGAACAGGACCGGACCCGTTTGCCCAGTGCAACCAGGTCCTCAATGTCCCAGGCTTGATGGAGTCCATGGACCTGCTGTAGGGTGCATTGGTCCCTCATCCTCTGGACATTGTGGTAGTAGCTGCATGACCTGCCCTGTAACATACAATTACTTAAATGATAGACAAGGAGGGAAGGAAGGGCTCGGACCAAGTATGAGACATACATTCTAAAAACAGGTCACAAAAAAGCCCATTTTCAACACAAGAACTAAGTGAAACCTAAAACATTATACTGTCTCGGGTTTTAGTTATTTTCTGTAGATTTCTACAGTTGTGGAGAACTTTGTGGAGAGTTAGAAGTTAAAAGAGGATTGAAAAATGCTTTTTGAAGGAGGAACTTTAGGAATTCAAGAACGGCATTGAGATTGTGAAGATAGCGATTGAAAGAAGAAGAAGAAAGAATCCTTTATTAGTCACATAGTCATACAGTACAACATAGTGAAATTACTTCTCTGCATTTGACCCATCCCTGAGGGAGCAGTGGGCAGCCCCTCGTGGAGCGCCCGGGGAGCTAAGGATTCAGGGTCTTGCTCAAGGACCCTACGACAAGTAGACCCTGGTGGGATTCGAACCGGCTACCTTCCGATCTTCTGATTGGGAGACGGCCGCTCTACCCCCTGAGCCACAGCCGCCCCAAAGAGTACCAAAAACAAACAGTGCAAAGAGAAACTAATAATATAGAAAACCCTACAATGACAGTCAGAAAGGGTCATACCTTGGGGTGGTCAATCACTCCTACAGATTTGTTCAGACCCGTTGATAAAATTCTCCAACAGAAGACTGATGGATCAGCCCGCCCCCAAATCCGGAGACCACCTCGACTTTAGAGACCACAGGGGCCCAGACACAAAGAGTAGGCTAGGGCCCAGAAAGCAACCCGACGATATAGTCGGACCGTACAGGCAAACCCTCAGGGGCATGGGAGCATGGGCAGGGGCATGGGCAGGAAGAGCCCTGAAGCACATCCCACCGCCCCCCACCCACTCCAACCCCTGGCTAGCGGCACCCAACGGCCAAGACGACCAGGCATGGGGCAAAAAGCAAGAGAAGCACCCCCGGTACCATTCCACACTGGCAGCCATGCAGAGGGAGCCAACAAACATCATGACAGGAAAGGGGGGGGGGGGGCCCATAATGGATCCAACTACATACCGGAGCGATGCCTGCCACGCCATTGAAGGCCAAGCAATGAATGATGAAATAATAAGTCATATCCACCAGATTTAAATGTTTGGTTGTTATAAATCCAGTAACCTCAAATGCCATTGCCATTCTGGTTCAATATTTGGCTCCAGCTGCAAAAACCTTGGCACCAAAATTGTGCCTGTGGTGTTATTTCTCTAGGAATGGATCATTTAAGAGTTGGGTAATGGTTATGGACAAATGTAAATGTAAGTTTGTTTCCCATTTAGACCATATTTTGTATTACCCTACAGTCAAAAAACTCAAACGTATTCAAACTACTATAATAGAAGACTGAAAACTGGACAACAAATTTACTCATGAAACTATCTTTCAGGTCCAGTTCTATTGAATCTTTTTTAGGGACATATTTTGTGAACAATCATCTAAATGCTATCACTACGTCTTTTTTAAACTAAAAGTTGGCTCGGATTCAACACAATCATCATTTTTATGTCACAACTAATCCAGTTAAATAAAGAAAGGTCACATTACATTTTTTTCTATTTCCATCTCATATCAGGTTTCCAGTTGATCAAAAGGTGACGTACAGTATTTCAGCGTCTGCTCTGATGATTAGACAATCCTGACACTCATAGAGTGAATGTAGATGTGTAAAGAAGCATCATCTCAGATCCCAAGCCCAAATTTTTCAGTAAAATGGTGTCTGCTCTAGATGTCCCACCCTGTCCTTTATTAATACAACAGCTCCAGATGACACTGTCACACAACAATACTGTAAACCTGTGGACTCAGTGTTATCCACACAATAGAACAAAACCTGGTTGAGATGATCCACTTTCCAAAATGATGTGCTAATCTTGGGCACTTTGGCGCTGAACCCTCTGTGCTCGGTGAAAGAGGGGCTGCCAGGTTTAGGAACGTCAGAACGGTTCAAACAGAGGAGAGGTGTTTTGACTAAAGACACATCTAGCTGAACAGTCTGTGTCTCTAGGTTTGAATCAATGTGTTTCTATACAACATGGTAACTTAACGCTGACTAGACTAGACCCCGAGGTGCTGAAGACTCCAACATGGGGTTATGAGTGGGCCAACTATTTCATGTGACAAAGTGGAACAATTGCCATGGGAGGTAAACACCTCCGCTGACAGCGTAATTGTCTTCATTACAGTAGGCGCCTCGACTTTAGTAGCGCATGGGAGGGTTGCAAGTGTCTCATGTCCCTCAATGGTTCCTGACATTTTACTGTGTCAAAGAGTCTGCTGGACCAATTGTGGATATTGTAGCATCATAATTGCTGCTCTGAGGCGACATTATTGAATGAGGTTTGTCTGGTAGTGGAGGTTATCTATGGGGTTTTGTTACAGTGTGAATTAAAGAAAAGATCTATTACGACATGATGTTGTGAGGTCAACCGAGAGTGTGTGAGGTTCAGAACAGTTCATTGTGAGAGAGGGTGCAGACAAATGGGGAGGTTGAATTTAGCTGTCCAAGTAATGAATGATGGCAGATAAAGAGTTCATATCTTTCATGGGCTAACAGCAGCGGCAGACTTGGATTTTTAGGAAGACACTAGAGTACTACCGATATGCGATACTGGTACCTAATTGTATCGTTTTTGGTAATTATTCTCCCTGTAACAACAAAAATGTATATTGAGTGCAAAATCATTATATATGTAGTAGCTCAATATGTAGTTGTTTTTACACAGAACTACTTAATATCACTCAACTAGACTAACATGAAGAAAGCTGATGAACTATCAGTACAGTTCTGTTTGTACTGGGCTCGAACGCTGGTCTCCCAGTTCAGGAACGGCTCCTCTACCCACTGAGCTAAAGCCAGCCATATTATCAGGATATGATCAGGAAGATTACACAATAACGACTGAATGGATTTCCATTCAACTTTGAGGGAGGCAGGGTCTGGGGTCAGGTACCATTTTATTTGGATTCAGATCCAGATAAAGTATCAAGGATTTTATGTTTGATTGATTTTCTTTTCTAATTTCTATAACAAAAATATTTCAACAATTTCTTCATCTCAAAAAATTGTTTTTGTTTGTTGAAATTTCATAAATAAGTATCCATCAGAATTAAATGGCTGTCTGTTACAAATCCAGAAACTTTTAATTATTTCTGCAGGGCTATGGGTTTGATTTTGGATATGACATTGAATTAAAGGGAACAGCAGAGCCTGAACTGCAGTGCTCTTCTGAGCGCCACCATGATTACATGATGATGTTGATTAAGTGCTCGCTTCCTCAATTAAATTTCATCATTAACAAGATTTCAAAGCTCCATGAACCAATACACAACATGTCTGTATGCCGTTAGCTGCGGCTGCTGCAGGGGCCTTGGCTCTTAGGCTTTCAAAAATGGTACCCTCCCCAGATTTGAGGGATATTTAGTTTTTGTCCAGGTTTTTTCTCAGGTTAGACACATTGTCTGTGGAGTTATTCTCTCATGCAGATTTATTGTGTGTACAGTGTATTCTTCAATCATCAAAGCTTACAAGAATGCAAGAATCTCGTTCAGCAGAGTCAGCAGATCCTACTTTATTAAATTTTGCAAGATCATATGGCACCTTAACAAGATGGCACCACAGACCTATGAATAATAAAAGGACATCAGAGCTGTTTTGGTTTAGGGGTTGGTTTCAGCTCAGTAGGTAAAGCGGTCTTTCTCTCTCTGTCTGCCGTGTTGACTTTCTACATCAGCCTGTTGAAATACTGGACTCACATTTATTGGCTTTTCACACTCCGGATTCATCACAGAAGGCAGCCTTTTGTAGAGAAGGCCTGTTATTAAAAACAGACTGAAATAATCTAAACCAAAAGGTACTGAATGACATCAAGCAATATGAGAAGTTTATATTCAAAAAAAGGTAGAAATGTGCCTAAATTAAACTTTTGATGTGCTACAATCAGCAAATTTGACCTGTTTTATCTGGGATGTCAATGGGTCGGGTTGAAATTTGTTTCCTGTCTCTCATCCTGTGCTTCTTACTCTGATGGGGCACCAAAAGGTGTGACTTATGGTACAACAAAATAAAGAATAGAATAAAGGGGTAAATTAACAGTATTTAATAAGGTATCTTTCTAGAGTGCCTTGTGTTATAAAGCACTACTCATGGTGCTTTATAACACAAGGCATTATTCAACCATTCACACACAAATTCATATACTAAGGCTGCCATCCAAGATGGCACCTGCTCATCAGGACCAATATGATTCACACAATGACTCACACACCCATGGAAAAGCCACTGAGATATAGGTATTTATGTTAAATGTACAATATATCAATATGATTGTGTGTGTCAGCACTCTTCCTCACATCTTTGCCCTCCAGCAGGTCCTTGCAGCGTTCATTGCGGTTGAAGTGAGGCACCACCTCAGGGTTAACACAGGTGTGATCTCTGCTGGATAAGATGGTCATGGGCACGTTAGAGTAAACGGTGCGCTTCAGCTCGTGTGTGATCTGGGTGATCTGCTTGTGGGTGCGAGTGCCAAAGAAGATCTTGGGGATCTTCTTTTTGAAATCTTTGTCCTTCACACCATCTTTGCTGGAGGCACACAAGCACTGGGAGCAGGGTTCAGGTGACTGGATGGAGAAAGATAAAAGTAAAAGTAGTAAGTACAAACTGCATTTGAATCCCGGCTCTTGTTAAGCAAATAGACTTGCCTTGATTTGACTTAAATTTAAATGATAATTTTTGCATTAAAATATCTTATTATATTTTATATGATATTTAGGGGTAAGATATTATGGCAGCAACAACTGGGCATGTGCATTCATGTACTATTTAATGACAATGATTCTTAGAGCTGACCAGCTTGGTAACTTACTTTGTATAGCCTCTTAATAAATGCATCTTCATTGTTGCTTTCTAAATGAATTAAAATTGTAAAAGTAATTTTTTTCAAAGCTGAAGAATCTCATGAACACACATGTTCTCCTCTGAAGTAGGCCATATGCGACTCTGACTCTATTATCCACGGCGTGAATAGGCAACCTGACAGAATGCCTTGTATACTTTCTTGGAAAACACAGAGACACATAAAGAATTTGTCTCCATACATAAGGTGTCCTGTCACTCAGCACCAGGTGACCTTTTGAGCCTGAAACATGATAGGACACCATTGTGGCGGCTGAGAAAATCTAGCCGCTGCATAATTGGCCATCGAATGACGTGGCAAATTCTGTCTTTCGCCGCTCACAGGTGAAGTGTAGCTGGCGAGGCTTATGAAACCGATCCTGCTTATGTGTTGAGCTCTTTTAAGTGGAGCACTCTTTGACCATTCACTCAAACACCATCCAATCACAGGTCTCTCAAAGATAGAACTGGAACTGTTGTATAATTTAACATCATGTCCTCTGAAATGTATCAATAGTGGCAATAATATTGTGGCAATCATTATTTATATATCGATCTATGTACTGTTTGAAAAAAAAAATGCATTTGTTTATTTATAAATGAAATGAAAAATACTAATGGACATTTTTTTATGAATTACAATAAAAAAGTCCCTTATAAGACCTCTGGTACCTATAGATAACCGCTCAGTTGCCTATCTCACTACAATTTAATTAAAAATGTATCAAAATACATGTTTTATTGCTTGTATTTTGCATTTCATATCTAGCTATCTGTTGTTACCACTTCCCAGCTCATGGTTTGAATGGGTGAGTGTGTAGGAGCAGCTGATTTATGAATTTGCTTCGGAATCAATGAAGTATTCATACATCTCTATCTAAATTTAGATAGATAGATCTGCAATCTGACTTTTTAATGGTAGGCCTACATAGGTCATTTTAATTGTCTGACTTCAATAACTTGTAACTTACAAGAACTTTTTATCCCCTTTTACCATTTTACTGGTTACCTTTATCTTATCTATCTCATCTCACGATTTTAGTCAGCTCCTCTGTAAATTTTGAATCTCTATTTATTATCTGTATTTTGTTTTGTCTGTCTGTGTTTTTTATATGGACTACTTCAAATCAATTTCCCCCAGTGGGATTAATAAAGTTGTTTGAACTTGAACTTGAACCTGAACCAGTAATACAAAATCTGTATTATGAATTCATTTGAATGGATTTCATGTATGTGAGAATGAAAAAGCTATAAAGAAAAATAGATGCAGATCCACCATAATGGAAAATTTTGGACGTACAAAACTATATTTCTAAATGCTAGGAGTGGGTTGAGTATTAGGCTGTATTTCTTAATTTGGCATGAGGTAGATCCCAAAACAATATATAGGTGGCATGGTCAGTATGGCTTGGGTAAAATAATCAAACCTCCTCCTAAAGCTTGCTAGCAACAGTTCCAGGCTGGAAGTTGAAGGTTGACCTTTCGAGACAAATGAAGCTCCCAGAAATGGTTGCAATGACAACACCGTAATTTTGTTGAGGATGATGTCTCTAATAATAACATCATGCATGGCCTGACATGATGTTATTATTAGAGACATCATCCTCAACAAAATTACGGTTCCCTTGACTCTATTGAGGAGGATAATGAAAGGAGGAGAGGGAAATATGTTTATGTGATGGAGGAAAATCAACATTATGGGCGGCATGCCAGGTGTAATCCCATTGAGGAGGAATGCAGAGGGTTTACAAACCATGCATATAATACTCTAGGCATGACAGGATTCCAGTCAGCAAAGGGACAATTCTGCTACCTCATGTGGCCACTAATGCAGAAGAAGTTTCATCAAGGTGGCGGTAGATCAGGAGAGGAATGTCCTTGGTTAGGCTATCTGGACACAAGCTTGGGAACTCAACTGGTTTGCCAGAGTGAGGGTTATGCTGTCAGCTTCATGATTCTCTTCCAAACAGTTTGAACTACAGGTTTTGGTTTGCCTAACTACTCCATTCTTCGTGCCATCCCAGTAGCTTGCCCAACACTGGAAATTGAATAAACAATAAACACGGGGGCTGTGTTTATCAATGAATCCTCAACAAAATAACAGAATGATTCAAATTAAAAATGAATGGTATGTGTTGTGATGCATTGTGCTTCATGAACGCGATCAGAATGTATTACTTCTGATGACAGACGAGCAGTTCCAGTTACCCAGCGGCTCAGATTTTCCAAGCATGTTTGCCCATCAAATATTACAATGTGTGATAGAGAGTAAGCCAAAGGGAGCCCTTACAGAGCTGCCTCTCTGATAAAGAGAGAGGGATAACGAGCCCTGAGCTCATGTGAAAAATAAACAGAGGTGCTGCGGGGCCCCAACACCAGTTCAGGTTACCTTTCTCCTCTGGAACAGTTATGCTCCACAGCCTGGGCTCCGAGCCCGATCACCTTACCTGCTGCTGCCACATTAAATAGAGCCATCCAAATATCCTGCCCCAAGATGGCAAATAATTACTTATTCATTGGCAGGTGGGGGGGGGGGTGGGAGAACGGGTGTGCTGGGGCAGTGTAGAAAGGCTCGCTGATGAATAGAGGCCCTTGTCAAACACTACAGCAGGAAACAGCTGACACAAGAGTATCCTTTTACATGCCTGCCTCCTGAGATGCCAGGACAACAAGGTTCCAGGCCTGGCCCCACAGCCCAGGGCAGACACCCCCTGGAAAGGAATGTAGATAACTGGGAGAAGGGGCAAATGGGATGGCAGCTCTGTTCCAAAAAAGAACATACAAGGCCTTTCAGTGCAGCTCCACTGGTGTTGTATTAACCTCACTTTAACTGTCAAAAACCTGTAAAATGAGGAGATGGCTTTCTTGGAGTTGATGGAGCTACTTAGTGTCTTCAGGTTCCTCATTTTCAATAATAAAAAAGGAGCACTAAGTTTCTGGTTTATTGCCAAGGTGTATGTGTGTGCGGCGTCTAAAGCTTTTTGGAATTGAAGGAACAGAGGTCAGCGGTGTTACTGAACACCTCACAGTATTCACAGGTAGGTTTCTGTTGCTAGACTCCCTGCCAACACCTGATAGATGGAAATCTCACACTCCAGGGGGCCAGTCAGAGGGCAATGAGTGGCCACAGGCAGGGGATCACTGAGGTATCACTGGCGCCGTTTACTGGACGCCAATTTGCTCCTCATTCCACAGCTTTCGAGGGCTCAGAATTCATTCCAATAAGGGTGGGCTTCAATAGCATATACCTTAGAAGACATGACACTAAACACCCCCCCCCCCTTCCCCGAAAGTCCACACTGTGCAGGTAGAGGCACTGGCAACTATCTGCCCTCAAAAGCACCTGTTTATCCCTTGGGTGCAGTAACCAGCGGGTGAACCCCATTCAATATTTATCCCTGTGGCTTTCACAGATCAGCGACGCAGGCGAGGCAAACCCTCTTAATTAAAACTGGAGCTCGCTTCAAAGGGTCCCATTCAGGCCGTCAATCAGCGCCGGTGGAACAAAAGAGCCTAGGTCATGTAGCTTCAGGGAAACCAGAGATGGAAGCACTTTTTCAACTTCACTTTTCCTCCTCCTGTTTTTCCACCTCCCACCATCTAGTGCTCTGACTCCAAGACACACACCTGTGGCGAGTTTAGATGGACTTCTGACAGTTCAACTGCTCCTGTTAACTCTGAAACAGCGTTCTACAGCTCAGCATGTCTAACAATTGAAGATAACCTGTTGGTCTTTGGAGCCTGAACAAAACTGAAAAGCATTTTTTACCTACAACAGACCATCTGAGCCAGTACTAGAATGCTCCTCTACCTGTACCTATTTAGAAGTTGGGCTGGTGTACTAAGACTGACAGAAATGGTTTCATTGCATACCAGCTTTAACTTCACGGTGCAACATTTGTCTCTAAATTTTGTATCATCTGTCTTGAAAAAGGTCTGAATGGATCAATTGCAGATAATTTGATTTCATACTAAATAAGTGAAATCATGTCTAAAAACATTGGAATAAGTCGAGTAATTATTTACTACTATTATAATTATTTTCTTCTCCTTGATTGCATTACAATAGGAGAGGCTTGGATGGGAAAGGAAAAATACAATATCAAAATATGGAAGGTATTTTCCTGCAATAGTTGTATAAATTTGTTTATCTATTATTTATTTCAATAATAATATTTATTTTTAATAAGAGAAAAATATCACTTTGTCATTGTATTCCTTAATCTTGCTATCTTGTGGTGATATAATGTAATGTTATGTTAACAGTTTAAATAACACGTCCTTTATTTTCAGTTACATATAAACAACAATTGTCCCAGAATTCAACTGTCAATTATAGAAAATCTCATACTTTTAAATCTGAAAAGACAGAAGCAGATTTTTCTGTAATACTCCACTCTGATGTCTCATGATGAGGATTTAACATTAAACATACTAGAGGCCTGGGCATCAAATCTAAGGGAGAACATGCTAAGCTCTGACTGGGAGATGTGTCATGTTTACAAGATAAAAAACAATCAATTAAGACCAGAATGAAGCTACAACACCACAAATGATTGATGAGAACCTTTATCAACCCAGTAAAACTGAATTATTTATCCTTTGACATTCCAGATACTCGTATGAAATGCTTAGAAGAAAAAGGTTCTCTGCACTGAGTCTGGGGTACAAAGGTACTGAAAAAACTGCCGCACCGAGCTAAATCGTTTATTTTCACTTTACTGTTCGTACAAAACAGTCAACTTTAATCAACTTTGGACTCCTCCAGCTCAGAAGGATGATCCCCTTATCCTGGAAAAGAATATACACTGATTGGAGGTACTTCTCATCAGTGTATGGCCGAAGGAGATGGTGTTTTGTGTAGGACTGGATAAACTGACTTATGTTAAGTTTCTCCCACAAAAAGGTTTAAGGAATTGAAATGCTGTATGTTGCTGAGTTTTATCTTATGGCGTTTGTATTTTTAAAATATATATTTTTTAATGCACCTGATTTAATCATTTTGTTTATTTACAATGTTTATATTTTTTTAAATGTAACTATAAAGTCAATTTAGGCATGAATTGCGAACATTTTGTTCATGGTTTGTTTATTGTTATTATGATTGTATATTTGTCTGTGTATATGTGTATATTTATATTTTATGTGTATTTTTATAATTATCAAGAGCAATACTAAATGTCAGTATAATTATCATGTACAACAAAACATTTATTATCATGCGCAATATAACTTTACTAAACTATCATGTGCCATAATGATTCTAATACTTTACTGTACTTTTATCTTGTGTAATGTCACATCTGGGTCAATATTTACTTTACTTTATTTTTATCAATCGTACCATATCTTCCATTACTTTACTGTACTATTATCATGTGTAACATTTCTGTATTATTACCATGCGCAATATTACTTCTATTACTTTACAGTATTATTATCATGGGTAACATTGCTGTGATATTAACGTATGCAATTTTACTTATATTACTGTACAGTAATATTATGTGCAACATTACTGTATTATTATTATCATGCACAACATTACATTTAGTATCATGTGCAATATGTCTTTATTTTATTAATATCACATTTAATAATACTTCTATTAATTTAAAATATAATGTAAGGTATTATTTTAAAGTATTATAAATGGACAACACTACATTTATTATGTATCAGCAATATTTCATTATTCCATTACTATCATGTGAAATAACACTTTTTATTACTATTCAATATTATTGTCATGTGCAATATTTTTTGACTGTATTATTATCATGTGAAATATTTCTCTATTGCATTAATAATATTGTGTGACGATTACTACTACTACTACTTTACAGTATTATTATCATGTGCAACAGTAAGCTCATCATCATCATCATCATGCTGCTGCTAGTCTTAGTCACTGGTTTGCATTTACTTCTTATACATTTTATTTTTACATTGTCACTCAATTTGAATGTTTGAAACCCATACATGGTCACTTGTCAGGTCAATTTGGTGGAATACACTGCCACCCAGTGGTGATATTATGAAGTTATGGTAGGAGGGTTAAACAGGTCCTGGAAATATTATTATAAGAACAATGCCATATATTTAATATTCTTATATTCTACCTTTTCTGGAGACTATGAGACACCTGACAGTCTCAATGATTTTGGTCTTTGGCGTTAATGTTTCACTGTTATATGGTAAATATACTGGTAAATGGACTTACTCTTACTACATATATAGCACTTTTCTAGTCTGCATTACCACTCAAAGTGCTTTACACTGTGAGCCATCGTTCACCCATTCAAACAAACGTTCATACAGTGATGATACATATGATCCTTCATGAACAAGCGGCTGCTCATGGACATACGACTCGTCACAATCTACATTTATATGTACCGGATGGCTCTGATTTCTTATTGAATGCGTTCACCTCGTCCATCATGGAACAGCTGTTTCCGTTTTTCGGATGTGTATAATTGTTTTCCAGGATTCACTTACGCTTTAGTAGTAGTAATCATGGTGAATTCAGTATACTGTTACATCAAGCCGCGATGGGTGACCCCAAAAGAGTTGGAGGAAAAAATTTGCATGTGATTAGAATTTTATTAGATTAGATTTTGAGGCAGATGGCATCGATCCAAAATTTCTTTAACAATATAGCTAAGGTGAAGCCATGACCCGCCATACTCTGCCTACAATTGTCTTGATATGGTAATGGAACCTCTCAAATTGTCTAAAAACATGGGTGGCTACTTGAGAATCATCCTTGTTTCTCAAGAAGCCATCGTAACGACAATTTAGTCAGATTTGATTATTCTTTTATTTGTTATTTTTCTGCATTTTAGTAAGTTTTTATTATTATTTAATGTTGTATGTCTCAACGTTTTATTCTATTTTAACTATTTATATTTTTACAGTAGTGTTTACAAAATGTTTTACTGTCTGCAAAGATTTCTCAGTGCCGTTCCATTACGTAGCTGTTTTTGCCTTGTGTGGTTGGGGACAAGGGGGGTAATTGTTTTCAAAATTCTTTTTATTGTGTATCCTGTTTATATAAGCCCGGCTTTTCACCTCTGAGTGATTAATTTTGTAAAGGACTTTTGTTACATTTGTACCGGCAGATATTCAAACTGTCCAGTGTCAGTGACAGAAAAGGACACGGAACGCTATTGACCTATTAAAAGTTTCAAAAGCGATGTCATGAAAAAACAAATACCTATTGAGATGTTTGTATATTCATCATATCATTCAGAAATATCGCTCAAAATCTTGAGTGAAGCCTGCCAGTGGCAAAGCTGCTGCAGTTCTCTTTTAGTTTTATTTACAACCATTAAAGGGAGAAAAATAAGAAAACAAGGTGAATTTCTCAGTTGGTCTTTCAGTCTAACTGCTACTGTTTTCTTTCAGCAACCAGTGAACAATGCTGTGTCCGTCCACACTGGAATGTAGATGGGAAGGGAGAGCGGCGGCGCGCAGTGGTGGGGGGTATCGAACATCAACGAAAGTTATCTTCGGGGTCGCAACTCAAAAAGGTTGCGAACCACTGCTTTACTGCATCAGAGGGGGTCTACAATGATTATAAGCTGCCTATAAACCTTTTTACAGAAGACATTTTGATTCTGATTTGTCTGAGTAGGAATCAAGCACAGATCAAAGACATCCATCTTCAGTGAACATTAAAAATGGATAATCTGATGGCTAATGCACCGAAGGTGTCAGACTGAGCCAGAGTGACGAAGCATCTGTTCTGTTACAGTTCATCCATTTTATTATGATCTGTTTTACCTACTGTCCCTGGTCAAAAGGAATTGTGGAACCCTTCTGAATGAACAGACAACATGTGTCCAGGGTATAAGTAAAGGTACATTATGTTTCTGTCTCGGTTCGTATGACTTGAGCATACTCACGCAGCATGATGAGGACAATCCAGCTGTCCGGCTGTCGGGCTCAGTCTTCAAGTTCGGAGTCCTAAATGGCTCAGGTACGTTCTCATCATCCTCATCATCATCAATGAATATCACTCCCTGCTCCTGGCGTTGCTTTTTACGGCTCTGAGGAACAAAGCGAGAAACTACTAAAAAACTGAGCCAATAATAGCCATTTCATTATCAAAGTACACACTATACATTTTTTGACTTAAATAATTACCATGGGACTTCCTTTTCACTATGTAAAAGTGAAAAGGAACTTTTCACTTCAACCTTAGCTGGAGGTTGATGGGTTAAAAACATAGAAACATTCTGTAAGCAATGTGAAATAAGCATTACACATGTAGTTATATTACAAAGCTTATATAACTACTATTGACATTAGTATAACCACCTGCCTAACATTTGTGTTGGCACCACTTTCGCCATTAATACAGCTCTGAGGATGGACCTTAAAAGGAATAATCTTTTTTGTCCAGCACATCCAACAGAGACAGCATTGGATTGAGATCTGGGGAATATGGAGGCCAAATCAAAACCTTGAACTGGTTGTTATGTTTCTTAATCCATTCCCAAATTATTTCTACAACGTGTCAGGGAGCATTATACTGCTGGAAGAGGCCACTGCCTTAGGAATTACCATTTCCATGAAAGGGGGCACTTGGATGCAATGTTTAGTTACATCCACATAAATGGTAGGACCACCTGTTTACCAGCAGATCTTGCTTGATTCAAAACATCAGACAAAATGCTAATTTGTTGCCTTATGTATCCAACCCTTGACAGGTAACCATGGTAACCGGATAATCATTGTTAATTTGAGTACCACTAATTTGAGTGTACTGCAGCTACTGTTTTTCATTATTATTATCATACCTTGAGGTCGACGGTGCAAATCCTTTTTCTGTGTGGTTGGAAATCGTTGTCTGTCTCGTGGTCAGAGTTGCAGGAAGCACGGAGATTCTCAGACAGAAGGGAGGCTTGAGACTTTCTTTTTGGCTGCAGCTCCTCTGGTGACACCGCTGAAAGAAAGTAATACAATACATAAAAACGTTTGTAAATCATAAAGCCCTGGCTTGCCCTGAAGGTCAGGGTCACTAACCTACCTCTGAGGACATCATATACAAGTTGGTACCTGATCAGTCAGTAAAATATACAAAGTCCAACTGAATATATGAATACTAATACATCTGAAGCACTTCAGTCCTGATAACTTGTTCCTGCAACACTTACTAATTGTAATATTAACATAGGCATAATATTAATCATATTAAGCAAATGCAACAAGTACTTTCCAAAGCATTACATGCTCATGCTGGTTCAACATACTTGACTGATTGACATGTGGAAATTTTTAGAGAATACTGCACTGAATCAACAAAGGTTATGCCATGGTTGACAACTTGAGACCATGAAAGTCACATCAGACTGAGGCATCTTTTAATGAGAACAAAATAATATCTAAGTACTTGGAGAATGTTTTGGTTTTATTCATTTGATGGTGTTTTTTCAAGTTTTTTTCTTCTTGAAGTCCAAAGACTTGACTGAAAAAGATTTTTTTTTTTTTTATGAAAGAACAGAAAAAAGAAATTGGAATTTAATTAATATATACAGTATAGAGTGCAGCTTCATAAAACCAACAGTTATTTATGTTTTGAAAGCTGCCACAAACAAAACCAACACACAGAGAACCAAATCTCTGCCAAAGGATTTTGCCACGACTTGTCATACTCTGCCTCTGATTGGCCTTGCCTAACTTTGGCACATTTAAAGTAGTTCATCACTCATGGAAAAGTAACAAACTCCATCATCATCGCCAATCAGAGGAAGAATAAGGCAAGTAATAGTGTGGCCAAAGAAGGATTTACTGAATCCTAATCATCCTCTGTATGAGCCCCAAAATCTACTCACGTTCCCCTCCTCAGGATTACCTTGACACAAAACGTAATTAAATTCCAGTCGAAAGATTTTTGCATTATCCAATCTTGAAAATACCCAACCAAACAAATTGCATCAATCACGTGATCTCCAGCTCTCCTCTGTGGAAATGATGAAGAGCTTAAAGATACTCACTATGTTGCGCTGCTGGAGCTGAGGTCTGTGCCATCTCTTTGCAGGTGGATTCGGTGAGTTCCACAACAGTAGGCTGGGCTGCAGCTGATGGCATGGTGCTGTTGGTTCTGCTGTGGCACACACACTGACAGGAATTGGAGACGTCGGACTTCTTGCAGTCACCAGAGTATTTATCCGACTGGCTCTTGTCCGCCGTTAGGCTTCCTCCTTCTCGCACTTTAGCTGTTGTTACATATTAAAACAAAGATACAGCAATCAGTGCAGGGTTTCCTGTACAATCATTCAGTTATGGTCTGCCACCACAATATCAACGTTTCCCATCCTGTTTTAATTTTCTACCATCCTCAAACACGTCGTGTATTTCCCCATACATAGATTTTGTTTGGACAGGCTATTTCAAGTGTCCATTTCTTAATTGGTATTTTTTTCTTTTGAAGAGATCAATGTGAGAGAGAGTGAGAGGGGGGGGTGGAGACATAGAAACAGTGAGACACAGAAAGAGAACGCAAGAGCGAGAGATACACAGAGAGAGGGAGGAAAAGAGAGAGCGAGACCCTTAGGTATTGCACCTCTCCTGTTAATGCACTGACAATGCTATGAACTTTCCTGTTTGATGTAGGTCTACATTAAACTTCAAAAAGCCTCCTCCAATCACCCTTCACCTGTTATTGTGAAAATAAAGCTCAAACCTCTATCACGGCAGCCATACTTAAACCTGAAAGCAACAGTCCCATGACCCTTTGACACTGATACTATGACACCTTTCGTGGAAAATCCATGAATATGTTTATATGTAATTGACAAAAACGGTTCAAAAAGTCAGTCTTGCAATGTTGAAAATTGTACCAAAAGAAAGAACAAATCTTGACTCTGCCCCATTATTGACACCCACTCCAAAATTTAAAGCGTTTGTTTTAACATGTCTGATCCATATACCAGGTCTCATCTAAACCTGTACGGTAGTTTTTGTTTGATAGACAGACATTGGAAAAGAATAGTCCCTATTATGCAATGTTATGTTTTGAAAATTCTTGCATCTGCCCCTTATACGGATCCCTCCAAAGTTTATGTTTAAAGTTATCACTACAAAGTTATGCCACACTGATCATCTGCTGTCCTGCTAACACAGAGACAAACAGACAAAAACCAAAGCTGCCCTAAAATGTTGTTTTAAAGATGCGCCTTTATTTTGAAATTACTAACGAAGCATGGCGTTCACTTTGGCTAATTACTCGTTCTTCAAATAAGAGATAAAGGCTTCCAATTGCAGTCCGAATGTTAACTACCTCACAACAATGTTGTGAAAAAGCGCCATTAGCTTAATGCTAAGACATAGTGGGAATTTCCTTTTACATGCTAATGTAGTTAGCATTGACGGCACAACCATAATCAAACACTAAATGAGTTTGTACAAATAAACTTTTTCACTGAACATATATTTATTTGTGTGTGAACTTTTTTTTAAAAGTGTTTGTTATTGAGTCGTTGAATTCTAACGAAACACAAATTAATCAATGCAAAAATGATATTGTTAGGAAGACACGAGTGGTTGTTTACAGAAAACCCCCGCTTTTTGTTGATGTTCTGTAGGATGTAGGATCAGAACTATGTAGATACAAAGTACTGAAACACTATTGTAGACAGTTATATTCATAATTTAAAGGTTATCAGGGGTCATTAATGTTGACCGATAAGAAAAAAAAAACCTTTTGTATCTAAAAATGATAAATGTGTTACTTTACAGTGAAAAACGTGTCTACGTTCTTTTTTTAAAATTATTATTATTGCTGAACTTCAGCTTTAAAATTGTCAAAAAATTTCAAAATTGCCTTTTTAGTTTTTTCTTTCTAAAGGTGAAACAACCAACTTTTTGATAAATGGCTACATAACATTGTCTGAAATCGATCACAGGACCCTGAATCAAATCGAATTGTAATCGTATCTTTGCAGACTTATCGCCAAATATCGTATTGTTGTCCAAAGAATCAATATAATATCGTATCGTGATGGAACTGGTGATATACACCCCTAATATTTACGAGAAAAACTGACTCATAAAAAGCACCATCCAACCACAGTCACAATTAATCACGAGGGAAACACTGCAGTGAAAGTTACTCTGAATCAGTATGTTGGGTACTCCACAGTAATATACTCAGAGTAAAATGGGGAGAAGATAAAAATATCACCTTGTGTATATGATTCGCAAATTGGTAATGGCACTCAAAATAATTGAATATATACAAAAAACTCAAATTTCATCTCACATCTCTATTTATTGTGAAAATAGATAATCCAGCTTGTGTTTATATTATATTCAGTATGAAAAAGCGAAGAGAAAGTGAAATCATGCAAGTGGCTCTGCCAGTATTTGACTTATGCCATGTTCAATTTGTGCACAAGATACCCCCATTTCAGATCCTAGAGTGCCAGTTCTGTTTTAATACTTTTTTTTGGTTTATTTGGTCTCCGTCAGAGCAGACTCACCAAACTGAGCCTGCTGCCAGCCAAGGGCTGAGCAGAGCAAAGCCAAGCTCTTTCCACTTCCAGTTGGACTCTCCAGCAGGCAGTGCTGCTTGTTGTTCAGCCCTCGTATGATCTGCAAAAACAATGTACTGCTTTTGAGATTTGCATAAGCACAAAACAATATGAAAAGTTAAATAATTCATTAGAAGCCAGGTGCACTTAAAATATTGCAAAATAATATATATTAGGGGTTCATATTTTTACCTATGTATTTTGAACTTATCTTCTGGACAAATAGTTTCAAACACATATAGGCTTGTCAATGAGGATATCACTTGTTCTCATGTCCGTCATACCACTTAGGCAAAAAGATAATATATGTGTGTTGGGTGTATAAATTGCTCTGCATTGTGTTTAACTGGCAAAGTTCCTGAATGCAGATGCAGATAAATAAAATAATTAATTCACTGTTTCAATGTGTTGTTTAGAAAACCAAAGCTCTGTGTGTTCCATAACTGATTGATAGCAAAAACTATTTTTCCCAAACATGCCTTTTACTGTTATGACCTGAGGAAAACATTATCAATAGCCAGACTCTTGTCCCATTCTTGGGAAAAAGGTCTTCAGCTCTGCAATATTCCGGAGTTTACATACAATAACCACCTCCCCCAAATCCCGCTGCCATGTTTTCTGGGATTTAAGCCAGCCGAAAGTGATGGCCACACGACATCCACTTCCAAACACCACTACAAGGATGGATCGTTATTCTGAAACAAAGCCTTTGTGAACTCTGAGGTCTCCTTGGGGTTGTTGTCTTTTTCGAATGTTCAACGCATCTCAAGCTTCCGTTTTGTCAAAGAAGGAGAATTATTTTCTTTCAGGATTTCCTGATACATGATGAAATCAATCTTACACTATTCACACTGCAGGTTTCCAAGGCCCAACATCACCAATCCACTGCCATGCGACACTTAATGTAAAGTGCTCTTTTCAGCAATTTAGATCATTCTCCCATCTTTTAGATATACTGTTGAACCATCGGGCGGAAAGGTTAGTTATCTTTCATCATACCACTGTGCAGCATCCTAATGTCTGTGTCTAATCTAGATACTGGAGGCTGGTGTTTATGAATTTGGATATTGGGTCCTTAATTCAATTTTGGCTTATCAGAAAAGCAATACAAGATCTTTTTTTTTTTATCTTTCTGTTTTTCCTATTAGGGGTTACCATGATCCATAGGGGATCATTTGTTTCCATCATCCACTGTCTTCTGCATCTTCCTCTGTCGCAACAACTAACTGCATGTCCTCTATCCTCACAACCACAAACCAATGATGTGCTCATTTCTAATCCTGTCTATCCTCATCTCTCCCAAAGAACATCTTGACATCTTCAACTCTGCCAGCTCCAGCTCTGTCTCCAGTCTTTTTGTCAGTGGCACTATCTTCAAACGATAAAGAAGGTTGGTCTTACCCTCTCCTGCTACTACCCTGTTGTCATAATACTAGACCACATCTCATGGAAAAATGTGCTTATGGGGAGATGATAATCAGGGGGTTCAATCTTTTGTGACTGCAAGTCCGTAAACATTTTGGATGAATGTTTATATATAAATCTGTTATGCTGATCTACTTAGACTGTTTTTGAATTAATTGGTTACTGCATACAACTTTCAAATAGTTAATCTGTCAGTAAGAAGTTGAATAATTTTGCTTCAGACTGTATATAAGGGTTTTCCTTGCTTGTATTTTGGATTGACAGTGTCACAACTAATTATTTATTGTGGGATAACTGAATAATTGCCTTTAAATTATAAGTACATATGAAATGCAGTCAACTTAAATGTTTAGCTAATCTGACGGGTGATGAGGTAACGTACTGAATTCATCATGGCCAGCTGGGATGGGTACGCCTTGCAGGGAAAGTTAATCTTCACCCCTCCAATGGTGTACTCCACTGGGGATGCAGCCATGATCCTTCTTCCCTGCGTCACAAAATGATTTTGAATGATACAGACGACTGTTCAACGAAAGTCATTGATGTATTTCATGCTGTCTACGCTCGTCTGAATTTGTCACCTACCTGAGGCGCGAAAGTTTAAAAAACGTTACTTTCGGATTAGTTTCTTCATCAATATTCAGCAGTTAACTGACGACGCAGGTGAGAGGAAAAAGTAATCTGCGCAAGAAACGTAGTTTCATTTCACTCCCCCACCGATTCCTCCCGCTCGCTAAATTACATTAGGGAAGTTGACAGGAAGTCATAAGTACTTCCGTACGTTGTATGGCTTGCTGTCAGGTACTTAAAAATAAAAGGGTAAAAATTGTTATAGTAAAATGAGGAAATTTTCTGGGGATGAAAGTGAATGTACGGGATATCATTACTTTAGCATCAAACAGTAAAGATTTCCAACTGTGTGTTGTTAGTCATGTAACACAACCAATATATGACAAGTGGTTACTTTATGTCTTTATTGTGAAAACTATGTCTAGCCCGGTCGGCGTCAAGTAAACATCCGCGTTTAGTCCCGCCTTTTCCCGGCTGTGATTTGCTTCTGTTGTTTATTTTCTCTGTTTATTTGTCGAGGAACCAAAGAATGACCACCGTTTTCATTAAAAAAAAAAAAAAAAATCACATATAGTGCAAAAAAGCGAACAAAGTGGAAGTAGGAAATACGGAAAGAAAAAAAAGAGTCTCTGATCCGATATTGACATTTTTAGATAATTCATTTGTATTGTTATATATATATATTTTTTTTACAAGTGTTAACATTTAGTAGTTTTTGAGATGGAATTTTAAGATCTGTTTGTTTGGATCTAAAATAAAACATAGAATTGTACTTTATGGGTATAAGCTCTAACTGAAACAATAAGCAGATTAGTAACCAATTGTTGATTGCTCGATAAATTTAATATTGTTGAATATCAATAGTAAATAATTTTCTTTCCACGGAAGGTTTTTGCAAAAAATATTATTTGAGATTTAGCACAAAGTCAGCCAAAAATATTGAAAATGTCCATGAACATGTCTTTATATCTATATGTCTGTCTCTCTGTCATTAAAACATGGTCAGGTGTTTCCAAAATGTGGTTACAGAGAGAGTATTTGTCATCTAAATGAGGAATATATTAACAGATAATGGAGCTTCGGACAAAATATCTATGTGTGATTCTAAATAACAAATTGATTTCGTTAACATTTCTTTCATTATCATTCGTCACTAATGAACGTAAAAAAACAATGTCTTATGAACTAGGATATAAAAAACTGAATTCATAAAGTAAGTATGCATAAAAGAAGACGCCTAGTCTTCTGAAAAGATGTGAAACTTCTTTCAAGTTAACTCTATCTTTCTATCTTAAGTTTTACTGTTTATTTTCCTTTCCTATTACCCCTTACCTTAACCCCCTATAATAATATTAATATTACATAATAACAACATTAATAATCAGAAGAAATCAACAACTTCTGAATATCCAATCCAGGTAATCTTGGGTGACTGCTGACTGTCGTAATATCAGTTTACTTACTGCCAATGCTTGGCAAAAAACAATGTCCACACTTTTCGCTGACATTGACAAGAAATTTCAGTCATTTAATAGGTGAAACAATTAATAACCAGGTCATGCACTTCCATAAATGAAGGGACCGTAAAGACTCGAAGTGTGACAGAGACTGAAAGCCTTCAGTATCCTACAGTCACAACGAAGGGTGGTTGCATCACGCCTTTGAGCCACAGACACGTGAGCGATTTACGCAGCTGACTTAGCCATTTTGATCACGGAAAACAAACATCATACAGTTAGGTCCTAAACAGACTGCAGAGCCAAACAGACTGAGGCTGCAATCATGGAGCAGAATGCATACTTAGTTCATGTAATGAGGACAATTGCTAATGAAAAGCTATTATCCACTTCCAAAGCACAATCTTTATTTCCGATAAATTTTTATTTAATTAAGTTCATTTTCAAATATGTGTATTCCACATATACACTGTACACATGCATGTTATGCTGCTCACACAGCACAGCCATCTGTACCTGGGCTAACCATTTAACAGAGTTAAAGATTCGACTACTGAAAGTATTTTAAAAAAAACATTATACATGGATTGTGAGTCCAGTGAGGGACTGGATTTGCAGAAAAACGATTTCAAGCATGGACATAACTATTGATCATCAATCGTACCGTGAAATAATTTTGAAACAATTCTAAGCGATACAAACTCGTTAGAAATTGCACTTAGCTCAATGAAAACACAACATCTTGAGAAAAAGTTTTACAAAAGACTTGTTCTGCAAACTATAATCACATTCATGAGGATTTGCTTCTAGTAGTTGGTTCCCTCCTCGAAAATCTTCAATTGGCTTTACCTTCATTTTATACTCAAATCATGTGTAATCATTTTCAAATTCAGGACAAACTCTCTTGTAAACTGCAAATTAGCATCACCATAAAATAATAGTGCAAAAATACTCTCTTAGAAAATACATGCACACCCACAGGTGAACCTTGTGCGTACATCAGTAACAATACGACAGCAGCTGCAGCATGGGGGGACAGGGGCTTCTATAAAAACAAGAGCTGAATAAACAATTTAATCCGTCTCAATATAGCAATAAGGATAGTTAGTTTTTTTTTTAGGTAAAATTCAATTTTAAAAATAGGCTGGCTGCGGTGGAATGTTTTCTTTTCTCAGATCTATCCATCCATCCATCCATCCATCCATCTATTTATCTTTGCTTATTCAAGTCAGGTTGCAGTGGCAGCAGGTTAAGAATGGTACTCAAGACCCTTTCCACAGCAACACTCTACAGCTCATCCTGGAGGATCCCAAAGTATTCCCAGGCCAGATGAGATATATAGTCCCTCAAGTGAGTTCTTGGTCTATCATGGAGTGTCTTCTGTGTCTTTCTAAGGTAGAATTTGATCCTACCTTATCTCTAAGTCCGAGCCCAGCAACCCTATGAATGAAGCTTATTTATCTCGCTTCTATCCTAGACCTCATTCTTTCGGTCACTACACAGAGCTCAACACGATAAGTGAGGGTCGGGATGTAGATTGACTGGTAAATTGAAAGCTTTGCGTTACGACTCAGTTCTCTTTTCACCAAAACGAAACCAATAAAAAAAACATCATTACTGCTGATGCTGCTGCACCAAATCCATATCTCAATCCATTTTCCCAATAAGGCCAGAACAAGACACCAAGAATTTTAAAACTCCTCCTCTTGAGGTGGAATCTCACCCCAAAACTGGAGGTTGGAATTCATCTGTTCCTGGCAGAGAACCATGGTCTTATAGTTGGAGGTTCTGACTCACATTCCAGCAACAAACTGCTCCGGTGCTGCTGAAGATCATGGACTGATTAACTGACTGATGAAAGCAACAAAACCACATCATCTGTAAACTGCAAAGATGCAATTCTAAGCTCCCCTCCCCAGAACTGTTTCTCTCCAAAACCACACCGACATCACAGACACCTCTAGTGGAGCCGTGATGACATGATCAATAATGCTGATTGTAAACATTGGCTTTTGTATAATCCTCTAGAAATAAAAGAGGCTGTCATTTTGGAACCAAATTGGCATTTGGAAAAATCTGTCATGACAACGATAACCTCAGGAACAGAGATTTCACCTTTTCATGACCAGGTGAATGCTCAAAAAAAACTCAAGTTATCATACTTTGTTACATATAACAAGAAGAATAAAGGAGTGTATCCATCCTTAAGATGCACAGTGACATTTGGCAAAGTCCTACCACACTTGTCACATATATTTTCATGTAAATATACACACTGTAGTAGCTTATTGTCTGTAACTGTAGCAGCACCTTCAGTTTATATTCAAGGGGAAAAAAATTGTTCCAGTGGTGAAGATAAACTATATGAATTAAATATGATGAGTTTATGAACACAGGGTGTCCACACAATAATAAAGGAAGATAATTAGTAAATGAAGCCTGTAGTGGAGTGCTGTTTTCCAGTCATAGCACACTAAAAGTGTATAAAAATATATATATTTATCTTAAATTAACATTTGAACTTGCATTTCTGTATGCTCCACTAAAATTAGTAATATTTACACCAATTTCGTTAGTTATAACATATTTCTTACAAGGGCGCTGGAGTAAGAAAAAAAGAGAGTTTTTGATGGAACAAAACCAAAGTTTTGGGTCTCAAATACAAGTCGTCCAGTGGGAAGAAGCACTCTTTCTTGTGTATAGTGTCCCCTACTGGAGCTGAGAGAGACCACAGTGTTTAACGACGACTTTAGCGAGGCTGGTGTGATGCCACTGAGAATCATTTGACAGCGGGAAGCAGCAGGTTGGTGAGAGTTTGTTTGTGTGTCTCAGCAGACACACAGTGGTTTTATTGTGCTGCTGGAGAATTTGGGAGACGTTGCTGGGATCCTTCTGTTTCTTCTCTGCGTTGTGCTGGACTAAGGCCGGCCTGTCGGTGGTCCTGCACCGTGCTTTCTTAGACAACTGGCCTGACGGCAAGTCAGCAGTGCTGGACGTCCTGCAGCTGAGTTTCCTGTCAGTGGGAGTGGACTGACCCGGCAGCTGGGCACTGCTGATTGGACACAGTGGTGTCGGAGTGAAGGGTTCAGACAGGTGCATGTGGTAGAGGCTGTTTCCTCCTGAGAGTCCGTTTTGTCGCTCCAAGGAAGGAAGGAGCTCACACACAGCAGGTGATTCTTCCTTTCGAGGACACTACAGGAGAACAGGTGAAAAAGTAAGCACTGAGGAAGAAACCAAATTCTAACAGATTGTGAGTGAAATATCTGGTTAAATATGAACAAAAATGTAGTGTTTTATGATTTTAAACATAACATAACACATTTATATTATTATTATTATTTATAATCTTTATAAATATTTACCAGTCATTTTGATTTGTTATTCAATTTTATTTACATTTAATCTTTTTCAGTTTATTATCTCTCTCTTTTTATTTATTTGTTTAACACTATTAGCATTTCACAATCTATTTATAAGCAATTTATTTTGTATTATTTATCATTTTGATATTATTGTTTTATTATCATTAGTAGTAGTATACTTATTTTATGGTCTCTTTTATTCTCTCTTTTATTGTCTTAACTTTTCTCTGCATGCATTGGTCTCCAATTTCAAAAGAAATTGAATTTCAACTACTTCATTTGACCTTTTCTCTGTTAGTCAATCACCAGTAAAGCACACTGAATTATATTTTATTTGCGCTGAAATGCAGTATATAAATAAAGATTGACTGATTGATAGATTATTGGCCAATAGGCTTTTAAAACAACAGTTAATCATTATCATTTAACCAAACATATGCAGGTATCTGCACACAAAGGCTGCTCGCCTTATACAGTATAGAGCATCTTTAGCTCAGCGTGGGTATTTCCTTTAATTAGGGTCTGGCAAAGGCTTAGCCAAAAGGTATCTGGTGAGGCTGCTAACCATTAGGAGCCACCTCACTGTCACTGCAGTCCATCTGCACATATACATATATATGTGCAGATGGACTAAGGACGTATATTAATGTCCTTAGTCCATTGGAATATAAACATTAGTGGGTTAATTATTTTAGGAGGAAATGTAACGTTGTTCTGCCTAATAGCAAATACAAATTAGGTGCAGACAGGTTATTCTACTCTTCACAGTTGGAGAGCAGCCCATCTGCAGCAAGTTCACTCCAAGGACTTTTTAAAAAATATATTTATTTTATTTAACCTTATAAAAAATTCCCACTGAGTTTGAAATCACTTGTAAGCAACTTGGAAATTGTTACAATAAAATAGACATGGTGAAAATATATAAAACTCTCATACACTGGAAACTGTGCTCCAGGAGAATCCTTGGTCTATATTATGAACTAAGTATAGGCAAGGAAAATGAAACCATGCAAGAAAGTGTTAAACATCCAGGACAGAGCTTCAATCCAAAAACACTCATCGGGTTCATTCTTTAAATTAGACAAGTAGTGATTCTGTCACACCAATGATGTATATCCCACACATTGTGGTTCATTACTTGGAAACATTCTGAATAATCTTTTTTTTGAATGCACTTATAAAATAAAATATTGTGAGGCTATTTTCAGAACTTGTTCTGATACTGGAATCACCTGAGGAAGAGGCGTCCCAGCGCGGGATACGGAGGTCGGAGGAGTCTGGGACACCTTTGCTAAGTCGAGCAACACCTCCTCATGGTGCAGGGTGTCCTGAGGGGTACCTGGTTCCTGCAAGGCGATGACAATGGCACTGGTGTTGTCAGCGCGCAACATGCGCTGGCGCCACCGCAACAGAGCATGGCTGACCAGCTGCTGGGCACTCGATACCCCACATGGTGCCTGCAGCATAGAAGGCGGTTATTACACTTGTAACTGCTTATACCTGCAGATGTAGAAAAAGGTGTTGCTCCCATGCTCCACTCACCATTGCCTCATCGTTGTTCTGACACATGGAGATGGCTTCTTGAGGCGGCACCATGTTCCACAGACCATCACTGGCCAGAACGATGTAGCGGTGTTTTCTGGGGTCGAGTGTCACCACACTAGTGTCCGGCTCGGGGGAAACCACAAATTCCCCACTGTAGAAGTCGTAACTCCACAGATCACCTGTTGCACAGCAAGAACTTTACTGCAGGCACCGCTGGTCATGATTGGCACAAATTGTCAGCAATTTCCAACAAAGCTCTCTTTCACTTGTCTGAAAAGGTAGTTTGGCAAAATCAACACTTAAGAGTTTTTGATTAATTGTTAGTGATCCGTACTAACAGGCAGATATTTTTCTGTGGCTTTAGGATTTTAGTTTTTAGACTTAATACCAAGGTAAATTTTGGAATGATCTACACTCATTGATCCCATCTCAGGAACTTAAATCTCATAAGATAACTAATTTGTTCCTCTTATGGATAAGTTTGGATTAACTTTGGGATCATAACAAATGTTGTACTTAGTTGGTGCGACCATCCTGACAGGTCTTCACTGGGACTATTCTAACAGTTGATTTTCCTACCAAGAGCTCGGGCAACTGCCAAGAAGGGTATCTGATCGATGACAGTGCTCCGACGGACCGGGCCGTTGTGACTAAGCCTCGGCCGCTTCCAGACCACCCGATTCACACCAGATTTCTTGATCACACTGTAAGCAGATAGAGGAGGGTAAAGAAAAAGGCTTTGGATAAAGATTACACTCAGCTGATACAACTCTTTAAATTACATGTGACTCATTAATAATCAGCAGTCCATATTGACTCAATATTCTGAGCTCAGAAATAAAACAACACAAACATCCTTGCTTAAATACATATGAACTAAATTTGTACATAATCGGACATATAGTTGGGAAGTAATGGTATTTGGGGGTTTTTTTGCAAAAAAAACTCTATCTAGGGAGCATAACATTAACAATTACAGTAAAAAATGACAAATACATGTCAGAGCTCCTTGAGGGGGTTCCTATGAGGTATATTTGGCCTAAATTGGACCAACAGTTAGGAAGGAACAGTGTTTGGAGAACACCCCCCGTGACTAAAATATGATTTAAGTAGAATCTGTCCTTTTTTTCCACTTGTAATTGAGTGAAAAGGTTCAATCAATACTTGTCGTTTTACTAAAGCCATTTCTTTACACAAGTAACTGTTCTTTTATTTCATCACACAATGTGTGTACTTTTGCGACCTCTGCGGGCCACGTGTTGCAACACAGTCACAAAGCATTTCACCTAACAGTATATTTATTTACTAGAGGAAATATATATGAACTCGTCATCTTGTCTTCTCAGATCAGAGAGATTATGAGTGTGCTCAGATCAAGTAAGATGAATTAATGCACACATACATAGAAAATTACTTATCCAATAAATACAGAATATAATTGATTGTAGTTTAAACACATAAGGCGTGTCTTGTAAGCATAAAGCCTATCAATACAAAACTTCTTATCAGTAGAAAAACACAGACAGTAGGAGTAACATTATCTTACCTCTTTGAGGTAGATAAAATTTTGATCTAATATTGTGCCACAGAGATTAATCTTGGTTACAATCACTTCTTTGGCATCGATAGCAGTGGTAGGTATGCTGTGTCGTGAGAATGAATAAACTGGTACACAGTGGGAATCAATGTAACAGCTACATTCTAATGAGTTTAGACAGGAATCTCCAAAAGTAAAGGTCACATCATTTGTAGAGTTATGATTATGTGGTTGGAGCAATGTCATCTTGGCAGCAAAAACACTCATTTCTGGGAATCAGAATAACGCTACATATCAAAAAAGATAGTTCAGAGTTAGGGAGGACAGAAGGTGAAGTCTTACCTCCCTCCAAGACCTTCGATACGCTCCCTCTCTCTGGGTAGTTCAGGTTTGTGGTCTTGTGTGACTTCCACAGCTCTGATGAAAGGAACTGCAGGGTCATCCTGGACCCCTAGAACCACTGCCGAGTCCCCCACGTGGGCTACATACATGCGGCTTCCTCTAATGACCACCACACTGGCTGTGGTGCCTGATGTGCTTGGAAGGCCTGTAAGTGTCTTTGGCCACTCAGCTGGGAAGTCAAAAAATGCACAAATAACCAACCATTGAATGCATATAACCTTCTTACTGTATTATCCACTGAGTCAGGATGACTGTACACTGTATTAAACATTCAAAACAGCAGCAAAAATTATGGGTATTAGGTACAGTTGGAAGCAAAGTCACTAAAGCACCATTGTATGGGATAAATTAGCAAAATATATTATATATATTAAACAAGAACAGTTAAATGGTTTGATACAACAGAGGTGAGTAATGGGGTTGTTGTTTTTTTTCGAAATATTACATAAAATGCTGCTTTCGCTGACAAATGCAACTTCAGAAATGTTCAACACTAATATGTTGAACAGACCGGTTTTCTCCCAAGACCTCCTGCAAGTATGATGCCTAGCCAGTCTGACAGAAGTCTTGAGGAATCTTAACTCAGACTTAGAGGTGAATATCTTGGTTCTCATGTGAGGAGCCCCCACGTAAATGTAGGGCTCAACAGAAATACTGTTTGAGAATCTACTGTCCAATTCTACAAAGGTTGGCACAGTGTTTTTAAGGTTGATCTTTTATTCTTGCTCATCCAGACATACCGCTGAACATTAAAGGTTAAGTTGTTTGTGACATTGTACCACAGAGCAGCACCCTAAAAATTCTAGGTATGATCTAGGTCTTATTGGGATGTCAAACTCACAGGTGGTGGGCAAGATTAAATTGCATTCAAGACATCTTATAAAATACAGAGCAAACCAAGGTCAAAGAAAAAAATAGACAAATTAGAGCTGTATTACAACGTTGTATTCTGAGATTTGTGGTGACTGTGGTTTTTGTGCAATATTGTAGTGGCCCATTTATAGAAATAAAATTTCTATATATATATATATATATATATATATATATATATAAGAAGTTTGACATCCAGATGGTTTAACCATTTAGATTCTAAATGGTTCTGATCACAAAAGAATGATCATTTTGAAATATGGGCGAGTAACACTAATTGTAAATCAAGCTTTGGAGGAAGATCGATACTCGGAACTCGGAGAACGCAAACATCTGCGAAGGCACAACAGGTTTAGGAAAAATTCAAGCAGATCTCTAGATTAATGTACGAGTTAATGACATGCTTCTAAATCAACTGACAACAACAATCTCTCTGAATAATTGTCAGCCAGTTATCTTTTGCACCTTGTACTTTAATGTCTCTGCCCATCCCACTGAGCCCCCAGACTCAACACCAAAAGAACGTGTTTTGTCGCATCTCAAAACAGCTTATTATTTTATTTTAAATGCTGTGAAAAGTGTAACATCAACAAAATGTAATTATCTATAGGATATATCAAAACCTTTCTTTTGGTAAAGTTTTATGCAAATCCATCAATTAGTTTTAGCGTAAAATTGGTCACAAACAAACAAACAAATGCTAGGGGCTGAAAACTTAACCTCCTTCCTTGTTGGCGTAACGAAACAAAAGCCTACATGGGCTGGAGGAATGTTTTAACAACATCTGATGTGCAAAGTATGTTCACTCAGAAGGGAGGATATTCAGAATCTTGAATTAATTTGATACTTCAGTAGTTACTAAAAGTTGCAGTTTGAGTTTAATGCAGATAATGTATGTGTGCTGCGTGAAGTCTTCCGTCGATGCCTTTTATTTACACAGTTGCTGTAAACAGTTGGCATGACCAGACATAGCCAAGCAGACACCTAATCAGACCGATGTCTCGTTTAACTGCACTGCGTTCAAATCGCAGTGTGACAGGCATTTACGAAATCTTTAATTATACATTCTTAGCTCTGCTGCTCTAACTGCAGCTCCTTAAACAATCTTATATCTAAACATTACATAATCCCAATGAATGTATGTTTTCATCGTGACTTACATAAAAGCATGTATGTCCGGATGATCTAGATTATGGAGCTAATTATTTTCAATCAAAATACTCCCCATATATGAGATAGACTTAAAACATGCTTTATTGATCCCAAATTGGTAAATTCTCCTGGTATATCTGAACCAACTTTAGCAGCGAGATGAACTTCCAGGTTTACCGTGGTGTTCACGCAAACGTCACCCACAGGGAGAGGCCGGTATGGGGTGAAACAGTCCCCGCTGACAGTTTGTGCCAGCGGGATTACATTGTGTCCTCTCGGAGTAACTTACGGAGCTTCTTCCACATGGCATGGTGGCAGGCTACAAATCCTTTCCGTATAGCAGAGCATACCTCCCGGTCACAGTTCGACCAGAACCCCCGCTGCTTCTTGATGAACTCCCATAAATAGTCTCGCGCAAACTGCGCAGCCTCGCGACCTCCGTGTCCATCAAACACTGCGAAAAATGCCACGGAACGGCGACAGGGACCTGGCTCAGCTAGCGGCGTGCTTAGACCTCCGTGTAAACATGATTCTACTGTTTTAATATGATTTTCCAGTAGCAGAGGTTCGCATAATGAATTCGAAATGTGTGGGGACTCCACGGGTTTAGTCTTGCCGTGACACAAGTCGCCCACTGGGGATTTGACTGTGGAGAACCCCCCACTGCTTTCCTCCAGCTCATCTGATGTCGGCTCATCTTCTCCCGGCTCGGGCTCCACTATGACCTCGGTCACATCTTCCATGTATTTCCTTCCACCTTGGTCGGTAAAAACACTCACTCGCATCAATAATTCGTTTTCCATTTTTCCAGAGATAAGACGCTTTAAAATTCCTTGCAACTATTAACATAAAAATGTAGGAATGAGGAGTTAAAGGGGAGCAATGTCCAGTCTTTGTTTATGTACGAGCGTAGTAGGCATGCTCCAACGTCATGACGTCAGTCTCCGTCTTCCTCTAGCACGTGGACGTGGCAGAGCGGATGCAGCCTTTGCCTTCTAGCGGTTCGATATTAACAACAGGTAAAAGGGAAGCGTATAACAGTGTACCCTATTTTCACACCTTTATGCACTGTAGTAACAACATACACCACAAGAAGGACATGCACAAACACACAAAAAAAAAACGGAAAAAAAGACCCAATTATAAATATTATTATAAAAGTGCAAACTTTTTTCTTTCTTTTTTTTTTTTTTACCATTTTATCGTTTTTTTCGAGATATAACATAAATATAATATAAAATATAACATTACTGGACAAACCCACACCAGATTCCAGTAATTGAGAGAGATATACAAAATACCATACTAGGTTCAAGAATGTGGTACAGTAGAGGTCTTTTATCATTAACCAGGTAAATGTGTTTCTAAAGTATTCTAATGTTAACAGAATCAATTTGTCATGTCTGTTTGCCTATTTCCATACAATCTGACTAAGTTTGAATTTAGTTTCCATCAGTAACTTGATATCGGAAATTTTATGTAAGGGTTGTAGTTATAAAGGTTGAAGGATGAGGAGAAACCTGAAAAATGGTGAATTTACATGCTATTAAATGCTCTGCTCTGGACTGGCCTATGAAACAAGGCAACTGGCTTTCTTTCACATTCTTTACCTTCTGTTCTTTTACTATTCTTGACCTTGTTATCTTTCACCTTCTTGTTCACCTTCTTGGCATTCTTTCAACTGTTTGATCTTCCCTTTTTATCAAGGAAGATCAGCGTGGTTACCTTTCATATGTCCCCTTAGTTTTTGAGAGGCAAGAAGTACATATAAAAAAAGTAATTGATTGAAATAAACTATAACCCAATCTCAGTATTATTTATAAAATAATTTTTATAACGTCCCTGGATAAAAATCCCATCATTGAAGTTTAGATTATGCTCCAACAGCGACATCTACAGGGTGAGCAAGGTGAAAGGCAGTCAGTGTGAAAGAGAGAGTGGGGGGCAGATTTCATTATCTTTCCCTGTAGGCGGGATCTACTCGATCAATTTAATGTGTTTTCGATATGCTTCTTTTATTCGAGCGAACCTGCTATTGAGATTCCAACAACTTTACTCCACCCAAACATGGTGTTATCATCAGAGTCAACAAAGCATGTGGTCCCAGTGTTATTGACTGGGAATTCCTGGGAAGACCGAATTGAAGAATTCAATGAAAGCAAACGGGCCAAATACTCAAAACAGAGCGCAAGAGCAATTGTTGGAGAACCCACCCAGAGTTTATTGAGGTTGGGTGCAGGGGCTTTGCCAGCAGCTCATCATTGGTATGGACACGTCAAATTCCTTGGTCCAAAAGAACAAAGAGCAACTAAATCCTGGTGGAAGCGACTGACAAGGCGTCACAGTGGCTGTGGATCTGGAAGGGGGACCTGTGGAGCAGCATAGTAGTGGGACACAAGTCAGAGGTTGGTAACACCAGGTCACCCAGATGAATGTGTCGGATTATAAAGGACTCGAAACACCAAATGACCCCAGGTTCATCTCTAACAATGAGTCCAAGTAGCACCACAGAGTTGATTTCAGAGCACCCTGCATCCCTCTAAATTGAAGCTCTAACTCTCCGGCAAAATGGCGTTTAACTTCAATTACCTCCCATGTCCAGGTTGTTTAAATCTAATCTTGGACAGTGTCCTTTTTTTCCCGTAGGGGCTTACATAAGAACAACAGCATGCATTAGGGCACATACACACATCAAGTATTAGAAAAAGATCAGTGCGGCCGGTGCAAAGGGAATGCAAATGCAATCAAGTAGCAAATAATACGGTCCCATTCTTACATAATGCAGAATGTCATGACCATGGTGGCCAGAAAAAATAACAGGGCCTATTTTTTATACAAAACAGAAAAAGAACCAGTGAGCGCTTTCTACTCCTCCCCCTTCTCGAGAAACTATGGGGTGTTGGTCGTTAGTTGTTTCTAAAGCTTTCTTGGTCCCTCTTGCAAGTGCTGTATCAGGGTTAGTTAATCGCTGTGGGGTTAGCTGTCTTTACAGCATCATCAATCTTCACTTAGTTGTGAAGGCTTTCCTGGAAGAAACTGGTTTCCCAGAGAATGGAGTGATTTCTAAATGGATGTGGAGATATTGTGGTTATTTGTTCAGTGGTGAATCAGTTGAAAACAGTGTCCTCATAAACATATTACTTACTGCAAGTTTGCGTAATAGATTATGTCAGTTGTTGCAGATTCTTGTTTCTTAAGAGAATGTCCAGAGTAGGTGTACCCACATTGTGGCCCAGGACACATTAGCATTTGCATTGCTTTTGTTGTTCTGTATCTGCATATTAGTTTTTTAATTTTATGAAGATTGTCTCATCACAAGTTTAATGAGAATTGCATTTTACAATTGACATATAGCAACCCTAACGGTGGCCGGTTTGTGTTTTCAGTCTCCAGAGTACTGTCATTGTGTGCGCAAAGGGACAAACTACAACAAAATGTTAACATTTCCTGAAAAAACATGTTGGCTCAGTCACTTGTAAAAAATGTAAAATCCCAATTCCATATAATTTCTGCTTACCTAGGAGAAAGAGGCAACACCAGTTTGCTGTGAAGGTCCAGAAATTTGGGAATTACTACATCGACTTATAGGTACAGTTGTAAAAATGTAGGAGCAGCTAGCGGTAAAGATCCAGATGGTTATACATCAGCTCATCATTCCTAATGTTACACCCCACACCTAAATGGCCCTATGGGCATAACAATGCGCTGACCCAAATGAACCACATTAAGACACATTAAGACAAAAATAAAAAAAACAATCAAGTTATCAAACAAAGATGAACAAAATTAGATTACATGACAGGATAAAAAAAATCCCCGGGCTGAGGGGCATCACAACCACCAGTCTTTAAGCACTTCGTTCAGACTAGTGGAACTTTACAAGCAATGAAGATGCAGGACACCTGAACAGAGCCACAGAGGAAGGAGGAGTGGATGGATAACACAGGCTACACAAACAGGTGCAGCACTACCTAAGAACCTATAGTGGCCTTCATACATATATTTAGAAACTAGGCTTTGCTGTCCTCCTCGACTGAAAGGCTATAACCCCGAAAAGCCCTGAATGCCCTGATTTGTGCATTCAATACTCTTGATTGAACTTTTATGCTAAAAAAACAATGTTTTTGTTAAAAAGCTCTATACATGATATATCTCCTTGAGTCAATTCATATTCACCAAATTTGCCCTAATATTTAGTTATTTATTCTCGACAGCTGTAGGTCAAAGCTTTGAATTAAGATGACCAATCTTGTAATTTGTTCAAACCTTATTATTCAGTACAATAAAAAACTACAGTAGCGTAAAACTTTGTCGTCCAAGAAGCATGAAGACCCAGTTCATGAAACCTTTGAATCTGGTGAGTTATAAGCAGTCCACACAGCGGATTCAAGATGGCGCTGTGAGCACTCGGTCCATGGCCCCACAAGATGTGAGGTTTATCAGTAATGAGCGGCGAGGCACCTGAACCTTTCCGATCCAACCTGGAAGAGAGGAATAAGACCAGCAAGGGAGCGAGCATTCTGTCTTTCCTTCGATGGCAAGGTTTTACATTCTGTTGCTTTCCTTTGTGCTGAATAGTAAGTATTATCCTCAATTTATCAAAACACTGAACAGTTATCCAGCAACAACGTATTAATCATCTTGTTCTTCTTTGGTTTGTAGAGAAAAAACACTTCTTGTCACTTCAACCTAAAAACACGATAAGCTCTTTCTTGAGGCAGTATTTGGTTTGTTCCTTCAGGTTACTGTACAGAGATGACTGTGGCGCCCTATGTTGAATAGGCTCCACTCCCTCTGGTGTATATAAAGGGCTTTTTCCAAACTAAAGTATCAAATTTTACACACTGGTCCTATAATTTACATTATCTGCACTGGTACTTTAATGTATGATAGCAGAATCTTAGAATGAGTGGTGGGATTTTTACATAATTGCACATTTTGGTAATCACTGATGGAAGAGAACCACAGCACAGAGCTTTAGGCGAGGCTTCGCTGGTATCTTCTGATGAGTGCAGGTGCTCCCTCAGCCCACATGGAGGCACAATAAGGAGGTTAAATAGTCCAACACAGGAGGTTGCTCTATATCACGCAGCTCTGACTTAATTTATTTTGTAGCTGACCAACCCTGGCAGGAGCAGAGAGAACTTGTGCTTCTGACAGTCATTCTAGTGGATTGGCTGCAGTCTCTGCTGCTTCTCTGTGAGCTTGTACATCATATGTCTGCTACTCATTGTTTAAACATGGATGACTGTGAACAAGTTGGCAGTCTTTCAATATGAGGACTGGGGCTCCTTTCTACACAGCACAGGTTGAGGATGCTAAAAATAGCTGGGAGGCTCTACAGGTTGGTGTGGATGCTGTCAGTGGCAGGGAGGGGCGGGGCTGGGCTCTGGGAGCTCCACTCGGCCTGGTCCTCCTTCAAGGATCAGTATAGTGAGGAAGGCGGAACCAGTGACGTCACCGCCAGCCTTCTCAGATGCGTCAGAGTCCAGCTGAGCAAAGGAAGGAGGAAACGGGAATAAAAGGTCCTGACAGGCCGGGGGGAGAGGAGGGAAACAGACCTGTGTCGTGCATACCACGGTCGGACCGACAGTCATGGAGGGCTCCACGGAGGAAGACTACAAAGAAAAATTATTATGGAACGTCAAACGAGAGGTAGGATGCTGTCCGCCAAGCCCTACATTTATATTTTATCCTTTAATTGCATGTTTTCATTCACGCCCAACTCACGGCACGAGCCTGGAAACTGTTGCATAAATATCTGCAGGTGTTTCACATTCAGTGTGATCATTTATGAAGTGACGTTCATTAATGCTGCTTTCACGACACATGGGAAATTCAAGCTCCGACTCGGACAAAATTATTTGGTTAAATAGTCGTGTTTTAATCTAAATTTTATTATTTATTTTTTTGGTGATAGATTAAAGGGGCAATGTGTAAAATGCAGGGTTATCCCTTTGACTAAATTAAAATATAATATTAAAAATTATGTTTCTAAATTAAATTAATTATACGTGTCATTCGGCTGAAAATGTATATATTTGTATAACCTATAGCTTGGAAAAGGCCATTTTTTATCTCAATAGCAGAGGGAGGGTCCTCTTCCATGGAGGCCGCCATGTTTGTACAGTAGCTTGGAAGGGAAAAACGAAACAGGAATTTTCTTGCGTTTACAAATTGGAAGTTGATGAAGAAGCGTTTTGTCTCTACAAACCAATGAAGGAGAAGAAAATGATTAAAACATTGTTCCTGCATAACAGTTTCATGTTTTGACAAATGGAGGATCTTACCTACTATTTGGCACAAGAAGAAGTGTGAAACCTCGCCGTCAAAGAAAAAATATGAAGACCCAGCGCTTAAAATGGCTCAGAGGTAAACTGGTCAACCCCACAGAGTCCCGCCGGGAACTTAACGGGCAGCCTATATGTATCGGAGGGCTTGCTCCCCTGCTGGTAGGACTTTCTCTGTGGTGGTGCAACAGGACCTGGGAGGTGGCTTAAAGAACTGCTGCAAGCTGTACAGCACTCCTGTTCCTCCTAAGATCTCACTGGATCTTCCTGGGTCCATGGATCAAGTGCTCGCCGCGCCGCCTCTCCCCAGGGAAGCAATCCCTCCAGCGGTGGGCTTTCATCCTTGGGAAGTTGAATTTAATTACCTGAATCAACTGCATAGATCTCACAAGTTTACCAAGAATCATGTCTTAATGCTCACCCTCTTTGACTGTGAAGTTTCGCACTCATTTTTTTTTTTTCATTGTGTTGAGTAATCAGTACTAGGATCATCCAGATGTGTGACGTATTGAGAATCTCTCCGCTGCAAGGCTTTCCGGTCACAGTGTCCGAAAAAAGTCTTCAACCAAATGGAGAATTTGTTGTCCAACTTGCATGAATGATGCAATAATTCGATCATAGTATCATTCAAGTCACTCACAGCGTTACGTTTACTCTGTTTATAATTATGCAACACAACTCAATGCTTCCATTTGGGTGAGAATGTATCATCACTGCTTGTTATGTACTCGGCACATTATAATAACCTCCTCAATCTCCTTAATTGTTTTTTATACTGATATTTTGTGGGTGGATCAATGCTAACATAATGGACATGTGTAGGTAACTGGTGGTTAAAAGAGATGCTGTTTGATAGAAACATTTTATAAGTATGATAAGAAATTAGACTTTACCCCACTTAAAGTCACAGTTGTGGTATCGTCTATTACTAGTACGAGTAATATCACAAGAGCTATTAAAATGACTTAACAACTAATTTAGTATTTTCTGAGGTTGGTTTGCCCTCTGAATATATTAATAAAAACCCAGTGGTTTTTTTTTTAAGCCCAGTAGGCTATTACAGCTTTAACCACGATTGCTTTATCAACAAGACTGGCTGGCCAGTCATCAAGGGATCATATTATTTTTCGTATTAATCATGTGAACTCACGTTTTTCCTTCTTATTTTCAAATTTGATTGTTAGCCCAGGCAAAGAATCTCATTGCACCCCACTCCTGTAACTTGTTTTTATGGCCTAAACAGTATCTGGGTCTCATTTTGCAAATAGTAAATAACACGAGTTAACAGGTTATACAAGAGATCCTGCCACAAGCTGTGACTAGTGTCATTAGTACAATATGCTTAGTAATAGTTACGAAGGCTACGTTCACAATGCAGGTCTTAATGCTCAATTCCGATTTTTTTCGCTGAGATCGGATTTTTGTTTTTGCACATGCGTGGTCCAGATTGGACCAGCATGCGCAGAAGAAGACGTGACGTCACACACAGCACGCTGTGTTTACGGAAGTAAATATGGATGCTACACATGTTCCATTAACAGTGTCTGCCATGCTCGTTTCGTCCATTGTTTACATTTGATCTTGCCGACGTAAAAGCCGGATGAAATGCGACATGACCGTTCAGACTGAGGTTGCTTTGAAAAACATCATATATGTATCTGATTTAGGACATGGCTTTGGAAATTGCTGCAATACTTTTATAATATTTTTATAAAAGTTTAAATTGCTATATCCCATCTAAAATGTCTCTTATGCATGTTTACTGGGATATTTGCATTATATAAAATTCATTCTAAAACTAAACAACACTCAGACGTATTCCCAAAAACGCAGATTTCTACTTTCCATGTTAAAGCCATATTGCCGTTATAGTTTGACCCTCACAATATTACGAATTGGACATTAAAACTAGAGTGCTGCTCGGGCCACATATTTCTGTCAGAGCTTGACTGAGTCTGTGAGACTAGTAACCATGTCCCGAACCTGACAGACCATTAGCTTTTATGTCCCAATCCGACAGTAAGTACTAGCTGAAGCACTGAGTTATTTCACTATCACCTGTTGTCAGTACTGCTACTATCGATACTAAGAGAATCATAAACTGTTCTTGAACCGTTACCGTCCTTAACTCAAGTGTTTACATTGTTGTGCTGCATTCATGGCCTATGCACTTATCATGTAAAAAGAACACCTTCCAAACTTAAACATGACAGAGGCCAACCCAGAGACACAGACAGTATATCCATTATTTTGAATTCATTGTTGGTAAGATATCTTGACATCATTTCAATTTGGCTTTGGCTATACGAGGTGTGACCCGAATCCGACTTGAACCCTAACATAATTCCTAAATATTTGTCCAAGCCAGCTAGGCCCGTTTGGTTCCGACAGGACCTCTCAGACTTCCGTCGGGAATCCGCTCTAATTAAACCTATTCGTATGATTCAGAATCACGCTGATGTCATTATTTCCTACAAGGAAGGTTGAGCTGTTTATTTGTTCATTTGACTGATTTACAGAATTACACAAAAACTACATGATTGTTTTTCATTTAACCTGGTTGCATGGTTGGCATTTGACCTGGAAGACACCTTTATTGTTTTTAGAATGAATCTGGATAAAGAACCAGAATCGGAAATTTTTTTTTTTCTCTTTGACATTGTGAACTTATTTCTTTTGTTTTTTTTTACTTTACCGTCTGTTGTACCCAAATTCCACCATGGATTTGATGGAGCTTGGTTGATGGGTTGTATGAATGGTTGGAATTCTTTTTTCCTTTTAAATGATGAGGTTTTTTGGAACAATTCTCAGTAACAAATGAAGTATATACCTGAAGCATAATCATTGAACTTAGAGTTGAGTTCCAAAGAAGGAATCATCACATTTTGTAACTAATGGTAAAGAAATTATTGCGATCCAAATTGTGAAGGCAGGTTTTCATGGTTAAGAGTCCTATTATGAGGATCATAATGGGATTAGAGCTTTCTGTCGGCATGACGTAATGGGGAAACGGAGCAGAGGTTTTTTGACCGTTCCGCTATCCTGATTATTTCGTCTATGGCATCTGACCCATCCTTTTACCCTGCTTCACGCCAATCAGTCAGCAAAAATGGTGCCCAATAAACTTCCTTTCGATGTTCAAAAAAGTAAAAAAAGAGAAAAAAATCATACTCTGCCCCTTCATCCACATTCATTCCAGTTACATTCTTCCTTTCACAATGCCGAACCCTCCAAGCAAAGTTCATAAAAATCCATCTGGTAGATTTCGCATAATTGTGCTAACAGTCAAAGGAATACCTTCTTGGTGGAGGTAACAACCTTTTTTTTCTTTTTTCATTTTTAAAGCATCCATTAGTCATCCACTAGTCCTGCTGACAGAAAGCCTCTGAAGTGTTGCAGCACCATATTGTCACTGCAGCTTGTAATCCTGCATCTTCTAGCAGCAACTCTAACATCCGCTGCTCAAACTGTGCTTCAGGCTTCTTCTTCCTCCTGATAGATGTCTTACATTTCTCCAGCGAGGAATAAATCATTTTTCCACTAACCTCTCTTCCCACTCCGCTTGTATTCCTCATGCCGCCTGCTTTACAAATAGCCACAACTAGAAAAAGCTTTCTGCACTGAAATATCTGCGCAAATCAGAGTCTGTGTCTCACCGACTGTTACTCTCTCTTAGGAAGTCTCCATCATTAGAATGAAGCGGAAAGGTCAGGCTAAAAATACCAAGACTGGAAATAAAAAATGATAAGCATCATAAATATGATTGTTTCAAATTCAGTGATTGATTTAAACCAGAATTGATTTAATATATCAATATTTCATGCTGCTTGTAGTGGACTACTGATCGAAAAAGTCTGTAGTCTGAACGTAGACACAGTTGTAATTTGAAAGGACTTTCTTTGGATGCAATTTATCTTTGTTTTTTTTCTTTAAACCCTCTTGGCCTTTAAATTTTTTTCCCCACTGATGCACCATAATACCTCTGATTCTATTTCATTTAGTTAAATTCTTCTGGAGTTGTGGTCAACCAAGTATAAGTTCAGCCGGTAGCTGCGTTACCTTGGACATTTCTCTTCATTCTGATTGAAGATTTGGTTTCAACAGTTTGCATAGGTCATGATCTAATAGGATCCGGTGCTTACAATCAGCAGTAGACCAGGGTTGTACTGTAGAGGGATAACGGAGCAGTGTAGGTTTGGGTTGTAAATAATTGAATCGTCTTCAAGGCTGAAAATAGCTTCTCTTCTGAGGATGTCTACATGCAGCGTTGTGTGTCTCCTACATACAGACCATCAGGTAACAAAGGAGAAATGTGTTCACGGGTCACTGATAGTGCTCTGGAGTCTATTTTAGAAAGTAGGTATAGTGGAAACTCTGAGTTTATTAACTTTTAGATGAGGGAAACTCTTGAGTTTTGTCTTTGAAAAAGTGAGGTTCAAGTTAAACTCTTCTTGTCCCATCTGTGAACTTAACCTGTCTCATACATAAGCACAAACAATGCGGACATCTCGCAGCGAAGTCATCTAACTGTGTAATTGTGTCTGATTCAAAGCTTCTTTCATGTGCGCTTAGAGCCCAGAAAGAATTAGAAGAAATTATGTTCAATGTAATTCCACCTATTACTCTGTAATATTCAAAGAAAGTGAAGATATAGATAGATAGATATATTTGCTCAGCCGCAATTTTTTAACTGATCAAACCGTGTTAATCTTTTTTTCTAAGTATAGGCTAGTGAGTGCATTAAAAGTACTCTATTGATGGCTTTTCACAGACTATTTCCCCTTCATGGGACTAATAAAGGATTATCTTATCTCTTATCTCCTCATGCACAAGTTTAACTCAAGAGTTAACAAACTCAGAGTTGACTGAACTCAGATCAGCTGTTGTGGAACCAAAAACTGAGTTTCCCAGAGCTCAGAGTTGAACTCGGGAGTTTGGTGAACTCGCTTTCGGAAATACAGCCTTGTTCTACATCTTTGAAAAAACATCTCTCAGTAGGAGGAGTAGTATGAGTCTTTAATACTTCCTGAATGTTAACATTTAAAGGGGATGACTGGGTCGATGGTGGTAAAGGTCTTTTCACTACTTTGTTGACTTGTATTGGATTTCATGTTTGGTTTACTCATCACATTTGTTTCACATTTCTGTTTCCATTGTTGTAAATGTGCACATACATGACAAAAACAGCAGAGTGCGGGTTGGGATCATATAAATTATAGCTACAGAACCTCATTTATCTTTGCTGAAGTTGCTGCGTTTGCACAATTTGCCCAGATCGCACATGTAGTCTCTGTATCCAGTGTAAAGATCAATGGCATAAGGTAAGATCCACATCATGCAAGTTGATGCATTCTACAATTATAAGGCCCTGGGTTGAACAAAACTCACTCGCTCCTGGTTTAAGGAAGCCTGTTGCTTTAAGGTGCAGCCAGCTATCTCTGCATTGCTTGGCAACTGAAAGCTTTAGCAGCTCACCAAGAAGTTAAATTGCATCAGTTGGCGAATAATATCACCGCAGTGAGGCAGGCCTGTCAAATGGTGTCATACACATCAAGTAGTGCCTTTCTCTGTTCGTCGCCTCACCCAAAAAGGATCTCTGTGTTTATTTAATGTTTTCTTATAAACATATAGAGGTTTCTGTTAGATTTATAAAACCACAATTTATCAATGACCTAAGGTTTTTATTAATATTTAGTTTTTTTCCCCCAAAGGATAAAATGGTAGATGGCGATGCTATGTACGTTTACTTATACTGAAAAATACATCAATGAATCATGTGCTCTTTTAGTCCAATCTTCCTTTATTGCACTTATTGTTTTATTTATGGTTTAATACACTACAAAAAAGTTGCACGGGAAAAACATTGAAGATGTGCAGAATTAACACAGACGCAGAATTGAAAGACGCCAAGGGGGTTGACGGAACAAGAAAAACTACAAAAAGACTACAAAAGGACAATGAAAAGCTGAAAAAACGAGCCCAATGGGAACACTGAGACTACACGACATGTGGTTCTTCTGAAACATGCTTTTGGATATAGTTACTTTGTGGAGGGACAGGTTCAATAGAACATTCATTGTGTTTTGCAAAGATATGGCCGTAAAAGTTATTTGAGGATTTCAACTTTGATAACAAACCTGCAGCTGCATGCCTTGGTACAGCAGCCTAAGGCAACCATTTCACAGCTGGTCTGAGATCATAGAAATCTGACTTGAGGCTCAGTAAATCCATTCAAATCTAGTCAACATCAATACTCTACTGGAAGCCACTGCTATAACCTTTGATTCTTCTCAGTTTCCTTTTGTTTACTTCCTTGGTTGACAAAATTGCAACTGGCAGCATCTGTATTTGGTAGCCTCTTACCTGAAGAAATACTCTCTCTCGTTATGCAGCATAATGTCCCCCTCAGACTAACACTTCCTGCAGGAAAGAATAATTTCTTGCTGCCACATCCTGATTTTATGACTGCTGCTCCAGCAGCCAGCGCTCTGCAAAACTATCTTCATCAGTTTTTTTTGTACTTCTGAAGTTAATTGAAGCATTTTTTCAAGATGTTTAAATGTTACGAAGATCAATTTTTGTGTTAAATCTGAAGCTTGTCATTTGTAAAGGACAGGAAATTGCTTATGCAGTAGTTTACCGGACGTCTGCAGCCCTCCTCCCCCACCAATGAATAGTCTCCTCATTAATGGCCGTGTCTCAGAGGTGACCTAACAATAGTTGATGAAGATGGAACTATGTCCCATTGCACATTCTCCGATTAAAGGAAGGCGATACACACAATACAAGCTGTGACAAACAAATTTCCAAGTGCATGTCTAGTGTCTCTCCCTATTTTAAAATGTACTGTTTATTTATACTATGGGGTTTATCGGGTTTTGGAGGAAGATATGGATTTTGAATTTGAGCTCATATGATGGCATCTAGTTGTGTTACTGCTGCTGTGAGTCCTTGTTTTGAGTCCTTGCTGTTTCTTGTCGTTGTCTGAATAGTAAAAAAAAAAGTTTTAATATTGCACTTGTTTAAAATGTAATTTTGTCCTATAACCAAGATTGATCAAAGACTAAACCCATACCTTTTAACTCAAATTAAATGACCCAGTTACCTTTTGATTGTGATCTGCCTTAAATGTGAGTACTGGTCTAGATGAGCTTCACTTTTCTCCATCTGACATATCTGCTGTTTTTATCTTTGTCAAGGAGACTGCACATCTCATTAGCCTCATGAAAACGGTCTATCTTTGCCGACACATGAAGCATGGCGCTGTTGATGCTCTGTTGTTTTCCCAAGTCATGAACACGAGCTGGAGGAAAGAGCAAATTTGTTCTTATGTAACTGACAGTTGGCTAATGAGCTCTTCCCGCTGTTCCTCCCAGAAACCATTAGCATCACGATTCTCAGAAATGTTTCAAAGTTAGCCGGCTCCACTCAGCCGTTTGACACACTGCAAACATGTCTTGTTATTTTAGCGTCATTCCTTGAACTAGAGGCTTGGATAAATCTGTAATCAAAGTCCTCCTTAAGGAAAAGTAAACAACAAAAGTGTATGTATACGTGAATGTACACCTGTTCTCCATATGATTATGTCCATTTACTGGTGACACGAATGACATTGATTATCTTGTTTATAAGGCTCCTGTGCAGGCAGCATGTGTACAAATTTTCCCAACGTAAATGTTTGGGAAGCTGGGAAAATAGGCAAGTGTGAGGATCTGATTGACCCTCAAAGTGGTCTACAGAAGGACAAATGGTTAACAGCGTCGTAGACTCCCAGAGCACATTGATGGTTGTGCGGAGCGAAGGCCAACCATTGTTGTCTCATCCCACAAACGTGATACCTTAGCACAAATTGCTGAAAATCTTTGCTTGCAAAAAAGGATTTTTGTGTTCAATTGATGACATGAGCAGCAGTTTTATTTCCTGTGGTGTAATGACTTTGGTTGGATCTTGGCACCTTGAGATGGGCAACAAAACCCACTCCATCTGCAAGGTAAAGCAATAGCGAATGCAATAGGACCCGAAGGATGGGGAATTATACCTGGTCGGGGCAAAGCCAGAGGAAACTCTGGTCATCTATCCTGACTAGTTGAAGACTAATTGAACCATCTGGTTTCCTCTGAAGTTTCCCTTGAACAGCAGGTACTCGGAGTCTTGCATATTCACTAGAGGCCTTTCTTGGAGTTCTCACTGGTGTTCACTTTTTTCTGTTGGAAGAAAAAAAGTGGTTATTCAATCTTTTTAGATGCAAAAATTGAAAAGCAATGATTCTTTTTCATAGCCAAAGAATAAACAGAGGAATTAAAAAAAAAAGAATTTGATATTAATTTTCCATGATATCTATGAAAAAAAATAAAATGTCCAGAAAACGGGAAGAAAAGATGTCTGTTTTATCTCTCATTAGAGAAAGTGTTCATGATACGCTGTAAGTCAGTTTTTTTCTACAATTTTACCGGTTTATTTTAAAGCCAAGTTTAAAAAGAAAACATTGTTTTTACTCTTTAACTGGATTTCTGAAATGCTGATGTATTTCCTTTAAACTGATTTTAAACACTGATACATAAACGATCAGCCACAACATTAGAACCAGTTAGTTGTGGCTGATCGTTGCTTCTAACCTGGAAACTACTGTCATTGTGCAGACAGGTTAAAGAAATGGGCACGTCTCATAACAACTCATGATTTAGCTGTAGTCCATTTTATAAATTTTTTAAGCTTTGGTCTATCTGCAGACTGACAATATCTACCAAACCATACATAGGATAGAACCGTTGATACACCAGTAAGTACTACTACTACTACATCTCCTTTCGATGAGCACCTCCCTCATTGATGTGTTTGTCTGGTGGTCAGATGACTGCATCCGGTCTCAGAAAATGAACCACCTCAGAAAATATTACATTCTTATTCGAACTAGAAAAATTAAATCAAACCGTTTTAATAATAATAATAATACATTTAATTTGGGGGTTTTCCCCCATTTTCCCCCATTTCCCTACGAAAATTATTATTTCTATTTTATTTTTATTTTTTTTATTTCTATATTTTAAAATTAAAAATTAAAAAAATGACATGTTTTTCCATTATTCAATAACTGCTTCTGAAACAAAAATGTAATTGCCAAAGTGTACTATGGCTTTATTGTTGAGATGTAGGGAAACCAAGTATCTTTGCAGCAGTGTTGGTTACATGTGTGTGTTGAGGTGGAACAGTCCAGAAGGATGGGCTGAATGATTGATACAGTAGGAGGAGGAGATGGGGCTGCGGCCTAGAATCCTATGAGCTATCGGTTGACATTCAGTCTTCGGTGACTTGATGATATGAACATGGGATTTGGTGGACATTTACAATTATGTAAGACAATTAACTTGGTTGCTGTGTTTTAATTATAATGCACTCGAGAACACTTGATTGAGGATTAAAAACATTAGTGCACCTGTGCTAGCTGCTCAATCAGTACAGCAGCGCCTCCTCTCAGGAAGTGAGGTCATGGTTTCTCAACCCAACTTTATTCACAAGCACATTTAAAAATCAACAAAGTTTTCCAAAGTGCTGTACAGTCAATAAAAACATAGGCACTTAATTAAAACACAATGTTTACATCAAAGGAAAGCAGTAACACCAGAAAGAAATGTCCAACAACTCATCCTGGAGTAAAAGCCAAGAAATGAAAACAAGTCTTAAGGCGAGATTTAAATACAGTTGCTGTGTGGGCTGACAAGAGGGGGCAACTCATTCCACAGTTTAGGGGCTTGCAACAAAGAAAGCTCGGTCACACCCCATTTTCAGTTTTGATTTAGGGACAACCAGAGACAACTGGTCAGCTGACCTTAGTGACCTCGAAGGAGTCTAAGTCTCTAAGAGGTCCGATATGTGCGTGGGTGCCGCCCATTTAAGGATTTAAAAACAAGCAACAAAACATTTAAATTAATCCTAAAATGTACTAGTAGCCAGTGAAGAGAGGCCAGAATGGGGCAGACCTCCTGAATGCTATGCTTGTTTAAAAAATACCTTAATTACACGAGTACAGTCTTTTCTAAAACTTTGGACATGAATGGGAGTTTAGAGATTGGCCTAAAGTTTGAAATGATGGAGCTATCCAAGCTGGCTTTTTAAATTAGTGGTTGTACCTCTGCTTGTTTAAAGCAGGATGGTACAACACCTGAAGCAAGACTGCTGTTTATAATGTTTTGGACGTTAGGTCCAATAGCTTCCACGACTTCTGTAAAAAGACTTGGTGGGACAACGTCTGTGGGACAGCCTGCAGGTTTAAGTTTTGCGGTAATTTCTGGTTCCCCGGTTTTGAAGTCATGTTACCTCCTCTTTCATACATCTGAAACTGTCATTAACAGACCAGAGGTGTACGCAAAGCTGTATTCTGAATCATTAAACCTTTTTTATATCAGACAATGAATAAAAAAAATCTCATGTGAAATAATAAATAAGTAAAATAAAAAAAAAATTAAAATTATAATGCACTTCACATTTGTATCAAATCTCAAAGTGCTATAATCTCAAACTGTTTTTTTTTTTTCTTTTCTTGTTTTTACCATATAAAAATGGTTAAGTTAAGAAATCAAATTAAGCCATACAACAGTAATTTCTTGACAAACACAAGTCAAGTACAGGGTTCAGTATTCACTGCACCAATAAACATTCAATCAGTCTTACACTGATTCCTCTTGACATACTTGATCCGAACCAAACTCCAATCCTAGACCCTGACAGCAAACACTAATTAATCTGGTGAATGCCCAAACAATCAATAGTTTCGCAATCACCCCTCCCCAGGTGAAGGTATCGATCCCTCGGTCCACACACTGTTTGATTCTTTGCATTAGTTCCTTGATAGAGTTAAAGCCTCAGGTAAATAGATTCACTTGCAGAAGACGTACAGGAAGACATGGTCAGTATAACAACGATATGGCGTGTAGGTGAGCTGATGAATTTTAGATCAAAACTTAATTCAAATGTCCTCTGACTCATGAAACCTCACAAAAAATTCCCAAATCTTTTTATGCCATGGCCTACCTTATAGCGTAATCTTATAGCCCTTTTGTCAGCAGTAACATCAATGCAATTAAAGCAATTATAATTAGATTACACAATTGAATTCCGTAATGATTGTATTACAAATCTTTTTCTGGTCTCTAAGCACTTGGTCCCCACCTTTCACGCTACACAAGCATGCCTATGAGATGGTGGCTCTGCTGATTGGACAAATTAACTAACTTAGTTCTTGCTCAGGTGACACACAATGCAGCATGAGTTATGATTGCTTATATGTCAGATGAGGAGCTTGTGTCTAAAAGAAGAAACTGTTTGACTTAGTGGTGGACCGTCAGGGCCCCAAAGGCTTTCTCCACTGGACTAGACACTGTTGGAATAAGGATCAATATATATCCATAATTTTATAAAACATTTATTTAAATAGTTTGTGGATGGATGGATGCAAAGGACTTGATGAGGGCTAAAATGCAATGGCAAGATGACTGTCACAGAACCGCCGGTCTTGTTAGGTGTTCCCGAACAACAGGCGATACTAACCACCTGCAGTGGTTAGTATCTACAGCTTCCTTTGACTACTACAGCTGTCAAAGGAAGATTACTTGTGAAGACAGTCTCATGGATACCCAAGGTTCATAGACAACCCACAGAAAAGCTACTGTAGCACACATTAATTAAAGTTGGTTCTGAATGAGAGGTGTCAATACAGAGACATCACAGATGTCTTGCTCCAAAAAGGGGGACCTGCCTAATATTTGACAGATTGTTTTAGTGTTGTGGCTGATCGGTTGTTATCGCTCACTTGCATAGTGAAATTGCAAAACATCTGTTAGCTACTCGCCAATGGAAGTTTGACAAGAATGTTTCAAATTTTCAAACAGTGTCCTCAAATGGATTAGTCTCATATTTTCTTACAATATCCCACAAGTAGGTTCCAAACACATCTGCTTTGTGAGTAATAAAATGGATACACTGCGGTTAAGTAGCAGCTCCCAATTACAGTCACCCCAGAACGCGACCCAAGACCATTTCATCACTCATCCTGTAGCGCAGGCCTAATTAAGTCAAACTGACGGAGGTGTAATGAGTCGTACCTCCTCCCCTGGTGCGGTCCGAGGCCCCAATCCCATAATGATAATAATCTCATAATAATCATACAATCACCTCAAGACTGATAACGCTGAAGAGAATTCAGCTCCTTTTATGCATCCTGTTTAAGATTGTATTGTTACACCATCATGACACCTCACCCTTCTTTGTGGAAGCTACGGATGCAGAATGGAGTGTTTTTGTTCTGCATCTAAGCCGGCAGTGGAGGTACTGACAGGTATCAATGTACTAAGAAAATATGTGAGCTGGTGAGATGGCATTTTATTAGAGTGGGACAGTGATGTTTTGAAGAAATTAAGAAAAATAACTGAAAACATTTTCAAAATTGGGAGCAACACAAGGTATGGGAGCTCCTTGTGAGGGAGATGTAATTAGGCGAAGAAAGGACTTTTCAGGAGGTGGAAGTTGTCCGACTCATTACAAGCATTTACTGTATGATGTGGATCAAAGAGATTTAAAGATGAATAATAAAACTGTCTTGTGTCGAACTGAGCGTGGTGTATACGAGGCTCAAGTCCATGTATAATGTTAAACATTCATTATTCTGTTGGGTTTTCAACCTGATCATGGAAAACCTAGTATTAAACGATAACTTGAACCATCTCATCTTCTTCAAATAAAAGGACACACTTGAACAATTAGATAAATAATACAACATTCTGGCTCCATCTTACTTTTATGGCTACTTCCTACAGCACAGATTTACTATACTTCTATGTTATTGCTAATACTACACCAAAGCTTTACTATGACTGCTTCTAATTTACACATTTTTAACTGTTTATTAAGCAGTTAATCAACTCCAGCTGTCCCTATTGCTAGGCGACAGGCACTTCCTGACTCAAGGGGAACGACTTGAAGAGATGGTTAAACTGGCTGTACTCTAGACCGTCTCATTGAACAGAGGTCAGTGCAGTCTGGCCTTTATAGAATGATTATTGACCAATAAATCATTCCTGTGGATCAATGGAAAATGAAAATTTCCTTTCTTTTTTAACCATTAAAAACGATTAGGAATAACGTGGTGTTAAATGGCCTGAAATCCCATTGTACTTCATATAACAAGGCTTCCACACATTGTGTTCTTGATGCCTGACAGGCGTCCCTTAAAATGTACAAATTTGTTATAAGGCAATGCCTGCCCACATATTATCCCTCAAAAACTTGATTTCAATGGGTGAGGTATAGGCATTTGGACCGGTCCCCTAATTGGAAGAAATATTGATTGGGAACTGGATAATTGCGTCCCTAAAATTGAATCTGGGACAAAATTCCTGACTGCATTTATTTGAGTTGACAGTGCTTTCACTGGCTGTATAAAATGGGCCCATCCCTCACAAACAGTTCTGATGAGAGAAAGTTGAGGCTGAACCTCATCTCGAGTATGATAAAGCTCCATCCCTGTTTCAATAACACGACCGTTGAACGAACTTCCCACACCTCGGTAATACAGGAATTGAGTTTGAACCGAGTGATCCTGTGTAAATCTTATCATGCAAGCAAGCAATTAAATTCATCCTGTTTTTCAGTTGGACTAAAACTAGGCAGAGGTGTCAGACAGGTCGTGGTTTAATTATAGATGACAATTAATTCTACGGAGAGAGCCAAGTTAGACAAGCGAACACCAGAATGACTCAGTGTTGTTGAACTCACTCAGGCTTTCCACCCCAGGGATACAAAACATGGCATTCGAAAAACTAATTTGAATGTTTTTGGGTAGATTTTAATTGGAAGTCAGTGATGCGGATGTTTGGATAATCCTGCCAAAGTTGTTATTGATACCTGTCACAACGTTAAGAGGGCACTGCTGGCAGTGGCAGCTGTGACTAATGGCAGAATACAATTTTCAAAAGGAGATTTCTGAATTCCAGCATTTCCTATTTTATTCTGTGTCATATTCCAAAATTTCTTTTCAAACAAGGCTAAACAACAGGTAAAGACATACACACAAACACAAGTATGTATATATGTGTATATTTATGTGTGTGTTGTAATATGACACTAAACCAGTTAAAATTCAGATATCAATCTGCCCATTGAGGAAGCACAAGTGATTGTGAGTCAGTTCCGTTAAGTTTTGGTGGAAACAGATGCATGGAGAGACAAAGCATGACAACCCTCTAAGTGGTTCTGCAGGGATATCCACAATCCATTTCTCACTCCTTATTCTTCCTGACTGACTCTTCTCTAGTTCTATGTACCGCTGTTGTCTTTATCACTACTTGTGAAGTTAGGCAGTACCTGCACCCCACTCATGCTGCACAGGTAGTCCAGCTCCTCCAGGATGGCTTATCCCTGCGTGCAGTTGCAAGTTGGTTTGCTGTGTTTCCCATGACAGCCTCAAGAGCATGGAGGAGATGCCAGGGGATAAGCCGTTCCACCAGGAGAGCTGGACAGGTCTGCAAATGGAACTGGATGAGTACTGACAGATCCCTACAAAATGACCTCCAGTGGGCTACTGGTGTGATGGGCATGCATATATACAACATCAGAATGAATGAACTACAGGTACAGAGAGAACTTTATTTGAATCAGGAGTCTTTCGCTTTAATACTCTTCAGGGAGATTGTGATTGAAGGGTATGTGCCCTGAGCAGATACCCTTCAATCACAATCCCCCCCTTTGGAGACTGGATACCGGTGGAGGTTTATCACTCTACTGAGACATATGAATGATGAAGCTGATGGATCCATGGGGACTGGGCGGAGTTGAGGATGTGGCATACACCAGCAGATTGAAAAGCTAGATGGATGGAGAGAATCATATTCATAAAGATAATAGCTGATAGGGTAATAATGATGGTGTGTTACCGTGATTGAACAGTGGCTGGCTGAATATCAATTGACATCCGAGACCGTGAAGCGAGAATATACGAAACGTGAGAATAATAAAGTGGTATGAGCAAGTTTTGCCCAAGTGTACAATGGGATAGTTTTCCTATCTATCCTCTTTCCAGAAATACATGAGGATAGTCAATGAGGGCGTACAATTGCTCACCAGACCATGATGGCAAGAAGTGAAGAGTGAGCATATATGAGAAGTGTGATTGGTTCTAGGTTTGCAATAGAATCGTTGGATTGACTGAAATTGAACTATTACCCCAGTATATTTGGGTTTATCTAGAAAAAAAATCTACTGGATAATTCTTCATCCTTACAGACTCAAGCGTAAAACCTGCATTTGACCACAATTTGAGTCAAACGGCGTTTAAGTGGCGCTAACGAGCTCTTTTTTTGTAATTACTTTTGGTGAAACAGTTAATACTTTATAAATGGGGCATGTGGGAAATCAAAGGCTCTTGTTTCTTCCTCTTGCTGGTGAAATTAGCAGGACAACAGACAAAAGGAGCACACAAAAGGCTCTGGCGGAAGTCCCTCTCATTGGTAGCAACAGGATGTTTGCTAGCCTTTCATAGGTTAAAGGTTACTTGTACCAAATATCAGACCAAAAAAAAAGTTTATTAATTCATGTTTTTTAAAATGCTAGAATAAGTAGGTGTGTTCATCAGTCAGGTGTAAAAAATAAAAATAATAAATTTGGTATGAATCTGTTTAAAACAGGAAATTTATGCCCACAATATATAATATGTATAACACATAGAATAATAATTTCAATGGCATACATTTTATTTTTCCTCTAATTCGTGACTGTGCTGACCATGTTCTGTTACGGCAGGCAGGATTTATTTTTCTACAGTCCTGTGTAGATGTTTTTTTGCAGACAATAGCTACACAGTAAGAAACCAGAAACAGGCCGAATGGGCTTTAATGTCACATTTGAGACTTTGGATGAGATTCAGCAAACTCATCTTCTGACTCAAATCAGGTCTTCTGTGACCCATGTTTGGGTTGCCAAATAGTCTCTGGAAAAGACTTGGAGAGTGCATACATCCACCAAGAGAATTCTGAATCCCGTTATTATGATATTATAATGTAGCTCAGACATCCAGAACTAGGAGTGGAGTTGTAGTAAAGCCAGCTGAGGTGGTTCCCACATCTGATTAGGATGCCTCTAGGACACCTCCCTTCGAATGTTTTTCAGGCACATCCAACTGGGAGGAGACCCCAGGGTAGACCCAGAACTCGCTGGAGGGATTTTATCTCTAATCTGGCCTGAGAACGCCTTGGGTTCCCTCAGGATGAGCTGCAGGGTGTTTGTGAGGGATTGCTTCAACCTCACTAGAGATCAATCCTCTCTAACCTCAGCTAAATATATACTAGTCAGTAAACATGACTAAACATAGGTGATATTTGGCTGATAAACCAACAACAAAAAAACATGCATTTTTTTATTTTATCAACAAAAGCATTGCAGGAGAAACAAAATGTTGCTTTTGCTGGACTTGTTCCGAGGTTTCTAGCTTCATATGTTCATGTGTGGAGCCCATTGCTTTGGGCAATATCTATGTTTGAGATTTTAGCCGAAAATCAATCAAATAATTGTCACTGACAATTTGATTGTCTCTTTATCTTTATTTTTTTTACTATTCCCACAATTAGAGTATTGGTGGCTGAGTAAAAGTCAGTTTCAATATCAACATTCACTTCATTGTATAATTTGGGGACTACTGTTTTGAATATGTGTGTTTTACCTGGTAGTTCATACAGTTGGTCAAATGTGAAGTATTTCTTTGAATTCTTTTTCAACCGTACTGATTGTTAGCATTTCTTTTGCTTTATACCCATTCACGGTATCTTTTGATATATGCTGTCTTATGCCATAAGTTTATATTTCCATCTGAATGCTGTAGTTTCCCCGATTACTTGGATGTACCTGCTGCTGCGACTGTTTGTCCGAGTTCGGTGATTAAGAAAGTGTGTTGGGTCAAGAAATGTTTTTTTTAATTTATTTAATTTATTTTTTGTAGATTTGTGATATTGGATGATTTGAACGGTACTGGTTTACTAGCAAATGCTGCAAACTGTTTACTCCAATTTAATGGGCTCTCCTATCATTTCAAAAACAAATTGTTTTTAGTTGGGCACTAAATAATCCATGATATTGCGAAAAGTAGATTGCCTTGATTTTACCCAAATAGATAAAGCACTAGCGGAGGATGTCATTAACAAGCACCATTTAATCATCGAAAATTGGAGAATGGCATAAAAGTAATGATTGAATTGATGTAAATTTTTTTGGGCTATTTTTCAAAACGAATTAGCTGAAGCGATTTTAGCTATTATGAAAAAAAATACTATCAATCATGTAGATTATGTAATAACCAAGAATTGTCATTTCTTTCCTACTAAAGCACTGACTTTTTATACGCACCATGCACTTCCTGCCCATAGTTATATGTACTGACCCGAGGGGTATTGATGTTGTGTTTTTTCTACCGGTGTATGAGAGATGTACTGTAGATCTTATATTTGACTTTGATGACAGGCTGACATGGGGAGCATTTTCAGAAAATGCAAAAAATCGTGTCTCTTGTGTATCCAGGTGAAGCAGATAATGGAGGAAGCAGTGACTAAGAAGTTTGTCCACGAGGACAGCAGCCACATCATCGCTCTGTGCAGTAAGTGTCCTCTCCTCTTTTTCTGTGGAAACAGTCTCCCTCTCTTCCTCTCCCCGCCTCACACACAAATACTTGTTTGAACTCCTCAGCAGGTGACTGGGTGCTGCTTCTCCATCAAGGACACTGCTTGACGTCACTATGCCTCTGACTATGCTGCTGCATCAATGGAAAATTATTAATCACAGTGGACCTAATAGAAACCAACAAGACAAGCTGTACAAAACCTTTGGGTTCTAAGCCCTGGACACGTCTACATATTTGTGTGTGTCAGTTGGCTTTAGACAGAGGTGTTGCCCCCCCCCTAACTTGGTGGTTGGGATTGCAGTGGGGTATGACTCATAGCTTCCATAGCTGGTCACAAAGCTGTCTGTATCCTCGGATCAACCAAATGACCATTGTTACATTTCAGAAGCTCTGTTTCAGGAGTTAACGTGGCTCAGTGGATCGGCACTGACAACAGCAACAGATGCTTCCTGCGCTTGAGATACAATGTAAACGTCTCGTGTTCTTTTTTGAGAAAAGACACTGATACAAAAGCCAACCTAGATGGTTATATCTTTGGTTGGTTTTCTCCATTTATTTAACAGGATCCACTCAACACATGAAAAACTAGAAAGCACTCAGAGCGTAAAATAATTATATAATAATTTAAATAAACTTTATTTATCACGTTTCACAGTACATACATAGAGTATGCTGAAATGTATCTCTGCATTTAAGCCGTCCCGGAGTGAATTAGTGGGCGGCCCTTGTGAAGCGCCTGGGGAGCTGAAGTTTCAGGGTCTTGCTCAAGGACCAACGGCATGTTGCGTCAGGGGTTGGGCTTGAACCCTGGTCTCCTGGTTTGAGGAATGCCCACGCCCCCACTAAACCTCATACAAGCCACAAAGCTACCCAACGAAGAAATTATTGGGATCGCAATAAATTAGATTGCTTAACTTCTTATTTACTAAACCCATCTAAATAGTAAACCTGATTCGTTCTAAAATCACTTCCAGTTGCGGATCTACTTTATTTCAGGTTTGTCATGGTAGGATGCAGCGATTATTTATACCTTACCAATTTTCTACTAAATCGATCCATTAGTAACAGAGCTAAGGCTGAAAAAGTCCATAAGTTCCGACTCCTAATGGTTGATAAAATGCTTTTATGACATCACGCTATGACGTAATGTAACCAAATGAAGTCAAGTTTAGGTTTTGCGAAACACTACCTCTGGATAAAGCTTCATGCAAATCCGTTCATTTATTTTCAAATTATTGCCAAAAACAACAAACTCCCCCATCTTGCAATGGTTATGATTAGCTTATTATAATGTCATGTTGAGAGGTCATTACATAAAATCCCCAACATTAAGATATCTTGGTTTTTCCCAAAATCTCGCTGAAAATGTATCCGTCCAATGAGAATTTCCACATTCCCATGTCAAATCTCTACCACTGTAAGGGGCTTGAGTTTGACGTACACGTGGTAAAGGAGGGACTGGTTCATTGTGCTGGAGACTGGTAGCTTGTTCACTTACCAGTTAGATAGAAATGCTGTAAAGCTAACATCAAGGATGGATTAGGAACAGTGTTTTTATTTCATTGTTTGTTACTTGCTGAGAGTTTGACACAGGATTATTCTTTTAAAGTACAAATTTATAAAACCCGCTGGCGATATAGTGTAAAATGAGCAGGAGCGCTAGTTCTTTATTTTCTCTTCGGAGCGGAAAACTCACCACAGCTGTTAATAACAGCAGAAAAACATACTGGAGATCTTTATATGAAGAGTGGTACATTACTCATTATTATTGTTCATTTAGTTTGAGATGTTTGAATCAGAGTATTGGCAAGATTCAACAATCAACCCTTTTCATACCTTTTTTTTTAAGACCTTTATAAATTAACATATAAATATGTGTACCAGATATGATGGGTATTGGAGTCCTAGTTTCTTCCAAAGTACTGTAAATGCATCTATTCACAGAGTGGCGTGTGAACAGCAGTAAGTTTTTGTGTTCTCAAGAAGAGAAATGTCAAAGCATGAGGGAGGAATTTAAATGTGGATTGTTGCAGAAGCATTAAATGAATGTTAAGACATCATTACATAATATTTCTGAGGATGTTGCTCTGTTTAAAGCCCAAACTTCTGATGATTCAATTTTAAGACTTTATTTATTTTTTTTTCCATACAGGAACTGAGTCTGAGCAAATATTAATTGCAGGGTCTGTGGTCGGTAGACAGTTAATCCAAAAATATGGTGTAGATTGTGTATGTAATTTTAAATACATTTTGATTGTAATACATATTATTTCTGTAAATGGTGCCTAGTGGTATAATACTAGAACCTCGGACTTGTTATCTTACTAAATTCAAAAACTTCTATTCAAAACTCTTTGGTCCATAGATACTTTGGCACTTTTTTGTCGTTCTAGACAGAATTATGTGATTTGCTCTGGAAAAGATAACATTCCCATTACAACGAGCCCTTCGTAATAGGGTTTGGATTTGGTAAATATTATTTTTATACTGAGCTTTGCTGTCATGAATCTTAGATTGTTACTGTCTGCACTACTGTATCATTGCGCCCTTAATCACCATGGCAATATTGATTTCTTCTTTTGCTTAGGATTAGCCTGCATTAAGCCCCGTTAACTCAGGATTACTATTGACCGGGGAGTAACAGTTTTGAAGAGAGCCATAGTGAACCGTCTACAACCTTGTTATTGGTATGGGGTAATATGTAATATATATTTTATATGTTTGTGTGACAAATATAAGGTTAGGCAACTTCATTTATAAGGCACATTTCATCAAATGGGGCAATTCAAAGTGTTTACACAAACAATCAAGAACATTGTGACAAAGTGAAAAAGGACATTAAGACATGGCTAAAAACGGTTATAAAACATTAAGAAAGATTATAAATAAAATATTAGCTCAAAAATAATAATTATAATAATAAAAATGAACTGTCTAAGCCCCATCCACCTCAGACATAATTAAGGCCATTACTTAACAGTACTGTATTGGAAGAAATAAGATTCATTTCAATATGTAATTTTTTTTTATAAAAGTCAGCAACAAATAAAGTTTTAAACTTTGATTTAAAAGAACTGAGATTTGGATTTGTCTTGCAATTTTCTGGCCGATTGTACCAATTATTTGGTACTTAAAAACGTGACACTGCTTCTCCATGTTTAGTTCTAACTCTGCTAAGCAGACCTAATCCAGATGACCAGAGAGGTCTGGATGGTTCATAACATAGTAGAAGATCAGAGATGTATTTCGGGCCTAGAAAGTTTAGTGTTTTCTTAAACAAGCAGCAGGATTTTGAAATCAATTGTGGGATAAACTGTATATATGTCTGTCTATACGTATATGCATATTTTATATGTTCACAATCCGGCTCAAGAAATGTGAATAAAGAGGGGGACCACACCAAAGTCAGCAAATTAATTACGAATTTAATAAAAAACAGGTTACAGAATTAACACAGTATAGGGTCTATGCCATGGCTGTGTGAGTGAGCATTAAATCTGTGTTTGGGTGTAAAACACAAAATATCAAACAAATGGCCAAAGGTTCATTTGGCAGGCCAGAGGAAGAGAAAATGATTTTCCTGCAGGTGTGCTTTATAGTCTCCTTAGCCAGGTCGTGCTCAGGTGTGTGGCATCTAAATTCAGGCTTCAACTCCAAATTCTTGAACAAATTCTGGGAACAAAAACGCTTCTAACAAGGGAGGGAAATGTAGGCCAACAACATGTATATCTATACAGAAATATCTATACAGTTTTTATGCATTTACTGTATATTCCCATCAAATACTGTAGCCTCCCAAACAGACAGGACAGCACACTGAATTACCTCTATGGGCCCTGATTGAATTCAATAAGCATGACTGCTTCGAGAGTAGATTTCATTATACATCCCTATCATCAAACATGTTTCTGCTCAACAGCCAGAACCACGTTCAAGTCTGTCCAAAAAGTAGGAAAATAGCCTCCTGATTGCTGACCTGGGATCAGGTTGGTGTGGAAATTAAACGCTGAGTCCAAGTTTTAATTATAGTGAAAGAGCCCCATCACTCTTCACAGTGCTGACAGGTGTGATTGAGTATTGTAGCAAGCTAGCAGGAGATTGGCAGGTAGCTAACACTGACACAGGATGGGGTAGCAGGAGAGCTGAAGTTGGTCAATACAACCAACTTTAGCTCTCCTGCTACCCAGATCCATGCTATGTAAACAAATCAATAGAGTAGCCAAATATGCTGGAGAGACACAAATTACTTCACACGGCTCTTGTTTGGATTATGTATTGTCAGTTATGTTTTAAGTAGCGTTTGGTGAATGAGGCACTCTTATCAAAGATTTGAATAGGGTAGATTATTTTATATTTCAAACCTGGCTTTAATTTACTGGGAACTTCAATACATGATGTTGTGCTCAGTAGTCCCTCAGTTATGGATACCCTTTAAAGCACAGGGCATTGCACTCTAAATAATCACAACACTTTTTTTGAAACAAGTAACCAGATGGTGAAATGGAAGGTTACAGGAAATCCCTCGAGAGAATAGGAAGATGTCTCCTTAAGTAATAAGGTATAAATTTTAAAGCATGGGATCATGTTGTCCCAATACGTATTTGTCTTTCATTGTTTGCATGTCTCCTTTGTTCCATATTGACTTAAGGACATTAGATTCAGTTGAAATCCACAGTTTTAAAACACATGAGGACATGAATAGTTAATCAATACATCAATATCACAAACCTCTTCCTACTCAGTCAAGCAATTCGATGAGGATCCTCACCCCCAGACTCTGACACTGTTTTCTAATTATAGTTTTTTCTTGTGTTACTCTTATGAGACCTATATCTGGGACTCATTGCTCAAATCCCACTTGACACTAATTTGACCCCCTCAAGGAAATTAAAGGCAGTCCTCCTGACCCTTTGTTTGCTCTCTGCTCGCATGTGCAAATCGGACAGTGTGAGTACGTGAGACAGAAATTTTGTTTTATCTGGACTAACCCAGTCAGTGTTGCTGGTTTCATTGTGGTTGTATTCTTATGACTGTAACCAGGAATGTTATAATTGATGTGACTAAGTGTAATTATAATTGCAGGTGATGTAGTGTAAAATGAGGCTGAGTGCTAGTACTTTATTTTCTCATCAAGCAGAACCCCCAGAATACACTAGCCAGCTCAACTTCTGCTCTACTCCTTCAAAGTAAGCGCACTCTACATAAATTGTAAAACTAAAAGTGGTGGGTAACGGGAAACATTAAATAACTTGGTACATTTGCTGATGCCAAAACCATTAAATATTTTTTGTAAGAACACGTATTTGATCATGAATATCATTAATAAATGCCTCCTTTACTCAAAGAAAGCCTTTGTTTCTATTTTATTTATAGAAAAAAGATCTATCCATCCTCCCCAATTTTTAAACACACCAGCTACCACTGCTAAAGAATGACGCACACATCGCCTGAGCAGTGGCAAAGACATATTTTGATTCAATCGGAGTGCAGCTTACATTACATTTTATTCGTTATTCACCATGTGAAGTTTGATCTGATCATAAAATATTGAGGATTTTGGGACATATGGCAACATGCATTGTGTATTTAATGTGATCTGACCATATTGGAGTCACTCTGTACTGATGGCCTGCAGGCTAATCCAGCTGTGACGTCACTGTAATGCCGGCTAACCATTCGCCTCTCGATCTCAATGACTCTTGTAAAAAGTGCAAAGTAAAAGGTCGTATGCTAATGATAATCAATGATGTCAGCACAGGAATGAGTCACTGCTGGCCTTCTTTTTGAGGAATTCTTTCTAAAACCTATTTGTCGTGCTACATCTGCTAATTAAGGCCATATGAATCACAGTATTTCATTATCCAGTACATCACCAGTGTCTGATGTCCCCGTTTGTCTTAAGGATAGAAGTTCCTCAATTCAATAAGTAAAGGACAGAATCAAGACTTTCCAATTAAGTCTCTTAAAACGGGAAGGGAATACTTAAAACGAGGCATAACCTGCTAATCTGACGTGTACGATGTGCATGTAACGAGTATACTTGGGTGTAAGTTTGGGTGGCCGTGACAACAAATCATTATCCCAACTATGTCAAACTTTGTCTTGATCTATCTTTTTTAACTTTTTACAATGCATAGTTCTCTGACAGTCCTGTACTGTAAATATGCAAGCTGGGATTTTTTAATTAAAAAAAAAAAAATATTTGGCATTGAGTTTATATCCTACCTGACAACCTGACCTGCTTCTGATCTCTGAAGTGAACAGATTTGAGTTCAGAAACTATCTTCTCATGACATGTTGTACATGTTGGGCACCAAATGTTGGGAGAAATATTTTTGCGATGTTGATGGATTTCATGAGATCTTTAAACCCACCTTGTTCCGAGATAATTTATTTCCATATACTTGAGTTCCAAGGATATTGTGTCAAAATTGTAAACACTGACACTCAGAGACGGTTGTACTGCTGAAGTAGTCTAAACATGCCGGTCACCCACTCTTCATACTCAGCAGTTTGATTACTTTGTAGAACTGTAATATAATTTTTTTTTTTCATAAATTATTATTAATTTACTGGACAGCCTCTCTATTTCCCCTACGGTGTTTTGTAGACAGCACACGTAACGCCATTCATAATAATTCCCATCACAAACCTTAAGTCCGGTGTGTTGACTGTTTTTTCTCAAGCCTTTCTTTCTCAGGTTGTTAATCGGCCACGTATATCTTTGGCCATATGGAATGTGATGTCATTGGTGATGTCAGTTTGTTGGATGCAGTTACTCGCTGTATAGGGTCACTGTTATGCACATCTGAATTTTAGGATGGATGATTCACATTTGTAATGTTCTCCAAGCCCTTCATGCTTTCATTGTGCAATACTTTGTGGTATGTTTTTCATCTGGTTCCACCAAAGTTTTTGTTCTTTGAGGCGCAAGAACTCCCTCTTGTACTCTATGCTATGTTTAACTTTTTTGATGAAAATCATTTTCCTCGTTACTCAAACACATCTCCAGGCAACGGATAATAATCTGCTATAAGGGACAAGCTCTACATCTATTACTGTAAGCTATCAATGTAAAGCTGGGCACACACTACAAAATGTACACTACAATGTAATGTACAACTTACATTGTATATGTTTTCTGTGAAAACTCACGACTTGATTGCTCATACTAGACAGCCGTCGACACCTGAAGGCCATGTTCACTTTTGACAATTGTCAATAACGATTTGTATGAACGCTTTGAGGCCTGAAGAAGTTTCTTTGCTAGCAAGACGCTAACAACACAGAAACAAGCTTCTTCTTGTTTCTGTGTTGTTAGCATCAAGGTTCCAGCAGAGGTTCTGCTGGAACCTCTTAGAAAAATAGGTCATATATGGTATCAATGGTGTCAGGGTGAGGTGAATAGTATGATTGGTCTATTTTGCAGAAAGAATTGGAGCTTTGTTTTTATTTTTTACTGAGTGCTTATTAATTAGCTAGCACCACTCTCAGAACTAAGAACCTTTCTTTTTCTTCCTTGCTGTGAAGTTGCTACAAGCCACAAACTGCATATTCTATTTGGACTTTTATTTATTTTCCTAATGACGTGCTTTGTTGCTATTGGATCTTAAATGCTCAGTAGCCACTTAACACCGTCGCAGTGAGAAAAGATTTGCCAACGCTGAGAGTCTTGGCTCTGCTTCAACTATGCGAAACCTAGTGTCGCCCAAAATCTCTAACAAGTTAGAAAACCAACTAATCGTTCGAAGGTTGTCCGGGAACTGCTGAGTTGTCCCTTGTGCACCCCTATACACCAAACAAAAAACGACACCTGATGAACCTTGAGGCTCCAGATCGAGTTAAAAACTGGCTCACATCGTAGTGCATGACCGGCTCTACTCACCTGGACTGCATCCAGGAAATGAATGCAAGACCACTTGTAATAGAAAATTAGCAGTAAAGTGTCAACTGATTTATTTTGGAGTGGATTGTCGTATGAGTGAAGTGTTTTGGTATGTGCTAAAAAAAAGAAAACCTGCCTCCCAAAAAATGCACAAACGCTAAAATGAAATGTTGCACATGTTCTTATTAGCTGTGTTTGATCACTATACAGTGTTGATTATAACAGTGGCACAATAAGAAAGAAAAATATTGCTGTAGAGATGAAATATACCACCTGTTGAATATATCATACCAATTTCTTCCTGCAGAAAGACTGACCTCGAAATAGTCTCCAGTGAACTGTATTCAATGTAATTAAAAAAAACATTAATACCTGTAGGTAATTAAAGATGATGCCAAGCCTATGAATTTGTCATTAAGTCACAGCATTAGCGTCGGTTGATGATGAAATCTGGCCTTATTAAATCATACCTCCTGCTTACGAATCAGAAAAGGCTCCTGGAAAATGCAACATTGAATAAAACATACACATAAAACAGCTGCCTTTTCGAGCTTGTCTTCAACCAGAACACTGATTTCATCAGTAAGAATAGATTTCTGCTGCATGAACACTGCTTCGAGAGCAGATACAGCGTGATGAAGGCATAATTTTTGTCTCTGCCAACCACACATCAACTAGTATCACTTCATGCCATACAAGGAATTGAATCGTTGTCAGATTTCCCCAGTGGGGAGTTCATCTCCTGAACTGTTTGGTCTTAAAATGCCATTGATTGCTGACAAGAAGCCATGAAAGCACAAAAAGTGTAATACACTGGAAAATCTGTCAGCGATCAATCAAACAGAAGGAAGAAAAAGGTTGAAAAAGGAAAATTTCAGGAAAGGGATAACAAATGTCAAGAATAAAGTTTATTATAAAATAATAAAACTTAGAAAACAAAAAATTAAGGCACTAAACTAAAAGTCAAATTACTTTAACAAAAGGTTATTGGGGGGAAACTTGACATTAATAAACAAACCTTGAATAAAACATGTAAAATGTAAGTAATACTGAGTTTGGGTAAATGTTAAACAATAATACTAACACTGGCGGGTAGCTGATCTGTCTGCCACAGTTATGTATGTGTCATACTGTATTTTTCTGTATATAAAAAGAAAAGTGTGCTTACATCCTGCTAACGTTGGAAAAAAATGTTTTCAAATTGAACTAAAATTTGCCCATAATGACTATAGAAAATAAAGCTGTATAAGGAACTTTCCATATGACTTAAATGTTTTGTGACACCGTGGTGATATCCATCAGATACACAGCATTAGTCACGTATCCATGATATAACCCTATATTTCTATGTAGCAGGAAAGGCGGTTATGGAAGTAGGATGATCTGAGCGATTAGGTTGTCAAAGGAGAGCATGACATGATTTAGTGTGAAAGTATGGAAGAGTAGAGCAGAAGCAAAGGAGAGAATGGTGATTAAGCGATGAAGAAATGTTCTGAAGCATCTGATGGGCTCATTAGCAAAGTCTTGGTTATGGAATGAGAAATGAGAAAAGAAAAGAACTACAACTTCATTCTGGGCCTCCACGCACCGCTGACAGAAAACTGGTTCGAAACTAAAAGATTTCATACGGTGCAAACCTCCATTAATGTCAGATTTAATGTTTGGTAATTACTCAAACAAAAATTCCAACGGCCTCTCTCAAATACTGTGTAGCCGGTCGGCTCCTGCACTTCCACTTCAGTGTCACTGCTCAGCCCACTAAGCCCCCAGCTCAATCCCTAAAAGAATCAAAGGAAATCTTGAAACTGAGCCCCCGACTCCATCCCCAAAGAAACATCAAAGGAATAAAGACGGCAGTAGCCACATTGTGAAGTAATTACTCCAAATTACAACAACTAATAAAATGGGTCAGTGGAGTGTTTTTGACCTCCGTGTGCTTGTAGGCACACCTGAAAACATCTGAGCATGCTCTTGATGAGGCATCTCACAAATCTGGATCAGGTCAAGAGTGAAATCCTAGACAGTATGTGGTTCTACTCGGTGGCAACAAATGCACAATACATAACGTCCCAAGGGTTCACAATTGGATTCAGGTCTGAGGGCCAGTCAATAGCATCAATACTTTCATCATCCAGGAGCTGTCTGCGCACTTCATTATGAAGAAACTGCTACCTCAGACCATCAGTGATCCACCACCAAACTGGTCCTGCTGGATGATGTTTCAGGCTGCACAGCGTTCACCACGGTATCTCCAGACTCTTTCACGTCCGTCACAAGAGCTCAGTGTGAATCTGCTCTCATATGTGAAGAGAATGAGATCCCAGTGGAGAATCTTCCCAATCTGGTGTTCACTGGCGAATGCCAACCAAGCTACATGGTGCGGGGGCTCTGAGCACAGGTCAAATTAGAGGATGTCTAGAAAAATTCTGAATGATGAGGACAGAGAAATAGTTTGCGGCAACGACCTGCGGAACAGGAACATTTTGGGGTTGTCTTGCTGTTGCCGGCCATGTCCACCTGTTGTTACTTTCATTCATACCAAAGCAAGTGAGACTGATCACAATCATTTACACTGCCTAACTGGACGGATCCCGATACCAAAAGTTTAACAGACGGTGTAATATTGAAATGATTCAAGTGTTCCTTTAGTTTTTGTTTTGTTTATTGCGGTGTATAGAAAGTATATAGATCTGGGATCAGATGATCCTCAATTTCCAAAATCAACAGTTTCTACCGTTTATATGTGTATACATATAACAGGTATTTAGAAAGCTTATCCAAATGGCCAGATATGGGATAGTTCTGCTGTATTGTAGTCTGGAAACGGCTTGAATTTTGAGTATTTCATTCACACACACCTATACAATTAACACAATTCTTTATACTTTGCAAATATCTGTATCGTTCTTAAATGTTTTGTAGCAGTAACCCATCCTCCTCTCTACCTGAATGAGGCCACATTTACTATTCCATCTATTAACTTCCTTCTGTGTGTGCATCTCTCCTTCACACTCAGTTGAGAATGACGGGTGTTGGAAGTCACAAGAGACTGAAGTGAAGGTGTTCCACTCATTAGAACGAGTTTCCATGGAAACTCAGTAACCCTTAGTTGAATGTTCGTACTTTGAAGCAGAGAACACTCTGCAGAAACATGGTCACATTTGGACACATAAATGCAAGAATGGCTCTGAAGCCTTGTCGTTTGGTCGTTGTGATGTTCCGTAGAGGAGACGTTTCATCGGCTGAGGCAAAAGGTGGCAACTGTGATGTAACTATTCTGCCAAACACTAGCTATTAACACTGGATTTACAGCCTTGAGGGATAATATCGGTTGACTTTTTCCTGTTCTTATCTCAGTTAATGTCTTTTTACCATATGATTTGCTGAGGTTGAACTGCCCTGCTGTCAATCATACACTCCTATTGCTGTCAAGAATACACGAGGAATAGGTCCGTGAGACTCACTGTTGCTGTTACGCGTGTGATTCACCCTTTTTGTTAATTTTATGCGTTCTTACCGAAACACCACAGTCATAGCAAAGATTTTGCATGAAATTCTACCCACTGGTAGGTTCTGGAATATCCTAGAGGTGACTCATAATAAAATTTTCTCAACCACTGCAGGATAATAAAGCTCTGTTCTTTTGGAGATTTTTGGCAATGATTTATAAATTAAAGGATAAACCTTAAGGAAATTTGTCCTATAGATAAATATGGATTCCTATGGTAAATTGATGAATAGTCATTTGTAACAGGCATATCACATAATGATAAAGCACATCTTAAATAACACACCAGCTATGGCACATAAGGATATCGATTTAAATCCATAAGGAATTTTATTGTTCCGTAATTAGAAAGTATTCTAAACAGTAAGTAAGTGAGTAAAGCAATCTAATTGATTCTGATCGCATTAATGTCTTCCTCTGGTACTGTTGTGTCTTGGCCGAGCTTTGCGCTTGGCGGTGGTTTGTGCTGTCTGAGGGCTTTCTAGTTTTAACATTGTGAAGAAAAAATAAAAAGGTTTTAATAGGATCAGACTTCTCACGTGATTTTAGTATTATCAATGTTAATTTTTACTGTTTAGACCGAAGAATGGTAGTATTAGCCTTTATTGTGTTTTTAAATTAACTAGTTGCCGGTACTAATGTTGTGGATGATTAGTGTGTGCATTGTCGGTTATAATCAAGATTAATCTGCTTTCAGAGCTCATTAACGTAATTCCTATTAAAATAATCTAGAAAGCAATGAAGAACCAAGATCCACCACTAACTTAGTTTTTTTTAAATAAAACACTACTCTGAGGAATGAAGTGAGGATTTGACAGCATGCAAAATGCCGAGGATGTCTACAGACTGTTTATTTTTATTTAATTTATTACCTATTTTTTTTAAATTTCTTTTGGTAACTTTACAGATCTGCTGACACGCGGCTATGACAAATCAATAAAATTAAAATAAATCAAATATCCCCGACTTTTCTGGCTGGCTGTAACAAAGTAAAGTAACCTTAAAATTTGTACTTGACCCATAATATATAGCTGTTACCATAGATCCATATCTTGATTTTAACACGGATGAAACTAGAGCCGTTTCTATTGTTTTACTTCTCCAACATGTGAAGAATAATCACTTGGTTTGGAGAAGCATTAGCATTTGCTGCTGATCGTCTGACTACATCACTACCAGACTGACAACATTCAAAGCTCAGCTTGTTTTCACTGTCCCTTTTCTGCAGCGAATGTAGTTATTTTTGGTCGCATTCTACCATGAATAAGTAGATAACTAGTCACGTAGAGGTCAATGGCGTCTTTACATGGTGTTTTATTTAGAACATTTTGTGGATACTCCATGACAATCCTGTGTCTCATATCCTACTTGGTTCAATTTTCTTTAGAGCTATACTGACCAAAAATTGACTAGGCACATTCTCCACAGAGGCAGCTCTGAATCATGCCTCAGCGTTACTGGTGGAATGATAAGCATTGTCCAGAATGGCGGGCCGAGATCAGCTCAGGTAGCGCAGCCACGCTAGGTGGAATCACGCAGTTAGACTTAAAATGCAGAGGCTTTAGGTGGGTCTCAGGGTAGAGACACTGAAAACGAGCTGTTTTTTCGTTTTCCCTGGTTTCCTGCCATTTCTCCAAAATCACTCAAAGTGTTCTAAAAAAAGAATTTGTGGATTATGAACGTCTATGAAATTATTGGTACAAAATGCATAACACTGGGAAATACTGTAAATATAAATTCTTGCATTTCTAAGAAACATGTTTGCATACAGGGATGTTTTGCATGCTTCCATGAGCTTGAATGCCTCGTTTCCAGCAGAGAATGGTTTCTTTCTTGGGTGCCAGTCTGACAGCCTGAGCGTTGTTCCAGGAGATGGATTTTAATTGCTTGTGTTTTGGAAGCAGTTGCGCTGTGTGTGCAACTGCAGGAGATAAATGTTTCCATTTGGTTCTCGCATTAGTTTTTTCTCCTTAGTACAATGGACAATAGTTCCAAAATGTGATTAATTAAGCAGACTTGCACACCAAATGTTCAGACGATAATACAAAACAGTACGACATAAACAGAACCTAGTCCTTCGATTACAGAATTTCTAGATGTTTTGAGGGAGTACAACTATGTTGGTTTTTGTGTATTTTTATTCTACGCGTGAGTGTGACCAGAGATAAGTTCGAGGACCAGGGAAATGATTAATGTGTTCATATTCCTTAAAAGTTAGGGCGAGCTTTATCTCCAAAAGTTTTCGGGCCTCAATATCTTAACCGTTGGAGTGATTTTGCCGCGTTTGGTGCTAATGAACCGACTCAAGGATATTAATCTTGTATATGATATTTTACTCGCTTGGGGGAGTTTTTTTTATGAGAAACACTGTTTTTTGGACATCACTCAATTTGAGGAATTAAATCAAAGCAATTAGCTTGTAAAACATAGAGGATTTGGGCTTTTGGGGTATATTCCCTTGCTCTCCCGGTATCACAGCTGGGTCTAGTTACTTATCTGCAATGGTAATTTGTTTGGCAGAGGAATGAGCTCTACTATCATTAATTTATTTTATTCTTAAAGGTAGTGTAGTTTCTTTGCGTATACTGTTAACTTATAAGAAATGACAGTGACAAAAGTGTAAAACTGTTTAACTGCTACAGAAGACTTATTATACAACTTTATTTTTAGTTCTTAACTAATGTAAAATTTTGAAGATTGTTTTGGTCAAAAATCCACATCTTTCTCTGACCACATATTATGATTAAATAGAACTATTTATAAATTTTTATTAATTTTATAATCATGTTGTAAAACCTCATATTGCTGAGTTGCAAATAACAAAAAAAAAAAGGAATCAGTTACTTTGCAAAAAGAAAGAGTCAGGCCAATGTATTATATGGAATGAGAAAAAAGATTACCGCAAAAAGTCTGATGTAACATGTGCAATGTTACAGATCAGTAGCAAGAGCACCACTTCAAAAATAATGTCAGAAATATAGCCCATGTCTACAGTTTGGTGTAATTTAGTTTTGTGGATATCGTTTTGGAATTTTGTCATAATTTGGGCATTTTTGACAGATTATCACTGTTAAAAATGAGGAAAAACATTAGAAATGTTGACTTCTTTTTTTATTTGGGCCTGTCCTTCCACTTGAAATTTGTCAAGTAGCATTTGCATAATCAAACAAACTACCAGAAAATAGGGTGAAAACTAGACTTGTCTACCTTAAGTCTTAAAATTTATTTTGCACTTAAATTGCATTAGCATCAGCTCATACAGCAATGTCCTTCAATCTGCATATCAAAAATGTTCTCCCGACCTCTCAAGATGTTTATACCAACAGAAAATCATAAGTCCTCTTGCAACCTTGTTTGGACTCCTTCCAATAGTAAAATATATTCCCACTGATAAACCCTATCATATTTGGTGTAGGTGGTTAATAAAATAGATATGTAGGACTCTAGATAAAAGAAAAAATGAAAATGTAGATCAGTTTTTCGTTGCTCAGCTGAGGGACGCAGAAAGATGTGTTCAAGGGTACCAGATTATTAACCATTTATATAAAATAAGTCTATACTTTAACCTATTGGCGGATATATTTCCCTTGCTTTTTTTTAAAATTAGGCTTCCATTTATAGAAGAATAAGAACAATATTGTCTATAAGAGCAGTGTTGATTCTACGGAAGGTCTGCAAACCTCCCTCTGTATTCAAACCCTCTCAAGATGCATGAAAACTTCAATTATCAAAGGCAAAGGCTGTATTAGCATCGCTCTAAGTAGATTTTAACCAGTTTGTTATTTGCTTTGTGCCACAGAGCAATGGAAGGCTTATTGTTATTATGGTTTAAATGAAGAACGCTTCTCATAAACTCAGTACTCACATGCATTTTATTGATTTGTGGGCAAATTTAATCAGGTTTAAGGGTTGAACAAATTGCACTAGCAGTCTGTGTTGATACTCTTCCATAATTTCACACCTGCAAGAGGTTGGAGAGAAAATCGATCTTTAGTGTCTCTCAAATCAACAGCCTCTAGGCAGATGTCCCATGATTCGTTCAGTCATACCCACCCTACCTCCTGTCCTCTACTCTAATGTCCACTTAATCTGATTTTGGGTCAACGTTGCATGCCGGGTGATTAAATATTGATTCAGTCAGTGTTCCCATCACCTCTTCAACCGCTCATCAAATATTGAAGAGAAGGATTGCAAAAGAAATAAACATGGTTAAGGACTATTTCCTGCGGCTGATGGGACTTCAGGGACTGGAACTTCTACCCAACGTCTATTGTGTCAAAGGAAGTCGATGGCTGAGGATTATTTATTAAGAAACTTTCTCTCACAGTCAGCATCAGGCACACATGCAGTCTGTGATGACACAAAATGTCAGATTCTGAATATACGAGGAATCATTGAAGACTTGGTTCCATAATTCACTCGTAAGGTGCCAAACTAAGCGAGACAAAGCAAATTTATTTATATAGGATCTTTAACATTTAAAATGCTTTACTGATGCATAGAATGAACTGAATAAATTCTACTTTCTAAAAAACATCATCAAACAGTTACATCACCAGGGGTTGTGTGTGTGGCTGAACGAAGCACAATGTCAAAAGTTTAATGCTATTATGGGAGGCATTGAAATATTTTTTTACGGATTATGTAACTGTGGTGACTAACCATAAGTTTGTTTTTTACAGTTTTGTGTTTCCATGGTTACGGCTTGAACATTAACTCATTGCGACATTTTCACAAAACTTCATATGTCTCCCTTGCACTGGAAATGTTGTGTTTGATATACTGAACAACAAAATTCAACTAAAATCACTTATTTCCTACTGTCTATCTCGGATCAGTGAAGATAATCACATAATGTTGTAGTTTTCAGAACATGAGGCTTTTTGTTTTATTTATGGCAGTATTGTGAGGCAGAGACAGATTTAACATCAGGGAGGGGGCCTGAAAGCCCATGAGAGGGAGGGGTTGTGAGAACCAATTTTTGCTCTCACTCTGGCTGGCTACTTTTGATCCCTACTCGGCCCTCTCCTCTTCTTTCTCCCCGGTGCCGGCAGCAGGTTGAAACCTCTCTCACTCCCACACAAACGACATGGGCTTACTAGCATCTTGAGTGGGTGGACATGGTAAAGACCAAAGGAGAATTGATTAGACGCTGAGGTAGCACCCTCTCCACAGTAACATGTGGCATCTAACAGACCTCCCTGTTGTTTGAATGAGACACCAATGAGCCATAACAATATAACCACTGACACAAAGGAAGAATAAGATTGATTATTACAGTGGCACCTGTTAGTGGGTGGTACATATTTGGCACCAAGTGGAAATTTTATCCTGAAGTTCAAGTTTGTCTGGTTTTCAGGTAGTTAATTGTGAAACTTGTTTTACTGACATGTGCCTGATTTGGAAGTAATTATGCACTTAATTTATTTTCCGTCCTTCTATTTTTATTCAAAATGTTTATATTTTGATAAGAGGAGATGAATACAATGAGATACCACACCCTGCTTAAAATACCTTATTTGGTCGTATTTAACATATGTACCGTAAACAGCATATTTTCAATAATCATTCAATTAAGTTGTGAATAAAATGTAAAGCCTATCACGTTTAAATGGCTGCTTTACCTATTCAAGATAGTATGATGATGCAGAAAGTAGTTAGATTGGGAAGGAAAAATCATTTAGAAACAGATTATCAATCTTGCATTAATAGAAGATGGGCTGTATTGAAATTTGGGTTATGATGATTTTTCATTTCAAACATGTAGTTCCCCAGGAAAAATGTTTGGGAACCACTGGTCTATGTGACCGGGTCAATAGAAATGGACCGACTGAGCAAAGACCAGTGCTGGTTGGCACAGTAGTTAATTGTGACATGATGATGAATTCCTCTGTCAAGGTAGTAATGTTTTCACTTGCAGCAGGATTACTGAAAAATTACCTTACAGATTTTTCTGAAAACCAGTGGGAAGGTTAGGCATTTTGCAAAGAGGAGCTATTTAAAGGAAAGGTCCTTTTGAAAGATTCTTTCAAATCCTTTAATACTATGACATCTGCCCCCAAATCAATCTGTCATTATGTTGTGACAGTGGGGTTTTGTTTGATCAGTCACGGGAGGAACACGGACTGTGGTAATGGTCCCAGGGAGAGAGAGAGTCAAACTAGAACAGATGTCATGAGTGAAACCAGTTAATTGCCCTCCTTTCTCTGCAGTAACAATTGACTAGAAGAGAACCAGTCCGAGAGATGACAAAAGAGCCTTAAAGCTGAATAGCTTATGATTTACAAAGGTTTAGGGCATGTGCGAAAAATGGAACCCTGGAGATTTGGAGTAGATATAGATAAATAAAGACCTCTACCCTAATGGAACCCTGAGCTATTTTGATGGCTCACCAGCCTTGTTAGGATTTGGATTAGGGTGTTTTCCTTGAATTAAGAGGGGCATCTGAGTATTCGTGAATGCATACGTTGCATATTATACCCTTACAGTTGCCACGTTGTTTTTCAAACACCAGCATCATTTTGAGCTGTCACAGAAGCTATATTATTGATTTCTGTGAGGATTTACCATGATGCATTATCAAAATCACCAAAGATAAAGCTTGATATGTAAGAGTTGGTATCTCTGTAACTAATGGCAATAACTTACATCAAATAGTAGCATAAATGATACATTCTTAAACTCGCAAAGCTGATATTGGTTGGTTATTTCTTAGAAACCCTTCATCTGTAAACAGCAACGCACTGGAGCAATTTGAATAACTAGTGATTGAATTTGTGATTCAAAGTTCTGGAAAAAGTTTTTTCTTTTGGAAAGTAAACGTGGGACAGAAGTTTGCTGGAGCAAAGTCTGTTCGTATCTTTTTAGAAAATTCTGTAAATGCAAGGTGTAAATACATAATTTTTTTTTTTTGTAAGAACTGATGTGAAGATGATCCTGTTGCAATAACCCTGAGCGGAGATGTGTCTGCACACAGCTGCTTCCATTCACAGCCCTGTCGCATCAAACTGTCCCGACACTAAGATCTGTAGAAAAATGAGAGTTGAACTTTCATGTATCCTTAGAAGGATCATTTCGCGTAGAGTGTTTTTGTTGCATTGCGCTTTCCGCGGTGAAGATGCGAGCAGACCGAAACAGCAGCCACCCGACAAATCCCATGCAGAGTGCCCAAACCTCTCTCTGACAATGGCAATGATTAGTGCTCCACTCCAGCCCATAATGAGCACATTTGTCTTCTGGCAGGGGAAGCATTGATTCTCTGTAATGTGACACGAAGCCATGCAGTTAAGAAGATGCCTGCTCTGAAACACCGGCACCACCCCAAGCTATTCATGCTGGATGTGAAGTGGAGATTCATCTAACAGAACACCGAGGAGAATGCATATTTTAATATTTATTCTTAGTCCAACTTAATGAAATAAATTCACACATCAGAGCAAAAAGTATGACATTCTTTGGTACTTCCTGACAGCTCCGTAGGGGCCTTGTATGTTAAACATTAAACTTCTTTTACTACTTCTAATTTGAATAACTCTATAAATCTGTTATACTTTAATAATAAGTCCAATCAAATTCCCATGCACTCATAGAGCTATTCCAAGCAATTAGAGGGAAATAATGGAGAATGTTTTTAATTCAGGACCCAACCGATGTAATGGAATGTCAAGTAATGACATAACACAATTCATTTTAGACATTAATGGCATCCAAGTGAACTGCAATTTTGGCAAGCTATTAAAAATGGTGTTGATATTTATATAACTATTTAACTATCCAGGTAGATCGCTGACTTAAGCCAGTCAACAAAACATTTTTTGAATCTGCTTGCGATTCAATGTTAATTTCTGGGTACAGAATATTAGCAGAATTACCAGAATATTTATCCTAATATGGTCGCCAGGAGGGAGGCAACAGGACTTTAGTCGGGGGCATCTGTGCTTGACGGAAACAATGGCGACAGAATGCCTGTAGGCGGCAACAGCCACAGTGGCGGGGACGGGTGCTTCTGACTGATTTCAGGTCGACAATGGCGTTTGGGGTCGGACCATGGACAAGGAGGGGAAAGTGGAAGAAGAATTGGAAAAGGGAAGCTCCACGCACTCCAACCTCCGTCTACCAACATGTCCTCCCTCCACGATTCATGCCCTTCTTCCTGTGCTGACTGCTGTGCATCTTTATCGATCCTTCCCCGGGTTCACTTCCCGGGTTCACGGGAATCCTTGTTATGACTTTCACTTCATCTAGATAATCAAGTCTGATAATCTTCTCTGTGCTAGAAAACAAAAAACAAATGCAAATGACACCTTATTTGACCTCCCGGTAGCGAAATAAAGAACCAGAGGGTGTGTTTCCAGGAAACATACCCTCATTGTAGGAGTTCATACACACCACTAATATTGTTCCTCGCCACCTTGAATCTATCTCCCTGGTGAACTGTAATAATTGAAATGTAGCAGCAACTACAGAGAATGCAGAGGAAGAGCACAGGAAGTCACAAGGTGGGCAGAGAAAGAATGTGCCAGTGAAGGAAGATGTGTACAGCCAGCTGTGTATCACGAGGATAATCAAACCTACTAATAGAAAGATTAAAAGAAGTTAATCAGGGACTGTTTGTCTCTCTTGTGCATGTGAGTACAACCATTCATGAAGAGATGAAGAAATGTGTCTGTGCAGGGAGCGAGTACATGAGAAAGTGTCTGAAAGATGGAAGAGGAAAACTGAGAACAAGAGTCAATGGTTTTCACACATCTGTGAAAGAGTCTGTAGATCTGATTCGGCTGTTGTAATTGAGTTAATCTGCTCAGTGAATATGCCGGCCCTGAACTAGGTAGTATTTGCATTTATCCCAGTTATCGCTTGTATTTCTGCACACCCACTCTTTGCTCATGACTTCTTTTCTTGATCCATTTTACATCCTGTCTCCCCTCAGCTATAATTACATTTTACTAAGACCTGCCCTGAACCCACCAATCCCTCGTCTATCCGTTGTATCATCCACCCATAGAGCTGGAGTGCTGCAGTCTTAGTCATAGCAGACGCTGCATCTCTCGCTCTGAAAGGCTTCCATCACCGTTCTCACTCAAGAAGCCCAAGGTTGCAACTCGGCAAAGTGCAGTAAGGCGAGGCTAAATTGAGCCGAAGCTCTGCACACAGCCCCCGACGCCTGATCATTTCCAATGGCAACCAAAAGCGGATGTAGATTGGTCGCTATGCCAACTTGACTGACCCTTTGGCCATTCCTCCTCCCTCCTCTCTCCTCGTAGCATCCTCCCATCCCACGCAAAAGAGCAGAAAAAGGTATGAGAGACAGAAACCACAAGAGACTCATCCAATTTACACTAAATCTTCCAGAGTCGATTCAGAAGGCCTTGATCCTCCTCACAGATTTACTGGCACACAAACACTCACACATACACACACACACAGTGCTGCATGGAGCAGATACCAGAGAGTGCCGCCTCGTCATCGCTCCCGCTGATTTCTTTGTCTTGGGACACTCTGATCCTGCCAGAGCAAATATCACCATCCAACATTTCAAAGCTTCATGCTGCTAGGGTCTATGCAGGTGAAATAGGCAGCACTCCATCTTTCTACAAGTAGGATTATCAGTCATCATCCTTAATAAATACCAGCCGCTAGCTACTGGAAGCTGTCCACCTCTTAAGCGGTTATTATTAAGAGTCTCTGACACGATTTATGACTCATCCAAGACTTTTAATTAAAGCAGCACTGGGTATTTATGGAATGTTTCACAATGATGGAGCTGAAACGCTGAGGAGCAATCTAACCTCCGTAAATTGAAATGCCCAAATTTTGCTGAAGTTTAGTCATGGATTTCCGGGTGTGATCTGCGCTCAGAGGCAGAAATGAAATAACAAGAGGAAGAGTGTTGGACCCTTTGTCTGTTCTGCATCACAGCCTGACTGCTGACTATGAGTATGTAGTCTACAGCTTATTGATAACTTCGCAGGATTATTATGGTGATTTTAGCCCTCTCTCTAAATGGTTGCCAAGAAATAGCTTGAATTTTGGCACACTACATAGGAACTGAGCAATAAATATATTTTAGCCATTCATCCCCGTCAAATAACATGGTCAATAAAGAGGCGGATCGATAATGGCTATGGATGAACTTGCCGGCAAAGCTCTTTCATGACCCGGTCATGGTTTTCCTACAATGAAACACTGACGAACAGGCAGGAATATCGATACCACACTTCAGAAGCCTTTCTTCTTCATTGTTGTTCCGCCCAGCAGCCGTAACTTCCCATAGTCTATTTGCCACCATGTTTGTAAACTCTGTCCTCCTATTGGTTATTTCAGAACTGGTCAGGAACGATGAAAAAAATATTCTAACATGATTTACATAAACCCTTTGCTGTTTATTATGTCATACTTACACGACCCAATCGTCATACACTCTCCATGTTAAGGCCAAACTGAAAAAAATGTATTGGCTATTGAGGCAAGAGAGAAAACCATATTAAACAAGCTTTTTAATCAGACTTTTCAGCTGTAACTACGCCGTCCTTGCAGGTACCCTAACTGCTGCTGGATCATAGCGCCATTCAGCAGCATTTGTAGTTCTACAGAAACCATCCTATTCTGTAAAATGTATTTCACACCACTATATAAACCAAGATGTATAAATATATATAAATATGTATTTCACCGTGGATATATTGAGTGTGTGTCGGTGTGTGTTTGAGTTCAGTATTGATAGGATTTGGAAGAACAAATCACCCGTTATTTTCAATGAACGATCTAATCGCATAATCTTCAGACTCCTCTCCAATCATCTGTATTATAACAGCAACAGAAATTACACCCACACTGTCATTCCTGAAAGCAAGGGTATTTCCCAAAAAGCCCCCTATCCCATGTGTTGTACAAGCAAACCCCCTAATTCAACTCCTCAAACTAAATATTAAATGTTTTCCAGAAAAAAGCTCCCCCCAGTAAGTCAAAAATGAACTATGAAATTAAAAAAAATGATATATACAAGATGGATCTCCTTGAGTGAATTCATATGTAACATATTTGGACATAATTAGAGCAGTAGAAAAATAATGGCCCAAGAACCTTTTGAGCTAAAGCTCCCCCTAGTGTCCGATATATACATTTGACAATTCCCAAAATCAATCCAGTTATTCCTCCCACTGCGGTCCATGAGGTTATAAAATTTGAAAATGACCCATTAAACATTTTTTCAGTTACCACAGTAACAAGGGGGGATCTGCGGTAGTGAATGTGACTATTTTCATTCCATTTATATCCCAATTTTTCGGGAATATAAATATTTAATTATTTACACCACACCATATATTCATTAGCCTGTATTGCTTACTTATACTGTCAAACTTATCCGAAAGTTTGGGGGTTGTTCAAAGAGTCAAGCAGAATAATAAATGAGCCACTTCTGACTACTACTTCTTCTATTCTTGCAGCGCCATCCAAGGGTGCTCGGTCCATCCAGACGCACAAACTGCATTTATTGGGTTGTGGTCTATCCTCAGGAGTCATTTGGCAACAACAGCCCTAAAACAACCAAGATTCCAGTACTTGAGTGCACTCAGGAAACAATTGCCTCATGACTAGAAAAGTAACGGATGGCAAGACGCGACACTGTCAAGAAACAGATCGCCAATGAAATGGTTCTCATTTTAAGGAAATAAGTCACATATCCCAAAGCCTGTTGTTTCCATTAATATCAATAGTTGGCAAAAATTAATATTCTATTATAAACTGAATTAAGAAGGATGTTTTAAATAGTCCACTGATCATAAACAACAAAATCTCTGCAACTAAATTCCATTTGGGCATTGGGGATACTATATAAAGACTGCATTTTTTGGGGGCGTGAACTGTTCCTTTGCAGCAACTTATATCATTCTTATTGTGTTGATTACAGGGTTGATGGTTGAATTTAGAAAGCAGAGGTTACAGCATCAGTGGAGAAGAGGCGTTGGTTTCCAATGGTTTCTGGTGGGACGGATTCAAGCCTCTGTGTTATAAATAGAACAAGGCTGTGTTTTATCTCTCATGATTCTAATCATATTTTTCTATAAAATAAAAAAGATTGGGTTATATACTCATTTAAAAATCACTGTTGATTTAAGATAAACCACTGAGTCAACCTGACCTTTCCTTAGTCGTCACAAACACTCTCCTCAACAAAATTATTGTAGACATTTCTCTGACAAAAACATTGGTCACTGGTTCGGCAGCAGACGTTGTGATTTTCTGGTTGAGCTTGGGCAGCTCAAGGAGAAAGTGGGGAAAGAAGAGAGTATTTCCCATTATCTCTGCTGAAATTGCCTCGGAAGAGATTTTCTTTAAAAAAAAACCCTGCAACCTCTTTTTATATCCTTGCAATCTCCACCATCTGTCTCGGCACACTCCATGTCATTGTTCCACCGGTGTTCCTCTTGATCTATTTCTGTCTGCAGCTCATCAAAGACCTCCGGAATGACTCATAATTCAAACACGTGTAGACACTAAATACAAATAATCCAGATGTTCACCAGGTTTCCAAAGCTAATATATTGAATTTTGAATGTGAGTATACTGGCTGAGGGATGTTCTGTAGGACATGACGCTTGCCTGAACTTTCTTACTGCTCTGGGTTTAAATTTGCCCATTTTGAAACTCAGATTTTGCATTGAGAGGGAACATTTGTTAGTATAATCCTTCATCCTTCAAGGCAGCTGCGACTCTGAGCTGTGTTGAGAGTTGTTATCTCAAGGGTTTTTATAACTCTGCTTGTACTGGAAATGTATCTGATGTGATCCCATACTATCTACATTCAAGCACAGTCCATAAGTATGAGTTAATTATGGATTTTAGTCAGGATTTCTTCCTCTTGGAAGTATGAGGGCTGCAAATCCACCATGAGATAAATCCACTGAATCCATGGACACGTCGGGATACTTTCAACATTTTGATCAATAATGAAACTACTTGACTTGAAAAACAAACTTTCATGAAATTTAGTGGAAGAGTAGGCTAAAGTGTAACTGTTGAATGTTGGAGTTAATCTGGGTAAAATGGTGGTTCCACAAGTTTTTTTGGAACTTTAGCAGAAGCCATTTTATTGGAGCACATCTCTTATTGGACTTTTTTTTTTTGGATTCGAACCCCGTACCTTCTTGCTGTGAGGCAGCAGCGCTAACCACTGCGCCACCATGTCACCTCTTATGCCGATTATGAGTCACTATTTCTTATTGAAAAAAATGAGATACACAGAACCATAGGTCAAAGGGGCCACTGAGAAGGAGGCCTTAACCATGGCTATAGAAAAAGTCTTATTCAATGTTATTTAGGCATATTAAAACATTTAAGGACTTACTAAACAGAATGATTTAACTTTGTACAAGCAAAGAAAAAATCTAATAAGGGTTGAATAGCTTTCTAAAATATATTTTACCGAAACATTTAAGAGATTTAGCAGGCACCGGATGAATAGAAGATTTGTAAAGAGTCCCATATAGCCACCACATTTGCAGATGGAAAAAAAATGTAGTGAAGTAAAATATGCAGCAGTAGCTTGAGTGGTTGATGGGTCTCAGCCTTGCAGGAGAGCAGGCTACTTGATGGTCAGTTGTGCAGGTGAGTTGGCACCAACGAAGTGTGCGGAGTCAAGCCCAGATTTACAGAAATACAAAGAAAGACACTAACAAGAAATAGGAGAGTAAAGATTCAAAGGCTGCTAAACTTCTGGTTCTGTTCTGACGATAACCCTATTCACATGGAACCAATATTAACGGAGGGCCTCATGTGATTTATAAATCATACTCCCACATCTGTGTTTGGTGTGTTGCATTCACACGGGGTAAATGGCATGTACTTATACAGCACTTTTCTAGTCTGCTTGACTACTCGAAGCGCTTTTACAATTTGAGTCAGCATTCACACAAACATTCACACAGTGATGATGGTGGCTGCCATGTAAGGCACCACATGCTCATCACGAGCAGTAACCATTCACGCCATCATTCACAGACCAATGGAATAGTCATTGGGAGTAGCTTGGGGTTCAGTATCTTGCTCAAGGACACTTCGACATGTAAACTGCAGTGGCCGGGGTCCAAACCACTGACCTTCAGATAAGTCGCCCCACAAAGTCTGTCTGATGAGCAAAGTCTGTATTTCCCTTGAATTTACTGACATATGATGTCAGTGCTCTCCCTAACATTTGCTGATGCAACAACGAGCAAGCTTTCAGTGCCGTGGACCAGCACTGACAGCTGACTCGATGCAACAAAGCACTGACAGTGCTGTGGACCGGCACTGGAGGTTGGACGGATGGGTTGGCAGGTCACTGGAAGCACGATCGTTGCGTCGATCGCGCCTCTAGTCGGGCCAACTGTGTATTTGGCTAAATAAGGTGGCTTATTTCTGTGGAATCTTTATTTACAAATAGCAAGCATGGCAGATTTACATGGGTTTAATATCAAAGACGTCCTACGCAATTATGTCACTTTGTCAAAGCACCATCAAAACCAATCTCAGGTAGACTCACAACCATAATCCTCTGTATGATGTGAGCGGCACAAAGGTAGGCTCATACTGCTCCTTCCATATTGCCGCCACTCAAATCCGATTATCAAAACGTGTTGTGCTTTGGTGGAAAGAAACTCAGACACTGCTTTTTCATTCTTTTAATTTGCCCCACTGAGGATAAACACTTGAGACACATGGAATTTGATTAATTAAAATTAAAGAAAAATGAATATAAAGTTTCCAGATGAATCATGAATGAAACAGCATTAACAACCCTCGTGCGATCCTACACACACACACACACACCTATAACCTTTGAAATGCATCCAGCAGTTCTGCGCAATTATTTCCCATATGCCGGAGAGACGCTGCCATCCACGCTGCTTGTCTGCTTCTGACATTCGCAGGATTATTAAAGTCATCAATCATGTGTCTCACACACCTGTGTTTTTATCAATCTTCTGATGTTATGATTGTGTGACATTTGGCTGAGGTATCGGTCTTCTGTCGGCATTATTATGATATGCATTCTAACCATTATCATCTGTTTAATATCCAGCTGAACGTAGGTTTGACAAGATGTCAAAAAACACTGAAGTCTATATGAACATTTGGAATGCTCAGATTACAGTATCCAAATAGGAAGTTGCAGTGACTTGATGTTTAAGCAATATCAAAAGTCCCGTGTGAAATATTTGTAGCATTTAGCCGTGAAGTTTCATATTGTACGACGTATTTTACACATTCAGCACACCGGTCACTATTCAAGAGGCTACAGTGGCCTTCAGGTGTCAAAAAAGGTGTCATCCAGCAGACTGTCATGCGATCAAGTAAAGATATTTAGAAATGTAAAATTATAGTTAACATACTTGAAAACGATTATAATTTGTTCAGAATTGTAGTAATGTTGTTGAGGCTGCTCTGTCCCTCAATTGGAGGTGGGAGTGGTGTATGGAGAGGATGTGAGGGGGTGGCAGCATGAATCTTGAAGGCAAAGAAAGTACACATGAAGACTGGACAGCTGCCGTTGTTGATTGATTGCCCCCCCCAGAAGCCAGAACCTTCTCCTTGAGAACTAACGGTGCTACACCAATATACTGCACAAAACATCATTAATTCCAAATAATACATTTATTGATTCACATTATTTGATATGAATAGTTCTTTAGAAATGGATTTGCTTAATTTATGTGGTTTTCATGTCATTCTGCTACCTAAAGTAGATATTATGGTCTGTCCATACAGCACAGATCTGTGCATCATTGTTAATACATTCTCCGGTTATTGTTCCGCTTTATTGTTGCATGAATTATTTAGAGGAAACTGAAGCACACCGATTTGAAGGTCCTTTCATAATAGAGAACAATACAACTCTCTGGTTTCCATGGGATTCAAAACTGGGTTTCCTGGTTGTTGCTGGTGCACATTAGAGAGAGCATCTGCATGGGATTAAAATCTCTCATGGGTACTGATGTTAAATTTATAATGACAGGCGTGCTGTTGCTTTTCTCATCTTGCCTGCTCAGATTTCCCCAACATGTACAGTAAATGTAGCCAGTCTCCTGGGCTGGGATTTTGAAACACTAACCTTTTGTCTGCCATTAGTCATCTCAGAGTGTCCTGGTCTGATATATAAGCAGGTTATCTGCAATGATCTTCAAAATGAACTGACCCAGACATTGTGGCGGATAAGGGTATTAGAGGACAGCTGTGTGGTAGAGATAGGTGAGACCGAGTCATTGACAGCAGAAGGCGACTAAGGAACCTGAGATAGAATTTCTCAGACAAACAGATATAGACGGGGGGAGACAAGCTGTGCATTCTAATTGGCTTTGTCTTCATTAGGATCTGCTAATGATGTCAGTTGAGACAGCTCCAGGTCCTACTGCCACTACCTCTGAGACTAACCTCTAGTTAGTTTATTTTCTCTGCCGTCACCAATAGAGCACAATAACCCAAACAGTACAAACACAACTAAATATAGAGGTGCAGTTTTAATGATTTTTGTTGAAATAGCCTTTCTAAATGGGGGTTCTGTCCGGCTGCTATCAATCTGACATCATGAAATAATTAGAAGAAACGTTGCATCATTTTGTTTGCCACTTTTTCCTCATAGTGTCAGCAAATGACTATGTAAATATCCCATATCCCACCAATATCCAGTGCTAGTTTTGTTTCTTTTCCATTAAGGGTGATCATTTAAGCCATCAACTTAGTCATCCAGTGGTTGTTTAAAAGCGTGGGAAGTAGAGGGACAGGACAAAGACAGGGAGAAGACACTGTGATGACATCTGCTTGATGTATGTACGTGTGCACATGTTTACCAAGGATACATCCTTTATTCTCCCTTTGAGTCTAGTGTGGTATCAAACTGCACACTTGACAACATGTCATCAGCGAGGGTACAGAGTAATTGATTTGCTAAAAAGTCAGCACTAAAAAGTAAAAGTAATAGGATCGAACTGGTGCTTCGATGGCCTCCATGGCAGGTGTATATGGTGTACCTCGATTATGTCCTCATAAAAAGCCTACGTTTGAGAATTATCTCACCAACTTGCGTGAAGTTTTCTCCAGGATTCATGGGGTTAGGGTTAGGGGTGCAGGCCCCAAACTAATATCAATCAAATCCATACGGCCAGTCCAGAGAGTAGCAATCGACTTCCTCGAGCTAAGAGAAACAGATATGTTATTAGTTGGAGTCTACTTCCCAAGATTTATTAACATATATGCTCTTCCCAATCAGACAGCCCAGTCATCAGCACAGGGTTTATTTGAGGACAATGTGATGGTGCATGGCATTCCGTAAGTGCTGCCCAGTGATTGAGGACGACAATTTGAAAGTGAGATTGTGCAGAGACCACTCTTGGGTATTAAGAAAACACGCACCAAACCTAATAATCCCAAGTCAGACTGCCTGGTTGAAGGCTTCAACCGGACTCTCATTGACCAGCTGGCTACATTTTTGCTTGCCTGTGGGCGAGTGGGATGACTATCTGGGGCAGGTGGCTTTCGCCTATAACACATCTGTTCATTCATCCATAAACTACAAACCTTACTATCTTACTGCAGGTGAGGAGGCAAGTGGTGCAGTGGATGTGTTAGTATCATCTCAGATGGGGTGTTCGGGCTTGTCCTTTTCTCACGCTGACTAGTTTGCCTCTCTGGTGGGGAGATGGGAGACTGCTTTTGCCGATGGTGTGAAGGCGCACTAGAAACAAAAGCTGTACTACGATTGAGAAGCCTATCCTCAGACGTATGCATTAGGAGATCTGGTATGGCTTAAAAAGACCAAATGAAACTCACTCATACAGTTTTCAAGTCGTTTAATGTGAAAATTGTTCACTACGTGCCCGATTAGCAAGTTAAAAGGCACTAAATTTCTTTCAAAGACTGGTTGCCTACTCAAATTCAATACATTTTCTTATTTATAAAGATGCCTAATTAAACTGTTTTTATTTTGATAAGAGGGGAAACAAACAATGAGATACCAGACCCAGCCTAAATTAACTTAATTAGTCGTATCTGTAAAGTATATACAGTATATAGATAAGCATTCGATGAAGTTGTAATTTAAATGTATAGCCGATCACTTTGAAGTGGATTCTTGCTTCAAGATAATAAGATGATGCAGAAATGGTCAGTAAGGTTCATTTATGCACCTTACAGCCCTTATACACCCAGGTCTACTGGGATTTGGGTCTCAATGGTTGTTAATATTAAAAATATGGGCTCCTCAAAACAAATAGTTTGGGAGCCACTAATCCAAGTTTATGTATACATTTTATCATTTAATCCCGTTTCTCACTTGCCCTTGCTTGTATATTTCTTACCATTTCTTATTGCCTTCTATGAACACCAGCCTCCCATTATATGCATGTCCTCATGTCCCAGTTGGTGTTGTATCCTCATGTTGCTCAACCAAGCCCTCATCATCTCTCGCCTCATCAACTTTAGGGTCGTGCCCAAAAGCACAACCCTAAAGTTGTGCAGATAAAAGAGCAGCATCCGCTACTCTACGATCACCTAAAGAATAGGTGAATGAGAATGTCATTTTTGGATGTCTTAGTTGTCCAAATTTCTTGGGCTTTTTGTGGAAAATCTTTAATTTCCAGATGATTTTGTTCATTTCCTCCAATACAATTACTCTCCACTTCAGCTAAAACATGAACTGCCAATCCTCACAGTCACTGCAGGAAAAGCAAACTAATATCCAGACTAAAGCTAATGTGAACATGTTGTACACAGAGCCTTTCCGATGCTCTTCGAGCAGAATAAAAGTACCAATAAGTACTTGTCTTTTACATTATCACACCGTTCAGCTGTTATGGGTCATTATATTCACTAAATTTACATCAGAGGAACAACTCACTCAGACAGCAGCAGAAGCACGAGTCAATACTGCTGATGGGTTTTTATGCAAAATTAAAGAGTAATCTCCGTATTGTGTTTACATACCACGGATACATTTGCATGAACACGGCACTTCTACAGAATCCCATTATTTAATTTTTCTTTTCCCAATATAACAGCACATTATTAAAGCCTATTAAACCACGACCGTCGCATGCAGAAACGAGCATGAGGTAAATTCTCTGTTTGAGTTAGCATTAATAATTTGTCCCAGTATTAGAACTAAAATTTGGTTGTAGCTGAGCTGTAATGCAGCAAATACAGGGAGGGGAATGATTAATGGATAGGTCACAGACAGAGAGCGACTATTAACGTCCATTCATCCCTCATTCTAGACTGCCTCTCTGTTTCTGCTATAATGTCCTGCTTCTATACAACTCTGTGTGTGTGTGGTTTACATGTAACACATCAGAACATCATATTTATAAGGCAAATTAATCTAGATACAGTTCAGGTTTATGTTACGGATACATATTGATCTTATTCATGTTCACAGTCAATTTCCTGCACCTTGAAATCTCACAAGCCAAAGATTTGTAATGCTATGACACCCAGGTCATTAAGGCTTTCATGGAAATAGCTGTGGCCTTATTGTGTAAATGTTTATTTTACATGTATTTCAAAAGCTTAATGTAGCATGAATGGCATACCTTTATCCCAAAACATTACAGAGAAATACAAACATCTTGTGTTATTGTTGCAACCTCGGACTGAACAAACATGTCAACATGATTGTTCAGTCTTATTTTATGTAGCCCAGGAAACAGTCCATGATCAGTTAAGTTTCCTCTGATGCTAGAATTACAAATGATCATCCATACTTTTATCTTCTCTTGTTTAGACAACTGAAAGTCTCTTTATAAATGTTGAAGTCAACATAATTTATATAATTGTCAGCTTGTGCAAGATAGAGCAGCTACTTCTTCTCACAAGAAACAGAAAGAGAAACAATATTACTCCTGTTCTAGCCTCCCTTTATTGGCATCCAGTTGCTTTTAGGATTTAAGATGTTATTCATAACTTCAAACCTTGCTCTGGACTCACTGAAAAATATATCTTTGATCTCCTTTCCTTTTTTTTTTTTTTTTTTTTTTATAGGAAAATTTAAAATATTTCTTTAAGTTACCTTTATTCCCAGGATTTCAGCTCTAGGTAATGTGTCAACCCCATCACACCGTTTTGTCTGATGGAAAAAAAAAAGATTTTTCATTTCAAGTATTGGATTTTAGTGTCATAACCCATTCAAATTTTAATGAAAGTTCCTAATACAACTTTGAGTTTTTGAGTTTAAATAATTAAGTGGTACTGAAATGTTATGCCATCATCTTAGAGAGTCCATCTTGGACCTCTAAATGATGTTCTCACTGACCAGGTTTCACAATGGCCTGTTAATGCAACCATCACTCTGTGTGAGAACGAACAAGATATGCATTCATGGATCATTAATTATTTCCCTCAAATGTTACCATTTAAGGTCCAGTGTGTGCAATTTGGCCGGTGTTGGGCATCGCAGGCCTCCCTTTTAGCTAAGTTGCCCTGAGAATTCAACTCGGCTCGGCCGCTAGCCTCACGGCAACAGAGGAATGGAGGATGAGGCGCCTGTAGCAGCCGGGTTGAATCCTCTGGCAAAAGTGCTCTTTTGCTTTTACTTGTTATATATAATTTGTATGATCCTCCTGTTTATCTCCAAACACAGTATCGACTTAATATGTAATCCCTGTCCGTCTGTAACAACACGGAGGCCTCCATAAGATCCGCTTTATGGATATAAAAAGGGCTTTTTCGAAACCAACATTTTTTAAAAATACGTTGAACTGAGAACTTAACACAGAAAATAACTAGTTATGAATATTATATTACATTTATTCAAAGAGATAAAACTAAATATCCCCCAAACTTCCCAAAAGAACGATAAAGGATATAAAACTCAGTTGTTCTTTCTCAGTTTATGGTGCTGAAATGCCCTCTAATATGATGCAGTTTAATTTTTATTTCACGATTTCACTTATTTATGTGCCATATATAGCCAAATCAGCAAAGTTCTACCTTTTGAAAAATATTTTGGAATGGAGATTTAAACAATAATTTGTTAAGCAGATTTATTTTCATTATGAGGGCCTTATTTAACATCGCTAGCGCTATCTAAAAAAAGTTGACCATCATATCCTGATACACATCTCAGAAACAGGGTGGTACTGTTTCAAAACAATAATTTCACAAATGTGTTAAAAACGGTCAATTATTTGTTTTTGTCTGTTCTTATTGGTTTCTAAGAATAAATACTTAATGCTAAAAAAACTAAACTATTTAAATATATGAACTGTATTCTTCTGAGAAATGTTATTTTTACATGCATCTGAAAGTTAAGAAATACACATACATAGTGTAACCTCCCTCCTGAGAATGCATGCAATCAGACCATTAAGACTTCTGTTATATGTGCACAGATTGTTTGAAGTGGTTCAAAAACAATAAAAAATAATGCGACTATATAGATAGTGTTTCAACATAAAAGATATGAGGCTGCTATGGTTCATGCTTTTTTAATTGGATTTTTAGTTGTAATGTAAAAATTGAATCAACTTAGCTGGGATTTAATAAGCTCAGTACAGCCAACAGCTCCCAAGTTAATTAGATCAGAGCGTCCAGACTTGATTTCCAGTAAAGATTTCTATTAAAGTCGTCACAAACATACAGTCTAATCATTACAGCAGATAGCAGCCACATTGAAACAAAGACCAGGGGCTGGAGTTCTTCTGGAAAATAACTGGCGTTCACATTGCAAGCCTTATTGTTCAATTCTTATTTCTGCTCAGATTAGATTTGTTTAACTTGATGGTTCAGATTAATGGTTACGTTGACCCCTTTCTTGCACTAATGTGAACTCATCGACCTTCTGGAACAGAAGTCGTGCACACATTGATATGCGGGACTAATCTACCCTCCCAGCGCTGACAGATGATGGCAGCTTTCAGGACATCCATAAAAGACTGCATGAATTCACATGGCTGCAAATATGAGTCCGATCCAGGACTGAATATGAATTTGACTCAAATCTGATTTGAAAAGAAATGTATTGTTCACACAGCTCGTGTCACGTGAAGGCATCGTCAATAAAGTTGCATATATTGATAATAAATCTCCCTTATAGATTTTTATGGATATTATTTTTCACCATAGGTAATGTCTTATTCAAGATTCAGTTTATCATTATGTGGTATGCCTGTGGAAATGTCAATTTATCAGTGATTTATTTGTTCAGTTCCACACAAGATGCAACTGTCGTAATGGTGGATCATGACATCAAATCCTGAGTTCATGATTTAACATCCCCAAAATGTAATCATCTCTACGATATGCCGAAACCTACCTCTGGGTAAAATGTCTATTGATTTATTTTAGATTTATTGCAAAAAAAATCCAGCTCCAACTGAAGGTTAAGAAATAAGTTTTTATGCCATGTCCTGAGGTCATTACATAACGTTGAGCAAAACCTTATTGCTGGAAAGACTTTGAAGCAAATCCATGCATTCGTTTTTCTGTAATCTTGCAAACAAACAGACAAACAAAGGTAAAAACATAACTTCTTTTCCAGTGGTTCCAGTTTTATGGATGACCAGTGTATGACTCAATGTACAGTTATACAAGTGGATGTTCAATTCCCTCTTTCTATAAACATTACATTAGTAACTTAAACTAGAACTCAAGTATTTTCCCCATTATACTATGGTACATACTGGTATTTAAGAATTGAAAAACCTGAGAGACAAATAATAGCTCTATGGCGCTCCATCTTATGCATATGAGTTATGTGTGAAAGTAAAGATATTATCTCCATCCTTTTGGAAATATTAAATATCTGTCTAACCACTACATTATACCACATTATTTTCTGGCAATGTTTTCAGACATAAACTGTATAGTGATCAACTTTCACAACCTTCCCTTTTTCTTTTTTTTGCTGCTTAGAGCCAGTTTACCCTCAGCTCTCATTAAAACTCGGGTGATTTTCTCTTCATCTGTATTAAACAGACAGGAGCTGCACCTCCAACCATCCAAATATTTAAAGAGGATTTCATGTGGCCAGCAATTTTACCTAACTCATGAAAATTACATTTCTAGTGACTACACTTCAGCCGATTTAATAAGCGGCCGTCATGTCCGCCCTGGAACAAGAGACACAGAGCGGTATAATAATTAACTTATCACCACACACAAGTCCATTATCAGAACCCTGAAACCCTGGAGGGGCGGTGAAGACGTGATACGCAACATGTTGACATTAGTGTAGATACATCAGACACTGTGACATGATTATTCCTTTCCCACTCAGGAGGGAAAAGAATAATTCAGACAGCATGGACCATTCCGTACTCCTGCACATTGTCTGTTTATCCCTGATTCTCACACCTTCTAGGAAGTAACTCCATTTTGGAAGAAGATACTGTGTCACAAAAGTGACTGGACAATTTTTGACTAGACGCAGTAACATTTTGTTGTGGTATGATCTTTTTCACATGATTTAGGGGTTTTTTTAGCCTGAAAACCAGGTTGTGAAATAGGATTCCTACTTTTGAGGGGCCCAACAGAAACAAATGATATCAGATGGAAACCAGCATAAGTGCAGTATAGATACTGTATATACGATTTACATGTGATTCATGTTTGTATGTATTGAAAATACTGCATACTGATATAGATGATTTACTCTAGCTCCCCGGTTTATATTTGCTGGGAAGCTTCACCAACAATCCATGAAAAGTGCTCAATAGTATGAGCAGACCGTTTATGGCTTGGACGGCGCCTAGAGTTTGCTGATGCAGCCTCTTCCTAACTAGATTACAGGATCATGTAATGCAAAGTGATCCAAAAAGATCCAATCACAAGCACTAGTCAATGAAAGGCTCAATGGTCTGTGCCAGTGGATCCTCTCTGCGCAGGAAATCAGCCTTTCAGCTCATTATTCTTAAATATCCATGAAATAAACCCATTGGTTGTCAGGTTGTCAGGAAAGGAATTGATTTGAGGACATCTTTCTTATCTATCTCTATTTTTCTCGAATACAAATCTGGATCTCTGGCTTTTGTGACCAAGTTGGACCTTCTAAAAGGTTATCGGCAGGTTCAGCTGATTCCTAGGGCAAAGGATGTATGAGCGTTTGTTACTACCGACGCATTTTTGAAATACACAGTGATGCCTTTTCGTGTGAGCGCCAGCCACGTTTCAGAGGTTGGTTAACCGTGTTTTGGCAGGGGTTAAGGGTTACAACGCATACCTTGATGACATTGTTGTCTATTCAAGCTCCTGGGGTGAGCACATCGATCAGCTAAAATTGGTATTTCAGAGACTTACTGGCACAAGTCTAACTGCAAATTTATATGTGTGAATATGCCCACGCTACAGTGGTTTATCTGGTTAAAAAAACTCTGTGGAGGGCAGGTAAAGCCAGTTACTTCCATAATTGAGGCCAATGCGTCATTCCAAGTCTCCCGCTCAAGGCATGGGTTGCAGCGTTTTCTGGGGATGGCAAGCTATTAAGGAAACTTTTCCGCCTTCACCGCTCCATTCACAGAATTGTTGAGTCCAAAGATGAAATTCATCTGGTCCTTCGCGTGCCAACATGTGTTTGAGTGCATTAAATCCCACCTGAAGCACGCACTCATCCTTGTAGCACCGTCCTTTGAACTGCTTTTCAGGGTGGCTGTTGATGTGAGTGAAGCAGGAGCAGGAGCAACAAAGACCTTATTGCGAGGAAGAACTGCATTGATTTTGGGAAAAGTCGGTTGTATATTAACGTCATTAGGAGGGACTTTATCACAAACTTCGTAAGCCGTAATTTTTCAGCTTTTTGAATTCATATGGAGCATATGTCTGCTCATATACTCCAAATTTGGTGTATATGAATAGATGAGGAAATCTATCTTGTGTACATCATATTTAACTCTAGTAGTATATTTTAAACACTACATATCTTCAGATTAAATTCGTTTAATTGTTTTTTGAAGTTCATCAGGAGGATTTGGGACTTTCCAATGATAGACCTTTGCTGTCAAGGGAAGACGGCGTACGTTGAGTCTAGTTTGCCTGATAAAAAAATTTACATGTCCATCTCTTGTCTTCTCTTTCCAGCTGCCATCGAAGCCTGCCTGGGTCATCTGCTTAAGAGACGAGCAGCCGGTTTTCTCCGCAGTGACAAGATTGCAGCCCTCTTCACCAAAGTTGGGAAGGTCTACGACACTGTCAACGATGTTTGCCGCAAAGTGCAGGAACAGCTCCAGCTGCAGGCGGACCTCAACAGGTGGATGTTCTTCCCTGACTCCCTTTGTTTTGCCTTCTTTTTGTATGAATTCAAACAAAGCTCTGCCCAGGCAAGAGAGAATGAGAGCTAACTTGTGGCCACTCAAGCTACATTTTAGTTAAATTCATCATTTCTATTATTGAAGCCGAACTGACAAAAGAATCGGAATTTAATTTATGCAAATTTAGTGAATCTGCTCTCCTAATTAGTGATCGAGGATGATAAGACCACTAGTGTAGCTTTAATTCTCACCGGAACATCAGCTAATTGATGTTTTTCTATGTGGGGTGGGGGTGCACACAGTGATTGTGACTTCCTGAAATACATCTTTGAGAATGGGTACAGACCCCTTCAGAGCAGATGGTTTGTCTTGTCATAGCAGGTAAAAGAACAGGTGTAACATAATGGCACTCAGGAGAGCACATGCCTTGCTAAACCTCAACAACTTCTGAACATTTCTTGGTTCAGTATCCATCCGTTAATTTCTGTAAAGGCTTAGCCAGTAACCGCGGGGGAACTGGAGAATTTCACAACTGATGTTTGGCGAGTGCCTCGAACCTACGAATTTATAGGCCACGTTGACATAACTTGACCCAGGTCTGATTCTTTTACTCATATGTGTCTTTTTCATGGCAGTGTGAACAGACCAAACAACAGGGAATCTTATTTTTTTCGTGTTCTGATTTGAGCCACTTCCACATGTGGTTCTAAATCGGACACTGGGGATATTTTTGCAATGCGAATTCAATCTGAACCGTCAGATTGGAATTCATGCAACTTTGACATTATCTTCAATCAACATTTGCCATAAAAACTGCTTGCTTTTCACTCAAAAACGTCTTTATAAACGCTATAAACATTTTCAATATAAGCGTTCAAATGAACTTTAGTGGCTTCATTTTGCTTCTGGATAGGCAGCATGCAGAGCGTGACGTCTTTGTTATTGTTCGTGCTCATGCAGGTCAGTTTAGGGCTCGTAACTGTTCACACTGGAGATTGATATAGGCCACATTTTAAACGTAATGTGAACAGTCACACGAAAAAATCTGATCTAACAAAGAAAAATTGTAACTGAGCACTAACACTGGCACTGGGAACGTAGCTATAGACAAACAACCATTGACAATCATCCACATCAATGCGCACTTCATTCACCAGTCCACTTATATTACATGTTTTTTGACTGCAGTTCAGCGCCAACACTTCACGGCCCCTCTCAGGTTGATTTGAACAACTTAGTTGTTTTGAGGTTCCATCACCTTGTCTTGGTTCACTCATCTCGTGTCAAAAGACAACCGCTACCAAGACTTCTCTCCTCTGTTTGTTTAAGAAAGTGGGAAAAAAACAACAACCTGTTTCCTCATCCTGATTCATGATCCACACCTACATTTAATGACTTTTTATTCATCCCTGATCTGAGCCCAACACAACATAAAATCTGATGCATGACATAATTAATACGATCAATGATAATGTTCGGATTATATTACAGCAAAAATACCAACAAGCAATGCCACTGAGTCGGTGTAATATACATTTTTGGAATATGGGACCATATCTATTGGTAACGGAATTGAACTCATGTTGTATCGTACAGCACCTCCTCTTGTTTGAAAATCTTGTTTGTAAATTGGAACTTGAAAATAAGAGAGCCGTGAATGATCGAACTTATAGTGAGGCATTTACATATTCATAGGGCCGCTTTAGCTCAGTGGGTAGAACAGTAGTCCTTCAACCGGAATACCAATGTTCGTGCCCAGCCCTTGACACAACAAGCAGTGGGTTCTTGAGCAAGAGCGTGAAACTTCAGCTTCCTGTCCGCCGTCTGCTCCCTCAGGGATGGGATAAATTTCACGACTACGTACTGTATCACATTTCATAAATAAAGGAAGGATAATTGGATTATTATTATTATTATCAACGTTTATATGTGTATGTTAGCAAAGCATTTTCTTAGTGTGCGCCAACATAGTTTTCTAAGGGAAAGGTACACACCCCTAATGACATTCATTAGTACTTTTTTATAGATATTATATTTAGATTTTATCAACATTTTTCAACATTTTAAAAATAATAATAATTATGTCATGTCCCATTCCCACCATGACCAGGGCCTTTCTAGGCTGCACCTATAGATAAAGAACTTTATTCCAGCCACTTCATTTCTTCAGTTTCAAACATGACGCTTTAAAAAAATAAATGTTCAGCAGACCTGATTTTATTTCATTTAATTTATATTGTAGTTTCCCCATCAATACCCCGACCCAGAATCCTGGACCTCATTAAAGTCCTTGAACATTTAAAAATTCAAAGTGTCTGTCAGCGTTTGTAAAATGTCCAAAATAACGCAACCGTGTTTCAAAGATGAACGATGTTGAGCGATGCATCAAATGTCCCTATCTTAAACCATGAACGGGATCATTTTGAATTTGTTGAACAACACCGCAAAAAATTTGGTTTTGAGAAGCAGAAACGGATCTTTTAATCATTATTACTTAAGTAATGAGTGACATACATAAAAGAAGAAAAAAAATTATTTAACTAGTTATTGGTGTAAGCCAGGAAAAAAATCTAAACACATGTATTGGAACAAGCAGTAGCTGTATTTGGACAACTTTGCCTGTAACTCTAAATCAGCAGTTGCATGACATTACGTTCAGATTTTTATTATTCAATGTACATTTATCATTACATGTATCTTGGATAAATTTGTAGAACATGCATTACTTTTGCACAATGAACATCTTCAACTTTATTTTTTGTATTTCATTACATAACCTTTTTAGTCAGTTAATTTGAGCACCTTCCAATTGAAGTCTTGGGATCGCGGCTGACAGCATTAATATGGTAACGCCCGTGATTTATCTGGACAACTGGGAGGAAAATATCACATAATCAAGTATAATCTTAAATTTCCTCTATAAATTCAGCAAGAATAACGGCAAGTTTCACTTCTCTCCCACATCAAATTATTTTGAGCTCTTATTGCAGTGGTCGTCCCATATCTACCACATCTGTTCATCCTCTTCTTCGGGCTGTTATCTTCAGGGCTCGCCACAATGGATTTTCTGTTTCCATCTTGCCCTGTCCTTTGGTCTTCCCCTTTTTCTCCTGCCTCGCAGCTCATTCTCCAGCATACTTCTACCAATAGACTTAGTATCCCTCCTTTTCACGTGTTCAAACCATTTCAATCTGGCCTCTCTTACTTTTACTCCATGATATCTAACCTGGGCTGTCCCTCTAATGTGCTTGTTTCTAATCCTGTTCATCCCTTCACTTTTGTTGCTACTCTTCTGTCACAGATAACGTCCGTCACTCTTATCCACCTTCTCCATCCTGACTGCACTTACTTTCACCTTGTTTCCAAACTCACCATTGCTTTAAACCAGGGGTCCCCAAACTTTTTCCTGTGAGGGCCACATAACTTTTCCCTTCTCTGATGGGGGGCCGGGTTCAGTTTGTAACAGAAAAAGTGTGACTATCGTAGGGGTGCCTAAACGTAAAAATTTATTGTTTTCCACAAAGCCACACATAACCAAATAACCCTTTCCGGGTTCTTCACAGAAAAAAAAAAAAAAAGTCAGGAAATAAATAATAACACTATTAATGAAATAAATAATCACCAAATAACCCTCTCTGGGTTCTTCACAGAAAAAAAGCCTGGATATAAATAACACTTTATGAAATCAATAGTAATTAATAACCTACTCTGGGTTCTTCACAGAAAAAAAGTCCATGGAACATTAACATTGAATGTCAGGTTCCATTCTAGTCACAGCCAGTCTCAAACACTGATGCAGATGTTCATCTGTCAATCTTGATAAGAAAAAAATAAAAAAATAAAAAATAAAAATGCGTCTCTGGTATTGTTCAGGGGGCCGGGCCAAATGTGGGGGCGGGCCGTATCCGGCCCGCGGGCCTTAGTTTGGGGACCAGTGCTTTAAACTGTTGACCCCAAGTACCTGATCTCCTGCACCTTCTACACATAAACCCCTTGCATCCTCACTATTCAAGCTGCCTCCTTTTCATTCAAATACATGTATTCTGTCTTTCTGTGACTTACCTTCATTCTTCTTCTCTCCAGCGCATACTTCCACTTCTCCAGTCAATCCTCCACCTACTCCCTGCTCTCACTACAGATCACAATGTCACCCACCTACATCATAGTCCACAGACACTCCTGCCTGACCTCATCTATCAGCCTGTCCATCACCATAGCAAACACCTTCCATCACTCCTACTGCAAACTTCAATGCTGTCATACTGCTCACATACATATCCTGTACCATTCCTACGTATTCCCTGCCACTCCAGACTTTTCATACAATGCAACAACTCCTTCCTCGGCACTCTGTTGTACTTCTTGAAATCTACAAAGACACGATGAAACTCCTTCTGCCTACATGTGTACATGTCCATCAGTAGCAAAGTATATTTATCTATTCTAACCCTCACACATGAATTTATTGTTATTCCCCCAAATGTGGAATTGGTTAAGCACTACTATTTTAAAATTGGGATTATTGGGATTAGATTTAAAATGATTGATGCCACTAATATGTAGATTTATTTGGCATTGTTGGGTTACTGTTGTTTCTTGTACACTTGATTGTTAAATAAACAGACACCGATCACTGGCTCACAGTATCTGCTGGTCAGTTGAGTGTTTAGTGAAGCTGAGCCATCTGTGATAATCCTCAGGCCTGTGTTCAGGTGTCTGTGTGTGTGTGCACACATATACGTGCAAAAATACATAGGCAAACATATACACACACACAGAGTATGATAAACTGCTTTATCAGCAGCCACTCGTATAACCGAGCCGTTTATAGGCCCATTAATTGTCCATTAGGCCGACCACATGGCTACCTCATGTCTCTGGCTACCACACTGCAGAGACAGTTCCCCTAATGGAGGACAGAAAGCAACATACACGCACACACAGACACACACTCACCTCCATGTCTGCATTGATATTGCAGAAACAGTAAATATCAACAATGAGGCAAGACATTCCTCTCCACATGGCTGCTTTATGTAACGTAAATCAGAAGAGTTAAACGTGTTGTGGTTCGCTGGGCACTCAGCTCTCTCTCTCTTCATATCAGCCTTCATCTGTCAAATCTCATTGGCCTTTATTTCCCCGGACAGAGCACACACAACATTAAAGCTTATTATTGCGTATGGATGTTAGGCTGCACGAGTCATGGCGCTCCAGCAGAATGGCATACATGCATTCATTCACGTTCACATTGTCGGCCCTCCCCCCCTCACTCCTCATCCCACCTCAGGGCTTAATTTCTCATGTACCCTGGTTTCCATGGCAATGTAGTTTGTACCAGTGGCAGAGAAAGAGACAGAGAGGATGATTGGGAAGAGGAGACAGAGAGAAAGGAGCTGACAAGAGTTAGAGTGGTGAAGGCAGTTTTATTTACAGCACTGCATCATGTTTTTTTTATTTTTTTTTATATGTTAGCTTCTGTTTGCCTGAGGTCACAAGAGGATAGTCTATTTTGTCTGTTTGTGTTTTCTTCCTTTGTAGCCTTTCTCCTTCAAAGATAGCCAGAATGATTAATTACAAACACACCACCTTCTTCTCCTCTCTTCATCCCTCTTTGTCTTCCTGACACGAGAGGTAAAGACCCAACTTGAATATTATCTCATTCATTTCCCGTCCTGTATACAGCAGCAGAACTCTCCTACACATTAAGGATGATTACCTGGACTGTCAACGTTATCGCATTCATGCTCGTTATTAATGCAGAAACCTTAACGATAATTTTTGTGTAATGTGACTCAAACAAATAACCAAATTAATTGCATTTGACGCCCATTTCTTCCTGTATTTTCACCAGTGTATTAAAAGCAGATGGCACCATAATTAGGGAGACACTTCTGGTGTCACTATTAGGATGGTATCGGGCAGGTGATGCGCTTTACCTTGTTTCCTCCAGACACGATGTTTGAATTGAGGGAAAACAGCTCTATCGTTGAATGGGAGGAAAAAGATTCTATGGTGTGATGAAACCGATAGCCCTCCCTAGATCTGTGCATCTACACTATCCTAACTCTGATTTCTGCATGCAGGTCCTTCAATCTCATGGCTTGGTTTTTTACCCTCACGTGCTCTGTGTGAATATGTAATGAATGCACTGTATGTATAATTTATTGTTTTTACGTCCAGACTCCGCATGTCCATCCGGGTCCGACTAGACCGACCGGGTATCTTTCCTCTAGTGGGCACCTCCCACATGTTGTCAAGTGTGAAAGAGATTAGTAGCGTTCATGAAACAACGGAGAAATAAAGTGATAGTAAGAAAAGATTACATGAAGAGGGAGATAAGGAATGATAAGAGACTACAACTCCTGTTCTGATTGTGTTACATGATGTTAGCTCTCCAGCTTATCTGTCGACCTCCTAGTTAGAGCTAACAGGGCTCCAGATGACAACTAAAATGGTTGCCAATGCAACTAACTTATTAAGTTGGCGACCTGTTTTTTTTCTGCCGGCCAGCAGTGGCGACCACTGAAGTGAATATACAACACATACAAACTATGGGTGCAACGTTACATGTATCCAAACCGAAGATCTTCAGTACGGGCCTTTCGGTTTGGCAAGCAGGAGTAATCAACAAAGGCAGCTAGTGCACGTGTGGAACTTGTTTGTGTGCTTATGGGTCTCAGATTCCGAGGGGACAACTTCAGCGAAGGACCAGATGTTGTAAGTTCAATCAGAGAACCAATCTTGTTGTCATGGCACCTGCTTTCAAACAGGAGTTTGAAAACCCTCCCTTGTCATTTAAGTCAACTCTATGGGAACAGTTCAGTTTTGCAGTCTTAGACGGACAAAGAAGTTGACCGTACCAAAGCTATATGCCGCAATGTGCAACTGCAATCAGGTATGGGGCTAGTAGCACAAGATGTATACTAATTTGGATTTAGTATACACATTTCTGCACTTTTATACCCTCAATACAAAAAACATTATCAAACGGAGTTCACAACCGGTTCCGATAATTTAAAGAAAGGAACCGTGAACAAGCATGGTGACAATAAAAAAATAAACATAAAATACCAGGGATTGTATCACTGTGAGGGTGGGAGATCCAGACTCTGAGCCTGAATAATCAGGAAAAAATGAATTGTCTGTAGTTCAATAAAAAATATTGGACATTTAATTCATGTATTTAAGGTAACAAGATGCAGCATATTGTACATGATGGCACATATTGTGTAAGAAATATATTGTTTACACAATGGGATGCAGGTCAAACAAAAGGCAGATAGAGAAGGTAAAGAAAAGGTAAGGCAGTGATTTCACTTGTACTCCGACAAAGATATATTTTGGCTCTGGCTATGTCATTATTTAGTGTTAAGCTTAATGCTAATTTTAGTACTTTGCAACTCCCATCTGAGGGCTCCACAGACGACTGACACATTTAAAAAAGGACTTAAAACTTTCCTTTTTAGCAGAACCTATAACCTTAATTAACATTACTGCTTTTTGGTCAGGTTTTTATATAGTTATTATTTTATTTTTCTTGGTGCTTTATCGGCTTTTACTTTGTAGCACTTTGAGATTTGATCCAAATGTAAAGTGCATTATAAATTAAATGTATTATTATTATTATTATTATTATTATAATCCCCCACGACACAGATACAAAATACCGTCGTAACATCAGCTGAAGCTGAGCTAGCGTGATTTGCTGCAGCTAACTTTATAAATTAAAAGCTGGAGAATCGCCGTACTTCACAAATAAAATCGTATACACATCTGAATTGAGATTGCTATCATTTTACGTATAATCACCCAACCTCAGCTCAGCTGTTCAGAGCAACGGGAGTGTGGAACAGAGGTGAAGAAGCGAATACAGGCAGGTTGGAGAAGAGTTTCAGGAGTTATCTGTGCCAGAGGAGTCGCAGCAAGAGTGAAGGCAAAGGTTTACAAGACAGTAGAGAGACCAGCTCTGCTGTGTGGTTTGGAGACTTTGGCTCTGACCAAGAGACGGGAGGCAGAGCTGGAGATGGCAGAGCTGAAGATGTTAATATTTTCCGTGGGAGAAATGAGGATGGACAGGGTTAGAAATGAGCACATCAGAGGGACAGCCCAGGTTAGACTTCTTGGAGAAAAGAGAGGCTTGATTGAGATGGTTTGGACACGTGAAAAGGAGGGATAGTGGATATATTAGTTGAAGGATACTGGAGATGGAGCTGCCAGGCAAGATAAAAAGGGGAAGACCAAATAGTAGGTTTCCTAATGTTGTGAGAGAGAACATGCAGTTTGTTGGCGCGACAGTGGAATATGCAGGGGACAAGGCAAGTTTGAAAGAGATGACCCGCTGGGGCGACCCCTAAAAGGAATTACCAAAGAAGAAGAAGAAAGAAATTATAAATACATTAAATATTAGCGGCATAGTATTGACTACAATCGCTTAAATTATAATGTTACACATCATATATATCATCATATATATCATCCATTTTTGACAATGAAATGTGCTTATGGTGATGAGCTATACGTGATGTTTACATACATGTAAAAAAAGGTGTTCTTGTGGAAGCAGGTATTTGTTAAGACTCCGCTAAAGACAAGCTGCAAGCCTGTCAAATTATGATAACTTGTTTAAACAGTTAACATTCGATCTGTTAGAGGCAGAAGACCAACAAGAAGACTGATGAGATCTTCCTTTGGTCCTGTCAGTCTACAAAACCCTGGAGATTAGCGATGGGAATTGACAAGATTTTATTGATACAAAGGCGATTATCGGTTGCTGTGAATTTTTTTTTGTAAAGAAAATAAGAAGGCCAATACAGGTTTTCTTTGTCAATCACACACATTTTATTGAGTCTCTGCATACAACACACACGCATACATTGTACATGCTTTAACATCTATAGGCTGTATTCATCACATTCTCATGAGTCTTCACAATTTTTGCCTATATAAAATTATTATATGGCACAGTTCTAGGCCAGTTGATATTTAATAATAGTTCAATCTCATTACTAATCATCTCTTATTGTTTAACCAAGACGCCCGTCTTCAAATACTCTGAACCCAAACCTACCGGAATGATGGTTAATCAACAGTGGTGAAAAGGCGCAAGCCTTTTGTTTTCTTTCACACTGACTGTCTCCCAAGAATAGAAACGTACAAATCAAGCTTGAAACTGAAGTTTTTAGCTAATTATTGACATTTATTTGTTTATGTAAGCTAGTTGTAAGAAAGTTGTATATACATTTATGTTCATTGTTCTTAATACTAAATAATGTTATTATTATAATCATACCTTAGCACTTAGCATCTTTCAGGAGACACTTTACATAGTTAGGCACAAAAGACAAAATAATAACGATAAGAAGGCTGCAAGAGGCAAGAGCTGGATATGATAATTGCAATGAATGGGAGGGTTGACTTATACTTACGAAGCTTTTCAGCAGATTAATTTCACATGACTCTAAATGTACAAAGAGGTGATATTAAATATCTTGAATTCTTTGTGATAATGCTTATGCCCAACACACACAGTCTGGAAAAGGCTAAAATTGTGACTGTATCAGCTGTTCTCAACACACACACACACACACACACACATACTCATTAACTTGATGAAGTAGGTATATGTGAGCGGATTTGTATGATTTTTGCAGAGATCATACTCTGAGATGAAAGACCCCCTCCATATTCATGAAACTCTTGAGCCGGCTGATTACCAACATGAAATGGCACCTTTTGTCGGACATTTAGCAGCGACCCAGCAGAGCTCGGCTGTCAGGAATAATGACGGCTTTAATGAACAGCTCATTATAATGGTAAATGTTGTCCACGTGTCTCACATTTATTAAGCTGCATATTGATCGCTCGTTCATAACGTATTAGTACACCTGCAATGTAACAGTCTTAAATAGGTCGCATAAATGTGTTACTTATTTTTATTATAATTATACTAAAGTTGTTAAAGTCTTCATTCATGTCATGTTTGGTTATGTAAGACTATAGTAGACGTCTGGCGGTTAATGAAGCCCTCGTTAATCCGAGAGGACGTTAACAGCAAAATCAATCAAAACGTTGGCACATCACAATATGTAGCGGCTCTGATGAACTGGCGACCCTTCAGGGGTGTACAAAAAATAGCTGTAAGGCTCTGTCGTGTGGAAACTCAAAATGCATCAGGAATATTTAATACATAGTTTATAGAAACAGAACTTATTGTAAAACTGTTTCAAGTTAATAAAAAGGAAATCTCAAGACGCCACAGTAAATTTTGATAGTGTGACACCATGAATCCGACAACTGATTTGATTGTCAAACTCTTAATGGTTAATTTATACATTTAAATTAATTAGAATCTCGCAATGGTTAAGTAAATATTTATTATGACGTCAAATCATGAGGTCATGATGAAACGTATCCAATTTCTAGGATTAACCAAAACCTAAGTATGAGTCAGATTTCAGGCATATCCGTCCATTAGTTCTTGTGCAATCTTGCTTATAAGCAGATTATATATTAAACCGTCTCGCGGAGGTATATATGTATTCTTATGTAATTCGTAAGATTATAGTGATCTATGTATTCAGATCACTATAAGATATATTTGATATAAAGATCTTGTCTTTGGTACAAGTTAATCATTTTGTTTCTCTGCAGGAGAACCCAGAATGTGGGCCATGAACCTCTGAGGAGACAGGGCTCCTCCACCACCAGCCGCCCCCCTCTGCCCCTCTCTGCTCAGGCCATCAAACACATCTGGGTCCGGACGGCTCTCTTCGAGAAAGTTCTAGACAAAATAGTCCAGCACATAGTGGACAATTCCAGGTGATATTTGTATTTGTCTTTTCATCCACCGTTGACTCACAGCTCTCCAGAATAAAGAAAAGCTACTTAGCATTTTGTTCCTTTGTCCGTGGCGTGCTTTAACCAATTGTCCACATTTGAGTGGACAGAGTTATGCAACGCCACTTGAATAATGGAAGCCACGACATCAAGTGGACGTATGAGCTTCACAGACATGACGACATGAATAACACTTTGTTTGAAAAAACTTATAAGGCTGTTCAACCAGCCGTGAGCCAAATTAATGTGCTTATGTTCAAATGACGTCTACTTCCCTGAACTCAGACGACTCGGCTGTAATAACTACAAGTTGTACTTACCAAGTCTCCATTCAATTTTCCAACAATGTCCTCTACAGCTTAAATTTATGAACATCTTTCCAAGCAGTGAAATTATTTTAAAGCAGTGTTATGTGATATATAGTTTTGTTGCTCAAGTTGTTGGAGCAGGAAAATTTAGAAACTTCACATCATGTTTATCTTATCTGATATGGTTTTTTGTTAATTTGTAGGAATATATCACTTAGACCCATCTCTATATACAAAACAGGGGAACGATTCTGGAGTGATAGTCCCAGGGAGTGATAGTCAGTAAAATTCTCAGTATGTTAAAATAGTCAGAATTGTACTTTAGACCTTTCATTTTTTTAAAGGTTTGAAGTAGGAGATTGCTGATGTTGTCATGTAATTTTTCAACATACTTTGTTGCATAAATATCTACTGAGCTAAGCGTGCTATCCAGTTAGCTTGTATCACATTCATTGTCACAAAGTTGCTCATCCAGATAGAGCAGTTCAACCAAATATAAATATGTATTAACTACTAGCTACTCGACGCTGTGCTGATGAAAAATGTTCCTGGAGCATTAAAAAAAGGAGAAAGATTGCAGGATTTTATAGTCCAGATTTAAAATTGCATGTTTGGTGTATCAAAAACTACTGTACCTTGCATCCCCTGTTTTTCTATTATCTCACCTCTCAATGTGCAATTATTACATAGATAATGCAATACAGTTTATATTTTTCATCCGTGCAATATTAAATCAATCATTGAAATCACTTTAAGATCAAGGTGTGTCTGGAAACCTGGATTATGAGTATGAGCTTTGTCTTTGAACGAGTGTTGGTTTTTTCGTCAGATATTGAAATGTAAAGTGCATTAAAAATTAAATTTATTATTATTTATTATTATTATCTTTTAAGGTCCAGAAATGCTTTGTAGATGATGAAAAAGATGCAAAGTGACTACTTGAAAGCATATATTTTTATATATTTTCATTTATGTCTGTACGGATTTCTACCACCTATCTGAAGATCCAGAGATAACTAAACTAACTTTGTTACATAAATGTCGGCATAGAATTAAGCCATTAGTTTTGATTTAGAGGCACTGATATGAAATTGTCATCGAAAGAAGGTTTATAGTACCTTCCAGCCACACGGATCCATCTTTGTCTAGAAAAGGCAAATTATGGACTCTTCATTGAAGTTGTTGGAAAGCTTTTGAAAGTATAAGCAGATGACACTTTACCAGATATTTAGTGAAGCTTTCTTTTGTTTCACGTATACCTTTGGGTTTGTCTCTGCAGTAAATACTATGAGAGGGAAGCTCTGATGCATGACTCTGTGTTCGGACCCATCTTGGCAGCTCTACTGGGTGAGTATATTACACTGCTCTGTAATTGCCAAGATATCCAAAACCACAATTCAGTAAACAAGTCAAACTCACTGTCATAACTATTTATAAGACTGTATAATTTACAGCTACCTCCACCAAGAGTGTGGCAGCAGGAGCTGAAGGCAGACTGCAGGCAAGAGATGAATAATACCCAGACATAAAGTTTAATAAGTGAAAACAGAACACAGGCAGAACAGGAAGGAGCCTAAAACAAACAGTTTAACTGCCTCAACCGCAGAAGACGAGCTGAACAGTTTGACAACTGGCTGAGGGGAAAGAAACACTAGGTCTATACTGACTAATAAGGTGCCCAAAAACTTATGATGAGGGATCGCTAACTTGTGTGGAAGCAGCTTGACGCGCTGAGGAAGCCTGGTGGAGAAAAGTGGAACCAGTGCAAAGCAAACAGATTCAAAGAGTCCAAATGTTATCATATATCCCTGACAGCTGACAAGTTTATGAATTTGGGAGGATGGAGATGTTTTGGTTTAAGACAAAAGCTTTCTTTAACTACATGAGACCTTTCATGATATTCATGATCAAATACATTATAAAGTCCTCTGATTTGAGTGGTGTGTATGTGTGTGTTTGCGTGTGTGTGTGTGCTCTCAGTGGGGCCCTGTGCTCTGGAGTACACCAAACTGAAGACCTCAGATCACTTCTGGACAGACCCCTCAGCTAATGAGTTAGTCCAGCGCCACCGGATCCATGGGGCCCACCGGTGCCAAGAAACCTCTGTCGGTCGCCGACCTGCTCTGGGGGTGAGTGTCGAGGCTCCCTTAGGAGATGGAAGGGTACTCTGTGGTTGAGGTTGATCGCTGAGGTTTTGGGGATGCTATAAGCTGTGTAAGATTGGAATAAAAAGCATTTTCTTTTCTAGATCCGTAAGAGGCAGTCCAGTGGCAGCATGTCAGATGACCGGTTTGCTGCGTCAGCGAGGGAATACGTTGAGTCTCTTCACCAGAACTCTAGAACACACCTTCTTTACGGCAAAAACAATGTTCTGGTACAACCGGTATGACTTTATTACTTTTTATGCACCTGATATAAAAATTACTTGGGGATATAATCATCAGTGTGCCCATCCGGATCCCCCACAAGTTCTACATATTGACATCCATCACCAATCATTACAAACATATTACTCTTGATGAGCAGTTGTACCATTTTCTCTTATTTATTTTATTATGACCTTAAACCAAACATTTCCCTTAGATGTTTCACTGATCTGCCATAACATTAAAACCACCTGCCTAATATTGTAGTGGTCACCTTAGAGGTTTTGGTGATTTCAGCTAAAGAAGTATATGAATCACAACTTCTTGGGTTTTTCTGGAGACGTGTATTATGAGTATGTGCTTTGTTTATTATAATAATGTATCATTTATTGATCACATACAGTCATACACAGTACAACATAGTGAAATTATTTTTCTGCATTTGGACCATCCCTGAGGGAGCAATGGGCAGCCCCTTTGAAGCGTCCGGGGAGCTAGGGTTTCAGGGTTTTGCTCAAGGATCCTACGACATGTAGATCCTGCTGGGACTCGTACCTGCTATCTTCCGATTGGGACACAGCCCCTCTACCCACTGAGCTACAGCCGCTCACTTACGTATGGGTGTTTTTTTTTTCTTTGTCAGATATTGACGATGTTATATGGTCCAGAAACTTGATGAGGACACAGTGTCCTCAGACTTCTGTAGTGGGTCAGTGAACTGATCACATGTGATATTGAGATTATCAGATGATAACTACACTGCAGTGATCATATATATCATGTTTGTCATGCTGCTGAAGTGAGATCACACTCTATTAAATGTAAATCATTTCATGTCAGTAGCGACACTGTACACCTGTAACTCTTGGCCCTCCACCATGACTTTATGTAAATTGTTGAATTTAATAGAAACATGTAACTGGTCTTGCTGTGCTACTGTGGCTTTCCTTTAACACCAGAAATCCAATGTAGAGGCCTTCATGCGTGGAGAACAGAGACTAAAGGATCTTTCACCCACTCAGCATTTGTGCAGATACTTTGCACATGATGTTGATTCTCATCTGTTATTATATGTGTGATGTTTGAAACCTGTTTACCGCTCCACTCTGCCAAGTAGCCCCAATATATTTGGCCCTTAGAATATATAATCAGTGCAAATTTTCTTCCAATAATGCACTGCCTCGTCGTTCTAACACACACTTCTGAGGGCTCAGATACCTCATACTGCTGCATATGTTGCTGCATACAAATCTACTCTCTGCTTCTTATAACATTAACATTAGATTTTAAAAAATGAAATACAAGCTCAGTTTTTAATAACTGTCACTATTTAAGATAAGGTATACATTTTTCTAGATAACTTCAGCCTTTTTCCAGTAACAGGTTTGTTAATCTTTGCTAATTTGATTTTAGTTTAAAAAAAAGTACATATTGACAAATACGGAAATTTCTTCTTTCATGTCAAAAAAGGAATGGGAGACATTTTGGTTTGATTTTCTTTTATCTATTTTGAACTCAACTTCCACTTATGGTTTATTTCAAAATGATATGAAGTTAGGGGTGGATTCTCATCTAAACTCATTGGTCATATATAAGCAGCTCTGAAATAGAGATATATTGTGATTCTGAATCGCTGATGCACACACCAATCAGCCATGACATTAGAACTAGTTACTGGTTCTAATATTTTGGATCTGCAATGTGCTAGAAAAATAAATTTGTTTTCATGTTTTTTCAAACAATGGATCCATTTAACTTCATCCCATTGCTTTATAATAAACTGTTGCTGTTGGGTATTAAGTGATGATTGACAGCTCAGATTGCGCTGCTCTCTTGTAAGTCCCGCCCTCAGTGGTGCTCTTGACTTGTAGCTAGATGAGAACAAAATGAAAAACAGAAGTTATTTCAGTCTGAAATGTATTTAAAAGCATACATGCTACATCCCCCTGATGGCAAAATGTGGGCAACGCACACACACACAGATCAGCAATAACATTGTAATTACTGACCGATGAAGTCAGATCGAATAACATTGATTATCTCACTCTTTGATGTTCCTTGTCTCTAGTGGTTATTACCTACCAAAGTATTTTTATTTAGATGACTGGATAAAAGAGCATCTAATATTATCTTTTTTCATTTCATAATCCAATGTGTTTGAAATAAAAGCATGAATAAGTCCATCTGCATCTTTTAGCTTTTGGGGCAATTACCTTCTCTTTCCGTCTCCCCCTGTAGAAGAAGGAAATGGAGGTGCTGCGTGGCTACTTGTCTCTCCATCAGGCTGGGGATAATCTCACCCTGAAGTGGACACCTAACCAACTCATCAATGGCACACTGGGAGACTGTGATCTGGAGAAGAGGTAAGCAAAACACACCCTCTGTACAAGAATAAAGGACATGTGGTTAATCTAACTACATTTAATATCAATAATATTGAATGGATTTACCACAAATGTCTGTGAAACTTCATTTTATGCACAAACTCTTTTGTCAGTATCTACTGGGACTATGCACTGACTGTTCCTCTGCGCCAAATTGTCTGTATCCACTGCCACCAACGCCGTAAGTATACTGGATCCTCCCCCAAAACATAATTTTTCAGTCATCTTTGTACAGATTCATATCTTATTTCTAATAAGAAGCACATGTTTGTGCCTAACATAACATACATTAATTCCTTTAAGATTGTCTCTCTCATTTTGCATCTCATACATACGATCCAAAACGATATAATTTAGAAGAACAGAACAGTTCACATTGAAATTTAAATTAAGTAATCTACATCACAGTGAAAATGGGATCATGTTCCACAAGCAGGAAAAGCATTACTCAAGCATGGCACCAATACTGCATCTTCCTGAACAGCTAAAGAAAATGTAGACTTATTTGTAAATATGTGTAAAAACAAACAAAGAGAAGCAGCTTGTAGAGTGTAGTCTGGGTCTGTACCACTAGACATGAGCAATGCCAACTCTTAATTTCTAAAGACTCTCCTACTACAGGGGCTTCTGTAATGATTAAAAGGAGTTTGAACATCTTTTCAAATTGATTTTGGATTTTTCTGGACTTTCATGGTTTATGTTTATATTTTGAATACTGGATTCAAACCATTATACAATTTAATTGTGTAAATCACAATAACAGCTCTTATGTCATGATTCATCACATAGTTTAAAAATACTAGTATTACTTGGACTTGGGTGGGATGTACTTGGGGAAAAAAAAAAAAAAAAAGGCCCAGGAATTTGTCACCGGCCGACCCTCCGTATGTTGGGAGATCAAAAAATTATGCATTAAAAGAGATCAAAAAACACCTAACTAGATGTCTTCTTCATATTTTCTGTCCTTGATGGAAAGACAACTCATTTTAACTTTTATTTTGAAAAATTCCTAGAAGGATGTTCACAAACAAATGTTTCCCTTCTAGTCAAAAGACGATGTTTCATCATACATTTTATCATGGGTCTCACGAATACGCTCAGGTGAACCTTTTCACTGCAATTACAGGAGGAACTCGGGAGGAACTACTGGACTGAATTTGTGATTAGAATTTGTTTGGGTTAAACAAAAGCTAAGTGTCACAATCTGTTTATATGCAATGGAAAGTTCTTTGTACAGCTCCAACTATCTACTGGAGTGATGGTGAATAGATAATCTTCAACTGACTGATTGAAAAGATATGTATTATACGATTCATCTAATCTTTGCAATATATTTTTTTCATACCAAATTCCAGCTGACTCTGGCGGTACACTGGTTCTGGTCAGTCAAGATGGGATTCAGCGGCCGCCACTTCATTTCCCCTCTGGTGGACACCTCCTTGCTTTCCTTTCCTGTCTGGAAACAGGCCTTTTACCGCGGGGTCAGCTGGAGCCCCCCCTCTGGTCACAGAAAGGAAAGGTGTGTCACCTTGTTCGAGCATTTATGTGTCCAACGTCATCTCCAATCCTGATACTGTCACCGAGCTGCGTGTGCAAAATCATCCTGCATGTGTTCCAGATGGTTAATTTTAACCTTGTGACTAACTATATTACAAATATAAAACGAATAGAGAATGTGCAGTTTTTTTATTTTTCTGGTAAGATAAGATCAAATCATATGCAAACAGGGCTTTAGAGAGTTTTTCTAATGCTTTATTGAATGAACACTTGGAAGAGTAATTACAACAAACTGAACAAGTCTGCCTATGCTAATTGATCAGATACTTTTTTTCATTTGAGCAGTTCTTCAAATAAAGAAGAATATTCTTAATTTAAAGAAGCCACTAAACGTAAATAAACCATTAATTAATTTACAATTGATTTCCTTAACTTTGGTAATATGGGATAATGTAAGAATTCAGTTTTTAATCTTTGTGTTTTGGCTGGGTCCCTAGATTTAGAGAAAGTGTGTTCAGTGCAAAGCAACCACTTAAAATTAAACCACAACCAACTGTATTATAAACACATAGAGGACAAGACGAAGAGTGTTTATGTGACTTATCTTTGATTAACTCAGGAATCCTTCACAGCACATCACTGCATTCATCCAGCTCACAAAGAAACACTGACATCACCGATGATCTCGTATTGGATTTCAAAGAAGTCCTCTTAGTTATCTAGGAGTTTGCTGCAAAACTCTTATGCTGTGAAGCTCCTGAAATATTTTGCAGGATAAAAACTTCCCCCAACTATCTACTGGTGGTGAACAGATAATCTTCAAGAGGGAGTCACCACCCAATACTTTAATTAATATAATAATTTGTATTGAAAGCACTAATAACAGTAATTAACGCAAAAAAAAGATGGAAAGATTATTAAGTTTTAGGTGAATGTGTTGATGAGCTCAGTTGTGTTTTTTTCACCCGACTTTTCAGACACTCTTATTTTATTTCTAAAAATGACTAGCGTCTCGGATAATGCTTTAGTGTGATTAACAAATCAAACAAATGTTCACTGTTGACATGGGCAGGAGAGCTGTCCAACGTAACTGTCAGCAGCTCATTTAATAATGATACTGCATGATTCCTTCAATGTCTGTTCAGTTACCACAAGCTTATGGTGAAGCAGAAATGTAACGTCGTCATCATCAAGAAGTGTTCGGATCTTCGTCCCTGATGAGAGTAATACAAAAGCCAGATGTTATCCTTTTAAATATGCCTTATTCTGTTTTTCTTTCATTCATGTGTGTCTTTTGTAGGGGAAAGTATTCCCAAAATTGAGAAAGAGGAGCAGTGCTGCCAGGCTCATTGACCAGGACAGCAATGGTGAGGAGCAGACCGCTGCTGACTACGTATTTCGCATCGTCTACCCTGGATGCCGCTACGACGCCAGTAAGTAGCACTTGCTCATTGTCAGGCACACTAGTATAAACAATCCCCGAAGCAATGAGCTCTATGTTTGCTTTTGTCTCTGGAGATTGAAGTCCTGTATATCTGCTTGAGTGATGTCTTTCCCGCGAGGCACCTCCGCAGGTGTGTAGTGAGCCACTGTTCTAACTGTGTTCTCTGTTGTCCCACTGGTTCAAGCAGTCACTATTAACTACCACCACACCACGGGCAGCCGCGCTCCATCACTGGACGATGACGAGGAAGAGGAAGATAGGCTCCATGCTATGATCTCAATGATCTGCTCGCGGAACCTCACAGACCCTAATGTCATGAAAGGTTTTTATCACCTTAACACACCCATCCCCACCACTCCCGAGACCTCACCCCAGCTTCAGATGTCCCTCCTGCCTCCCTCTCCCATGTGTCCTCAGGCCCTTCTCCCTTCCTAACCCACCTTCCTCCCCCAGCTCAATCTGCCTGTGTTTGTGCTGACTGAGGCCGAGCCCAACAGTGTGGATTAGGCTGGCATTGGCTGTACTTATTAGGATAGTGGGAAGTTCAGGTTAATCAACACGAAACTGAAATTTTCTTAGGATTTTTTGAAAAAAGAAAAATATCCCCCATATATTGAAAATTAAAATAGCTCATCTTAAAATGATCAATCTTAGACAACAGTTGGCCTGTAGAGAGGTGTCCGGCAGTTCCTGAGATGAATAGTTGCCTCTAACTTTGCATCATCTGAAACCAACTGGTTTAGTTTTAGAACGTTTGAAAGACTGACATAGTATCAGCAGAGAATTAGCAATAAGGAGCACTAGAAAGCTTTTTTAGGCAATTTTAGCTAACTGATCAAAATTCCTTTTCAAATGTTTTGACATTAGCTTTGTTCCAAGCTACACCAGGATTCTTTACAAAATGATCTCTGATTATTTGCGGGCGTAGGCTGATTTAATCCTGATTTGTCCTTTCCATCAATTGAAGAAATCCTATTTGAGATTTTTGGTCAGTCCTGATCTGGTAATGTTGGACATTTATTTATATGCATTTTAGCTGTATTTGTGCAAGTTCTCTGAAAGTTTACAGATGTGGACCAAATGGAGCAGTACCACCAGACACCATTGGAGGTCGTATCGCCTTAACTCAAGCAAGATGCAGCAAAATGTCTACAGACATGACAAAGAAGAAGAAATTAAGTGAAAAAGTTCAAAATCCTCTCCGTCCACATGTCAAGATATGTTTAATGGCCTCAGAAAGCACTAGGCTCTTCTTTGTTAGTGTTTTTACTTCTACTTATTTACTATAAGTAGAGGCAAACCCTCCTCTACTGTCTCACTGTGTTTTTCACTCTTCCCTGCCATCATATGATTGTATTGGGGTCAATGTAGAGGATGTTTGGAGATGGGTGGGTCGATAAGCCTTCAAAAATTACATATCTTTTTTCCTATTTTGATAGAGTATAAATCTGCTTTCAACCCTTTGAAGTGTGAGGTCAGGCTAGGGACAAAGGACAAAGGGACAAAAAGCCCGCAACTGGCAACACAAAGACAACAAACAACTCCCTGTCACATGGACATTTCACAAATATGCTCTCAAAAGATCAAAGCCATGGTCCCTTTTAATCAAACCAAAAAGCCAATCAGACTTATAGAGCTCAGAAGGTACCATCTTATAAACTGACTGAGCTCCAGTCTCCCTTTGTGCCTTGACGAATGGCCATTAGGCCAAAATGCTAGCTCGCTTTTTTTTTATTACAAGGCCAAAACAAGTAGGCGTAACTGAGATTAGTAAACTTACACTGGAATTGTGTTTGTGCTCCATCTTTTTTTTTTTTGGGATACTCATATTCTATTTCATGGATCTTTTTCTAATCTTATACTTCCATAGACTTTATTGCGAGGAAGAACTCCTTTGATTTTGGGAGAGGTTGCTTGTGTATTCCTTACACTAGGGGGATCATCATTTCCAAAGGTTTACGGGCCATAGTTTCTCAGCCCTCGGTCAGATTTAGTCCAGGAGATCTAGCTTAAATACATTGTATTTAACTGGAATAGTTAATATTTTTTGATCACTAGGAAGAGCATTTTTACAAAACAAACAACTGTTTTTGGGGTATAAGTTCACATTGAGTCTAGATATTTATAGATAGATATTTATAGATAGATAGATAGATATATATATCTATATATAATGTAAGAGGTATGTATTAGGATAGTACACAATGTTCTCTTTCCATTAATATTATACTTACAATATTAAGTGTACCTGGAAATTTTACTTTAACTTTACTTAAGTATACTTACAAAATTAACTTGAGTTATACTTTTTTTGGTAAAGGTTGTCACACACTATCGTAAGACGCCCAGCCATTGCCACTGACATTATCTACTTCCCTTTGCACCCTTCCTGCTAAATCTCTCTCTCTGTCGCTATCTTCCCGCAGCACACTCTTAATTTCACCTGATGGCAGGGATACTGTGAAACACACTCTGTCACATGAACACAATTGTTTTGCAGAGTTCCGACCGGACACGTCTTTCACCTGGTTTTACACCGGTTGCAAAAACTTTCCAGATCTTCCCCGTCTGACTCTAGGCCGGTTTGGTTGCTTTGCATTCTGGACTTGCAGTGAAGTTGCAGCATCTACAGCATGACCTCAGCACTGTTGGGTTTTACGCTATCGTGGCCAGGTGCTGTTTTGATAATTTGCTTAGTTATTTTGCGCTCATTTGGTTTCACTTAATTCTGTATCCTTATTTTTGTCCTTTCATTTCACTCTTGCAACATGCTTGAAAAGTTTTGCATGGGAGATCTGCACCCGTTTTGTTGTTTTTAGAGGAAACGTGTGTGTTTCTGCATATTTGTGACGGAAAATCCTCTGTCTCCTGCTCTGTTTTTAGTTCTCTCTCTCTCTTCCTTCTCTGACTTCCTCAGTTGTTTCTCTTCTGTTTTGTGCAGTCGTTTGCTGCAATGCTGTTCACTGTAATTCTTCACTAACCCCGCCACCCTCCCCCCTTGCCCCCTTCCTGCACCCCCTCTCATTATGGTCATGTGGGGTTCCGCAGTAGTAGAGATGTGGAGTCCTTGTGTGAGCTGGGATCTAAAGTAAAATGGGGGGGGGACCAAACGTCGGTCTCACTCCTGTGTTTTTTCTGTTAGCTTTTTTTTGGTTCTTAATATTTGTTTTTTGGGGTTATTGAACAAGCAAAGTGCAGCTTCATATTTATGACAGGTCATCAGCTCTAACCTGAAGAATTAAGGTGAAGAGCATTTATTTGATATTGACGAATTTTGATTTCCCCCTCTCCTTTGTGTTCCCTTTTACTGGTGTCCATTTTTGTTAAGATGATTTATTTTGGTATCTCCTGTCTTGTTCTGGCTTTCTGCATCCTGCATGACCTGAGTGTCAGCTTCGCCCCTTTCTTCCTCTTCCTTCTCTTTCTGTCATCACTTCCTCTCTTATCCTCTGTTAGTTCCTCCTCTCTCCTGTTTGTTTGGAGCTCTGCTGTCTCCCTTGCTTCCCCTTCTGGATGAGCTGAACCAGCATGGCTTCCCTGCATCCTCTCTGCCTCTCCCTCCCAGAGCACCGTTCCCGCTCCCTGAGCCCTCCCCTCCTCCCTTTTGCTTTTCTCTGTTTGTTTTTCCAGCTTTCACATGTAACATGAGTGTAAATCCCTCATCCATCTACTCATTTCTCAGTACCATGAATACCATGGAGAAATACATGAAAGGATGTATTTAAGGTTGAGCTGAGGGACCTATGTCATAATATGTAAGGCAAAGAGCATAGCCAGAGTGAAGCGGACCTGTGGATTGAAACATTGGAGCTCTAAGACCTTCTCTCTGTCTTCTCACTCTCACTCTCTCTGGTTTAGACCACGGGGACATGATGGAGATGCAGGGTTTCGGAGGCAGCCCGTCGTCATGGCAACAGGCCGACGTAGCCACTCATGAGTCACTGTGTCAGTCCTGCTCCACGGCTGGTAGCGACATGTCGTTGGACTTCCCGGCTAGCTGTACCTGCTTACACGGCCCGGCAGACATTCACACGTATGTCCATAGAATGAGATTACAACACATCATTGATCATGCTTTTACTTCCATGTTTATGTTGCAGCTTTGTGACAATGATTCAGAGCTTTTCAAACTGAGCTATCCTCTTTAAAAATTAAGTAAGGTCTGAGTATAACTTAAATGTATTCCAAATATAGGAGTGCCTTCTGAACTCACAATTATTTGCTCTTGTTGGAGGTACCTTTATTATCACATACTCCAACACTTTCCAGCTTCAAGCATTCATGGGGGAGTCAAACTGATGTCATGGAAAATGACCTCTAAATGTAAATGTCTAGAACCAAGGAGATGATAATAGACTTTAGTAAAAACAAAGATACAGTTGGGAAGTGCATCATACATGATTATGAAGATTTGGCGTTGGTGACGTCCCTTAAAATTCCTGGATATTACCTTTGATAATCACCTGAAAATTAGAGGGGGAAAAAATGGTTATGTACAGAAGTAAGTATTAACAAAAAAGCAGTAAAATCTAGTCTATAATTTAACAATCCAAAATGCTCTTTGGTTCAGCTTTTGTTGTCCGTAAACTTTTTATCATGGAAGACGGGATATGGTTGAGGCTACAGACTTCCAAGATGGCAGGGTTACTGTTATGGACACCCAGATAGTGTATAACCACTGGTTTGTTAATTCTCTCTGCAAATGGCATATTTGTACTAGTTGCTACCTGTAGAAAAAATATGTATTTTACAACAATTGTTTATAAATCACATCCTAAGGAAGTTCTATTTGGTCATGTCTCTGTGGAAATTATTTTTTTGAAATACTGTCATCCAGAAACAATACAAACTCAAATCAATAGCCATTTACTCATTGGTCGTATTATTTGTTGGTAGTGTTGCCAATAATGGTTTTAATGACTGCATTCTTTTCACTTGAAAGAAATACATATCTTAAAATAAAGACGCCTCCACAGGTCAGATACGGTTATAATGTAATGGCTGCTTTCTTTTCACCAGCATTCCTCTCAAGATGCTCTGCCAAAACATGAAACGGCAGATTGTTTCCAGAGCTTTTTATGGATGTAAGTTTATCACGTTTCCTCTGCATAGAGTATTAAATACTTTAGTGGTCACATATTGTTGAAACTCATGTAAAAATGTATCTTTCATTTAGAAGAACCGAATGTTGCCACTACGGAAGCCCATTGCATTCACCAAATAATTAAAAAAAATTGTAATTACAACATCTTTTCTTTTCTCTGGTGTCAATTTTTATTTTTTTTTGGTGAATGCAAGGCTGTAGCAGTCAGTATTTTTTTATTAAATTATTTTTTTTTCTCTCAGCATCCCGCCGTATGTGATATTTCCAATATTTGTGCTGCAATTTAATATCGGGGAACTTCTGTATCGCAGTTCAGAGCAAAACCGATTTTAAAAACCAATTAAAGACATTTTCGACACTCATTGCATCAGCTGCCGCTGCACAACTTAGTTGTTAGGCAGCCAACTGTAATGAAATATTCCTCTGAATATATCAGGCATGTCAGAAGGACTCTGTAATAAATATCTTGGTAAAATAATAATTTATAGTGTTATTAAACATTTTAATTACCGCATTTGTCTGAAGAGCTTATTGTATTACCAAAACTGAGTGCCTTTATTGACCTCAATAAGTAATAGCACCCGCATCCACCGGGAATGCGTTAAGTCAAGCAAGCATAAAATAACCACGATTCCGAGCTTACAAGCTTTATTATCTGAATTCAAGATTATTTTTTTATCACAGTACACAACAAAATTAAGGTGAACTGCTTAAAATGGAGCTCAATTCCATGAAGACTTCTCACACAAACATACATGCAATATCTAACATACTTGCATAAAGTGCTAAAACACATGCCAGTATATGCATAATAAATATTGATTTTAAAAAAAATAATAAAAATATATGTATGTGTGTATATAGGTGTGTGTACGGTGGTTTTTGAGGAGATGTGTATAGACCACACTCCATAGATTCGGACAGACAAGGGTGACCCTCTTCTGTCTGGGGTATAGAAATAGCCCCTCACCATGTTTAGCAGCAGATAAAACCCCTTCAGTGATCTAGACATTTTGGTTTGATCACATGTCACAGTCATGTGGACATTGGTAATTTATTGAAGAATTACATTTAAAACCTTCTGAGATAAATATGTAATTTCTGTAGTTATAAAAACTTTAGTCTTGATCTCAGCTGTGTGTGTAACTTTCACCTGTTCATCAGGGCTAGCTTACTGCCGACACCTGTCCACTGTGCGGACTCACCTGTCAGCTCTGGTCAATCACAGCATTGTCCCTCCAGACAGACCCTGTGAGGCGTCTGGGGGTCTGAGCAAAGAGGTCTGGAGCAAGTACCAGAAAGACTGCAAGGTGGGTACGGAGCACCGAAGTGAACTTCCTGAAGAAGCTCCTGAACCTTCTGACACCATCTCACCTTAAGGTCTTCACCCAAGTCTTGATAAAAAAAAATCGTGGTCATCTTGTGCTGAGACACTCTCATTTAAGTAATATTTTATTGATATAAATTATCAATAAAATATTATATATCACAGACGCAGTCTGTGAGAGAGAGACTTGAGACATTGAGAGACTGAAAAGCACAGATTTCTGTCCTTCTGTAAATTTCTGGGGGGGTTCATACATATCTTAATACACATTTTTTCACACATGTTAGCGGCTGCGTCAGAGCCTGAGCAATCCCAGGACAAGAACCCAGCTGTTTTCTAGATTTGTGAGAGAGGAAACCCACAGAGGCTGCGCAGCGGCGTTGGTGACTGCTGTCTGTTCATCACTGATAAATGTAGCAGCATCATAAAGAATCAATGTTTGGACTATTTCATGTCCTTGGCCCCATGACTTCCTGTTTGTTTAACTAAGACAAGACTGCTGTAAAAAACAGTTAAAAAAGTTAAACTTATAATCAAACTAACCCGAACCCAGAGAGACACTTTGAGAACATTTATCTGAAAAATAAATCAGGAATAGACTAAACCAAAGCCACCATAGTTTATTATTATTATAATCATCATTATTTTTGTTAAATATAAATTAATTAATGTACTTCAAAGATTACATTAATTTGTGATTAATGTACAAATTAATGTAATCTTAGAACAGTACTCTACATTACTGTTGCAATGTAGAGTAGAACATTAAATGTTGTGCTTTAATAAACATTTAATGGGTTTGAGCGAAATGAAGTCTCCTTGCAGATTGAATGATACCATCCGAGCTATTAAAGCAGACACCAACTCCAACAGTCCTTATTACTAATTTACACTCTATTCATATCGGTCCTTTATTTTCTGCACTCGGCTATGTCCTCCTCAGTGTGGACCTCTCTTTCTCCCCCTACATTATTCATGCACCTCCTCATCTTCTTCCTCTCACCACCCAAACTGAGCTTTCTTCTTTCTGTCATCTGTCCTATTCTTTAGTACATATTCATATTAACCCTGTGTGTGTGGGTGTTTCTGTGTGTTTGTGCGCGTGTGTGTAGAACTATAAGGAGCTGGAGCTGCTAAGACTGGTTTACTACGGTGGGGTGCAGCATGAAATCAGGAAGGAGGTCTGGCCCTTCCTGCTGGGACACTACAAGTTTGGGATGGGGAAAAAGGACATGGGCCAGGTAACGTGTAACACAGACAAACCACACGAAGTGTTAACTATATTTAGGTAGCATCCTTCCTACATGAAATGTAGTTTTAGCTGTTATCAAGAGATCATGAGCTGTTGAATATCAAGAGATCATGAGCTGTTGAATATCAAGAGATCATGCAACAGCGTCACAATGACAGCCCTTCCATAAGACTCTTTTGTTTACACTGCACAAGCTGCCAAAACATCGCACCCCCATTCTGCAGATATTGAAAAATGCCTACTTTGATCAGGGAGAACTTGGCTGATATATTAAATAAAAACAAACTAGAAAGCAGTCTTCCACCCAAGCATTTTTATATTATATCTATAATATAAGGCTGATTGGGAGTATAAAATCTGCAATAAATGCACTTGTTACAAAATTTCTGAATGATATATTTAAAATGTAAATTTTGGCAATTTCTATTTACTTATTTATTTATTTTTCAAAAAAAAAAACTTAAAAACAGCATAATACTTCATTAAATCCATTCTGGTTTCTAGATCTGGTTCATTTCCAATTGGTCAATGTTGGGTACTGTAGTAACATGAATCAGTATCCCAGCATCCTTTTCTGTTAGGAATGTTGGTTACTTCTCTACTCTCTCTTAACTAGAAGCCTACTGTGTGACTTCCTCCCTATCCTGTAAAGATTGATGCCAAGATCAGCGAGCGCTACCACCAGGTGATGCGGGAGTGGAAGGCCTGTGAGGTGATTGTTAAGCAGAGGGAGAAGGAGATGCAGTCGGCCATCTTTGCCAAGCTGTCTTCTGGCAGCAGCATAGACAGCCACGTCCTGCGACTGGTTCACAGAGACTCCACGCTCAGCAATGAGGTGAAGAATACAGCATCAATCCAATAAATGTCTGACTCTTTGTTAATTACCACTTTACAGTAAGATTGACCTAATTAATCATTAATAAGCTGCTATAGATTTTCAGCACGATGGTGACCTGTTGCTTCCCAAATAATGAGCACACTCACCTGAGGTTTGTAACCGGTTACTTTGTCCTTTCTTTGAGTAGATTCTAACCCAAAAGGACGCTTCAACCCAGTCAAAGTAAAATCGGTCATTACATTTTATTATAATTTATATTAAATATCTGATCAAACTAACTGAGGAACGCAAGATCTCAGATTTTAAAAAACAGAGCTGCAGTAAACTGATTTTGGCGTACAGTGAACCTGCAATAATTGTTGAAAATGGTGGTAACGTATAGGCATAATTTATTATTGATTGATAAAGTGTTAATAACCAAATTATGAACATCTATACATCCTTGTTGTTTTTTCATATTCATTTAATAATTCAGTCAGACTTTATTCATGTAGCAGCTTTGAATCTATTTGCGGAAATTGTAAAGGCTTTAGAAGCGACTGATGTAACAAAAGAAGCTGAAATGGACTCATTTACATTACAAGTCATATTCCTATTTTCATATTTTTTTCCCCGTCACATTTGATCTTGGTTGTGTGTATTGTTTTGCATATTGATAGGCCTGTGTGTATCATGCATCTGTGTCACCCCAGCTCATGGTCTTCAAACCAAAATGGACTAGTGCCTCGCCTTCTTTTCTTTTTTTTTTTCTTCTTACAATTGTAGAAAAAAACAAAACACTATGTTTGTCCCAGCCAAAGGTTGTACTTTGTGCATATATCTCCCCCTGGTGTACACAGATGATATTTTGTCTCCAAAATCCATTTCTGCAGTAGAAATCCAATGTTTGACAAATCTGAGTACTTTTGCAATCCAACTGTGCAAAATAGAGAATCATCATAGTCCTTTCCCTCAAATGCTATGTAGAATAACATCATCTATGTAGTATTTCTTTCAAATGTAATGCAGTAGTTATCAAAAAGTGTCCGAGCAAAGTCACTTGATCATTTAGTTTCATGGTGTTACTCTGACATAATGTAAGAGCTTTTTTTCTATTTAAAACAGGAGAGGATATAGATGTTGCTTTCTTTTGTGTTTAATCATAGATAAAAAGCACATAGTAACTGGTTCAATGTCCCTGACACTGAAAATAAATATTTTTGGTCCCACTTGTCCATAGACACCAACGTAACAGATACTTGCGTTCTTTTGTCTCTAAGGACATATCCCTGCTTAACTTAGGAACAGATGATCTCAGGGAAGGAATAACTGTAGTTGTTGATGCTGAGGTGGTCGGGTGTCGACAAAGGATCAGTTAAATTGATACATTTTTACAAGGAGACTGTTTTTCTTTTTTAGACTGTTTTAAAGGTTACCTGCCATTTTTAGAAGACAGAAATGCTAATAATTATGATAAATCATTATTCCTGATTTACAATGTAAAATTTAAACCATATTTTATGGCTTTCTAATGTTCTATCAATCTCCAGGTGTTTATGTCAGTGGATGAACCAGATGCAGGGAGCCAAGAGACCCCCAGTGGAGAGGACAGCACCTCCACCATGACCACCCTTGTTCCTCCTGCAGCCCTCCCACAAGAGGAGCGCCCTCTGGTGGAGTTTGATTCCCCTGATTCGGGTCTCCCATCCTCTAGAAACTACTCGGTGACCTCAGCTCACTCCCAGATCCTGTCCAGCATAGATGACTGTCAAAGCACGGAGGATGAAGGGGGGGTTGGGGAGGAGGGCAGGACTGTGGGTGTGCTGGGATGGCGTCAGGACTCTCTCACTGAGGACAGGCTGTGCAGTCAGCTTGAAAAAATGGTGACCAGTGGCGCGGCTACAGAGGGGACTTCGCCTTCACTCTCCTCCTACACAGTATGTACAATAATGTGTGTGTCTATAGAGTTTAACAGAGAAAGAGGTTAAGAATATAGTAGTTGATTAATATAAAATTAAATATTGATCATGTTGATAGTAATGTTTTGTTTATGTAGATCGAGCTGTTGGACACAGTCGCCCTCAACCTCCACAGAATAGACAAGGATGTGCAGCGCTGCGACCGCAATTATTTTTATTTCACCACCGCCAACCTGGAGAAACTGCGAAACATCATGTGCAGGTAGATACTAATAACATCCTGCTATATGTTTATATTTATTCAAATCACGTCTATTGTTAATGATGTTTGATTGATTCTTTCAGCTCATTGATTTGATTTAATCTGACTTCTAGAACTGGTTTTACATTAAGCAGAATACTGATATACCAGAATAATAAATAAGTTGCCCCCTATTTTGACTAAAAATGGCAGCGGCAACATTTCAGGTGCTCATAAGAACCTAACACCTGTTTAAGTTTTTGCTCTTGTGTGTGTGTGTGTGTGTGTGTGTGTGTGTGTGTGTGTGTGTGTGTGTGTGTGCGTGTGTGTGTGTCTCTCGTCTTCAGCTATGTGTGGGAGCATTTAGAGATGGGCTACGTTCAGGGCATGTGTGACCTGCTCGCTCCGCTCATGGTCATCATGGATGATGGTGAGAAGCCGTCACTCAATGGAAGCTGATATGCCCGATTAAAAATAAAAATTATTAATAACTCAAATCAACAGTTTTAGCTAAAACATTTGACCATGTGTTCCTCCTGTCTTTGTGTGTGGGTGTGTCTCTGTGTGTGTGCGTGTGTATGTGTGTCAGAATGCCTGGCATATAGCTGCTTCACACAGCTGATGAAGAGAATGTGTCAGAACTTCCCTAATGGCGGCGCCATGGACACACACTTTGCCAACATGAGGTCACTGATTCAGGTGATTACATCTCTTAGTATGTGTGTGTGTGTGTGTTAGTAAGTTTGTACCACAGGAGATGAACATTATATCTCCCTTTCTGTCTGTCTAATGTCAGATTCTGGACTCTGAATTGTTTGAACTGATGCAGCAGAACGGAGACTACACTCACTTCTACTTCTGTTACCGATGGTTCCTGCTGGACTTCAAGAGAGGTGATCAATACATTGAACACTCTCTAAGTGTGTCTGCTTCAGTGCTGCATGAGGTCATGTTGAGTACGGTGGAGCTGAGAGTCTCCCGATCACAGTTAGTAGTGGGAAACTCTTCATCAGATAATGCTCCGAGATATTTTAATGATATAACTTTTCAGAATCCCACACCACCAAGTTGAGAACGGACCTACGAAAGCAGTGGGACAAGAAAAGAAGCACACACATATGGAGAAGGCATTGAAAACATGTGGCTACCCCAAATGGGTTTTCACTCCAGTCACTCTGTGCGTGACTGGAGTTAAACTACTGAGGATCTTCTCCAAACATAACATCCCAGTTCTCTTAAAACCCAACAACACCCACCGAGTAAGGAGTGTAAACATCTGTATGTGAGACCAAACAAGAACATGTACCAACACAGCAGAACCAGCTCATCAGGACATGACTAAGAAGTCCAACTGCATCTCAAGGAGAAGGGACACTCATTTGAAACCTTTGACGTTCACATTCTAGAGAGCGCAGATAGGTAGTTTGAAGGAGGAGTGAAGGAAATCATGTACATTAAACTGGAACAGCCCTCTCTAAACAGGAGTGAGGGTCTAGGCTACCATCTTTCTTCCACATACAATCCAGCCTTCACATCAATCACCGGACAGTATCACCATCATTCACACCTGGAATCCCATCATAACAACTCACAAGATGCCCCAGCAGATGATCAAGTCAATGGTGTCCCAATTTTCGTTCCTAGGTAGATGTGTTATACCTCAATTATGGTCAGGCATTGAGTTGGGCAATATGCAATCAGTTCTGTCTTCTTATGTTGTGGATGCTCAGCAATTGAGCGGCATAGGAGTAAGGAGATAAGAAGGTAGCTCAACCAACCATTATTGTTTCTTTGTCCATACCATTTTTTAATATTTTCGTTAGTTTCCGTTCAGTCGAGAGACATTTCTACATTTAATAGAGCAAGTTAATTAATGCTAATGCTAAGAAGCTAATGCTAGAATTATTTATATGTTAATATCTTTGTTTGTGGCACAAATGCTAGTGTATTTTAGTTGACTAAATGTACTTCTGAAGACATTTTTATTTGTATTTATTATTTCAGACCTGTATCACACCCTTTAATCCCAGCACCACTATGGATGAAGAGATCAGCCTAAAGTGTTTCTAAACCAACAGATATAACACCTTTGAACTTTAATAGCTACATTTTTATTTTGTGTGGAGTATGCATAAATTAATCATTCTATGACAATGAACAGAACCACAGGAACATATTTCAACTTTTCAGAAAGATTGATCGAAGCTAGTTCTGTCAATGGGCTCCATGCTGACTCAATACTGCATGTATTTGTGTGTGTGCAGAGCTCCTGTACGAAGATGTGTTTGCAGTGTGGGAGGTGATCTGGGTGGCTCCCCGGATTTCCTCTCGGCAGTTCGTCCTCTTTCTGGCTTTGGCTCTCGTCACAGTATACCGGGAGATCATCATTGACAACAACATGGACTTCACTGACATCATCAAGTTCTTCAATGGTATGAAACATTCATATTCAGTGTGTTCACACGGTATGCACGGCTTATCTTTAACCGTCTTGTCTGTTGATGACAGACAAGCTACTTAACCACTGTGTTTCATTGTGTACCAAAATTATAGTTAGTTTATACAGGAAAGAATAAAAGATTAATAATATTGACCAAATCTACTATCACAGTGTAATGATACACAGTCCTGCACAAGACGTAACCTCACTTTATCTTACTTTGTACAATAATTCTTGTTTATTGACTAGAAACAAAATATCCATCTATCCATACATTTTCTCCTACTTATCTCGGGTCGGGTCAGCAGTCTAAGAAGGGGATTTCAGATGTCCCTCTCCCAGCAACACTCTCCAGCTAATCCTGGGACATCTGAGTGAGGCAGGATGAGATATATATTACCTCCAACGATCTCTGGGTCCACCCCGGGATCTCCTCCCAGTTGGATGTGCCTGAAAAAACTCCAAACGAGCCATCCTGATCTGATGCCTGAACCATCCTTTCAACGTGAAGGAGAGGCTGTTCCGCTCCAAACTCGCTCCAGCTATCCAAGCCCCACACCAGATCTCTAAAGCTCAGCCCAGCCTGCCACCCTAGGAAGTAAGTTAATTTTAGCTGCTTGTATCAATGACCTCATTCTTTTTATCACTACCCAGAGCCGATGACCATATGTGAGGGTTGGAATGTAAATGGACCAGTAAATTAAGAACTTTTCTTTACCACTCAGCTCCCTATTCACCAAAATGGACGAATCTAACCACCACATTAACGCTGATGGTGCACCAAACCAACTGTCCATCTCATGGTCCATTTTTCCATCACTCCAGAACAAGACACTAAATTACTTAAAAAATGTGACCATCAAATAAAATAGTATGTAAACGGACTCAGGAAAAGCATGTTTAAAATTGAGACTTTTTTTGTTCCATCATGGGGGAGGAGCGTTAGCACGTGTGATAATACCCAGAAGATGTTGAACTTGGTACCCAAATAGTTCATCCAAATTGGTCACTGGTTTGTTCTGGATAACTTGCAGTTTCAAAGTTTAATATGGTAAAACCAATGATTAGATATAGTGGTGAAAACTTACTGTATAACAATTAAACTCCGGGAAAATAAACCTTGAGATGTACAAGTGGTTTGGAGCAGCCTCGGCTGTAATGCGGTTGATGTATTGGTCTGTTGTGTTAAAAAGAGAGAGTTGAGTTGTAAGTTAAAGTGCTCAATTTACTGGTCGATCTACAGTACGTTCCAACCTTCACCTATGTCATTGTGCTCTGGTCATGAAGGAAGTCAAGGATACAAATGTCTGATACAAGCTCCCCTTGTTGGGCTGGCTTGGCTGAATCTTCTTGATAAGCAGAGCTTGGACATCCAGAGAAAGCTGGGAGTAGAGCCGCTCCTCCTTTGCATCAAATGAACCAGATGAGGTAGTTCAGGCATGTGATAGGGGCCTTCAGGGAACTTGCCTTTGGAAATGTCTGGGTGGGGTCAGACCCAGAAGTCAGTAGGACTACATCACCTCTTTTTAAGGATACTCCAAATTTTTGTATTGGCTATACCCAATTTTTGTGTGTAAAACCAAGAGTAGACATTCAGAAATCTTTAAACAATCAATTTAAAAGATAACTCCTAGGCCAAGAGAAACACTTGTCAGTCACATGATCCAATATTTTTGCTCAATAGAAAAATGGTTGGGTACAAAAAAAAGGTACTATGTCTTGAGTTGTTTAACACATTTAGATAGAAATACCAGGAAATAAAAGCAGCAATTCTCATCCACATATACCATTTAACTATCTGAATAACGTTTAGGCAAATATATAGAGAGAGCATTGCGTGGCATCCGGAATAGCTTGGCCTGTTGATACCATGACTCAACCCTGAATACGCGGTGAATGGGTAGATGGACAATTTGGTTAAACTCCACAAAATTTTTCTATTTAAAATTAGAGGCAGCGATTGTGTAGTGGCTTCTTTGCACAGTTACGTCACGTGTCAGTTCCTACAGTTGCCTCTCTAACCTGTGTCTGCTCCACAGAGATGGCTGAGCGTCATGACGTCCAACACCTCTTGAAGATTGCCCGTGAGCTGGTGCACAAGATCCAGTCTCTGATGGACAACAAGTGACTTTGGAGGAGGAGGAGTGTCCGGCCTTCCGGGGCTCTTGATTCTCCCTTTTATCCTTCAGACACACAGTGTTTCCTGGTCTCCACATATCCGGAGAAGGTCTAGGGAGTCCTCCCTGTCTAGATGAAGGCCCTGGAGTGGTGCAGAAGCAAAGCCGAGGCGGCCTGACTCTGGAGCTCAGCCTCAACCTGTTTACATTTAATCACATGGAATGCCCATGGTGTCTGTTCAGACATGTGGATTTGTCTGCATGCTTGTGAGTTTGATCACACTGTGAACGCATTCTTGAGTCTCCACAGTCCCACACCCTCACACACACTCTCAATAATAGGAACTCTGAAGGTTTTCTAGTGTGAACCAGAACATGTTTGATGCCTGTAAGGAATGCTGAAGTGAAATCAGTGTTTGATTTGTGTCCCTCCATACACTGCCCGTGGAGGAAACCTGAGAGTGTGATGGCAGGTTTTACATACAACAGAAGATTTAACCCGGAAGAGGTTTTCATGAGTGACCAAATGGACTGTGCCAACTACCTTTTCATGAGTGTTTTCTACAATAAGCATGTGTGTTTTTAACCCTTTCCTTTGGTCTGAGAGTTCATTAGCTCCCAAATGTTGCCTTTATCAGTAACAGCCCAAGGTACTTAGTTGCACTTTTATATGAGGGTTTCATACATTGGTGCCAGTGAAGGCCTTAGCAAAATTAGGGACCAGAGGCGCCACAAGATGCCAACAAATGAAACTGAAGGGGAGAGAGAGTGAACTGCAGCCAACTTTCCTGGGCATCTGAGTCAGTCGGAGCACGTTCAATCCATGTTCCAACCACAGGAAACATCCACAGAGCACAACAGTGAAGACTAAAAGCACACTAAGACTCTTAGTTAGCAGGACCATGTTATATTATGATACTTCCTTATTCCTTATCTCCTTTCTGTCTACACTCATTAGTCTCAATATTACATTTTACTCCATCAACAAACCTTTGAAAAATAGTCTAAAAATGATAGATTAGAGCTAATTAAAATAATTTACAAGGGGAAACATACATCAACTTCAAACGGGGGTTCTCCAGCGTTGTAAAATGTGTCAGCAGTTTGAGTCAAATTAAGTTACTTTATTTTTTAGCTGTTGATATATTTTGGAAAAGAATCCAGAAAACAATGAAGAAATAAGAAATCATGCCTCAATTTTTGTTATCATCCTTACATGAACCATTTCTGTTGAGACATCCTGATTTGTTGGTGTAACAATAATAATAATGTTAATGTATATTTTAGCACACAGTCATGCACAGTACAACATCATTAAATGTATTCTCTGCATTTGACCCACTGATGCACAGTGGGGAGCCCCTGTGAAGCACCCAGGAGTAAGAAAGGTTTCAGGGTCTTGAAGTGCAACAGGATATTGTTGATCTGATACAGACAGAAAGAAAGTTAGATCTGAAAAGATAATGCTGTGTTGGTATGCTAAAATGAACAGTTCATTTAAGTCCAGCTATCCAGGTTAAAGCTAAGAATGGAGACTTTCGTCCATACACTGCCATAAAGTTAAAGTAGACTAATACTCCTCGTATCTGTTCCTGCAGTCAGGAGCAGCTGCTCCTTAAAAAATGATGAGGTGTGTGAATAACATACTGGTGCATTTCACATTAAATGTAAGGAACTACATGTGCTTTCTTATTTTTAAGTCAACAACACTGACACACATTGAACAGCTGGAGGATGTGAGCACACCTTCTGCACCTTAATTAAAAGGTGCATTCTAACATGCATGCATACTAACATGCGGGTGCAACTTACTCCCTTTATGGTTTTAACAAAATGAGTGAATCAAAATGAGTGAATCGCTTCTAAGGATTAGCCTCAAGTTTAATAGAGTGACTGGATAAACACTGATATCTAACAGAGGAGCGGAGAGAATCGCTGGGGAACTTGATTGAAACACCAGCTATCGCGGGGCATTCTGGGATTTGTAGTTTATCTGGTGTTTGTGCTGAATATCAGCTGGACAGTTATTATAAAAATTTGATATTGTCTCGCGGGCCAGATATAATTGTTGTGCCGGATGTGGCTTAGATACTGATGAAACCGAGCAGTACCACAGGAAGCCATTGGGGGCAGTGTAGCCATCTTTCAAGTAGGACACAACAAATATCTACAGACAAGACAGAGATGAAAAAAAGAGAGGAACTCTTCGTCTGAATATTGCAATGTATTAAATTGAGCAAAGCCCGGGAACTAGTTCAGGCAGAGAACTCGAGCTGCACTGCTGCGTAATTCTCCTCATTGGCCATTAACACACCTGTTTTTAATTAATTGCCAGTCTATATAAGCTACAAGCTCTCCCTCTGTCTTACCTGCTGATGCTGTTCTACAAATCTACTGCTGCCTGTACTTTCAGGCCCACCACCAGGACTCCAGCGGCCAACTGTAGGCTCTAATTAAGAGGGTTCAGCAGGGTGATTTGAAACGTAGCTCGATTGGTGGTAAATCTGGTCCAGGTGAGTCTCCTCACCGGGAAAAAAAGATTGACCTATTATTAAATTTTGTCATCTCAAACAAAAGATGGTAGTATGCAAACGATAAAATATTTCAGTCAATGAGTCTAGAAGGTTGAACATTTTTCTTGTTGAAGGAATTTTCAGGTCTTAATTTTTTAGCATATTTTCAGTAGTTACAGGCCTCAGGCCTCTGGTTTGGACATCCTGGATTTTTGACTTAAAATAGACCAATGATTTCCCATGGAATTGAACGTGCTTACTGATCTGACGACATCATGAATGTTGGCTGCAGTCTTGTCCAATGTTGCCTCTGAAAGTAAAAAGCATAACGGGTTAGTTTGGGTTCTAAAGTGAAGAGAAGAAGCTGCTCGTAAAGCCAAACGTTGGCGTGTTCTCTGGGTCAGTATTAGGCTGGTTTAGCTTTGCAGTAGCGGCACAGACCAAATTCATGTTCGTATCAGTAGGGAATTTGGAAAAGTTTTGATACAATACCCAACCTCCATTAGTGTGACCCTTTACCTCCACCTTCCTCACCTCCACAGCTGCAGATAATTGGTCATACAGCGCAGACCTGCACCTGTGATTCAAGTGCCAAGAGTCTTCCCCTCTCCTGAAGTGTACTGTAGTCACCCGCCTCTCTGATACACTAGTTTGATCCCAGGAACGGGCAGTGGTGTGGATGTACCTCACTATGGCCTCAACCCTCCCTAACCCTGCTGCCATGGCGATGGCATAAGGTCGGCGGGGGGAGGGAATCCAAGGGCCTTTAGCAGAGCTCTTTCTTCCAATCAGGACATTGTGTACCAAAGCCTTGAAACAGCCCCCTCTGTGGCATGACGACAATGTGCAATTTCATACCGCATCTTGAAGACTGTTTACAACTTGTGAAAAGTATTTTTTTGGAAAATGGTGACCTTGGATTCTTTACTAATACTAATTAACTAATTACTGTGCAATCTCTGTCATTTGAGAAAAATCCATCAAAGTCTATATTGATGTAAATAGAACCGGAAAGCCCAATATTTCTATGAAGACGGTCAGAATACACAACTTATTTTGAGATCTATTTTTATGTTGGTATTATTAGCAGAACTAGTTGGAGGTGTGTATCGTGCGGAGATGCAGAATGTGTGCAGACTATGTTACACATTGACTGTTAAGTGTTCTTTGTCAATGTCGTGCACTGACTTCAAGATTTCAAAATTCTATTTATTTAGAACACCAATGATTGCATTGCTGGATATGTATTGGTGAGGATGTATCATTTGCCTTGAATGTAATGTATTATTAAACCAGAGTTTGTTCAGTAGTCGCCTGCTGTCTTGGTGGTACAGAAAAGATGATCGGGATACTGATGGATTGTTTCTTAGGTTGATTTCCCATCTACCTCCTTTGATCCAGACCTAATTTCAGGTGTGAAACGTCACAAAGACTGAGGTTTGCGTCAAACAGCCAGATAGTTTTTGGTCTCAGTCACCATCATTGTGAAAGCACTTTGTATGGATGGGCTGGTCTTAGGGACCGATCAGAGGCAGCTATTGTAATAATAAAAGAAGCAGGAAAGGCTGAATATCTAAAACTGACATGGTCTCTACATAAAAACCATTAAACTTGGAGTTTATTTTCAGTAAGTGCAGCAAAGTAGCCCTTCAGACCCTAACCAGTGAGGAGGAATGATTAGAAAATCAGGCAAACGTGTGAGCTGGAGGTGCAGCAGATGCAGGAGTGGGAGCATCCTGAAATACTTTTAAATGTGTGAAATACTATATTTCACACATTTAAAGTATGAAAACAAACAGAATTGTATCAAAGATATTATTAAGTACCCAGGAACCAGCTGGTATCACTGAACTTTTTCTGGATCACTACGAGGTATTGGAGGCCCAATGACAATTGGAGCAGCCCCTGGATGGAAAAGACTCACCAGGCCGCTGGTACCGACATAAGTTAAGTCTCACTGTTCTGTTCTCGGCACCAACTCTCCATGGAGATGAGGATTCCACCTCAAACTGCATATCCCTCACCTCGTTTATGTTTTGAGTTTTCCTAATTTATCCGATGTATCTCAGCGTGGCTTGATGGTTACACTAAATAATAGTTTTCCATAATGTGTAAAGGTATTTTAAGTGACAAGTGAATTATTTTACTTATTCACCTGTGTAGCCAAAGACTTTGAATTTAAGGGTTACAGTAAAAGGAAGTTAAGCTACACAAGGATATGATGACCGGAGAGAAACGCCATCTGAAACTAAAGATGCTATGAACATCATGTAGGGGTTTCCTGCCAAGTTCCTTAAAGCTCTTGCAAAAATTACTATGAGAAATCAAAATTATCACACATCAGTTGGATGTATTAGAACAAAATATGACGCTGTGAAGATAGTCTATGTGTCCATAAAACACTTATTTCTGATGTGATCTACAGTCTAGATCAACTTTTATCCCAATAGAACGTGCTGCAGGACTTGTGTAGACGGTTTAAGCATGGTCTCCGTCTCGTCTAGCTGACATTTCAAGGTGGGGTGGTTGAAATTTAGTGGTATCTCCATGACTAGCCTGTATTAACAACTAAAGAAATCTATTTTTCTTATTTTTACGTAGACATAATGGGTTATTTTTAATCTAATCTAACTTGGTAACTTTACTGCATGGACTATCCTATGTTTGGTCCTGTAACCAAACATATCCTCCTGATTTTATACCCCAGTCAGACTGATCACTACAATATAATGACAGTTTACCATCAACCATCATTTGCGTAAACAGTTAGCTGTATGAGTATGCAAAGCAGTTAGCTACCATTAGCAATAAAACACTACCACGATCTGGCATAATATCTGTTCTCTAATATCAAAGTTTTGACTTGTGTTCTACGGAATAAATAATAAATCAAAATTTCTAAATATGTCCATCTACTTGACAGGATACTTGATGCTGTAGTTGGCAATGACATGATTTTTGGCTGCAAAATGCCTCTTAATTTTAGATACTGTATCTTGAGGTATAGAGGTTCAAAGATTTCATAATAAAAAAAGATGTAAATATCCATTTAAATAGATTTTTGATCTCTGGAGTTTCATATATGGATTACACCATACAATTCTTTAAGTCAATTTGTTAACTTTAGGTAATTTTATAAACCAGTCCCCATCTGCTTAACCTGTTCACATGGTTGCTGCAAAGCTTTTTGGCAGTGGAGCCCCAGAAATGTTCTGTAGACTGAGAAATAAAACCCAAATCTCCATTACAATATGAATGAATAAACTTTCATCTTAAGTGACCTTTATTAATTGTATTTCCCTCACTTTATTATAATAATAATAATGCATTTAATTTATTACACACTTTACATTTGGATCAAATCTCAAAGTGCTACAAGGTAAAAGCATTAATAAAAAATATACTTATAAACCTATAACTTTTAATTAACATTGCTTTTTGGTCATTTTTATATAATTATAAGTCCTTTTTAAAAGACTGCCATCTCTGGAGCCCCAAGATGGTAAGAAAGGGCATTCCACAGATGAAGGGCAGCAGAACAGAAGGCCTGATCACCCATGGTGCTGAGTTTAGTCCGGGGAAGTAGGAGGCGGTATGAGTGGGTAGAACGGAGGGATTGTGTTGAGGTCAGTGGGGTGAGTAGTTCTTTTAGGTAGGGGGGTGCATTACCATGGATGCACTGGTGAGTGAGGAGAGAGATCTTATAATCAATCCTGGTGGAGACGGGAAGCCAGTGAAGGGAATGGGGAAAAGGGGTGATGTGTTTGTGTTTACGTACTCTCATCAGGATCCTTGCAGCAGTGTTTTGAACATATTGTAGTCCTTGAAGACTTTTATCAGGGATCCTGATGAGAAGTGCACTACAGTAATCCAGTCTGGAGGAGACAAACGCGTGGACCAGCTTTTCAGCATCACTCAAGGTGAGTGAAGAACGGAGTTTGGAAATATTTCTGAGATGGTGAAAGGAGATCTTGCAGATGTGTTTGATGTGGGATTCAAAAGTGAGTTGAGGGTCGAATCCTGGGCCATGGTTGTTGAGTGATGAGGAGAGGGGAGTGTCATGACCAGAGAAGGTAATGCTGGTTATGGAACAAGACTGGGTCTGATGTGGGGTGCCAATTTAAATAACTTCGGTTTTGGAGCTGTTCAACTGGAGAAAGTTGTTTTTCATCCACACCTTTATCTCCTCCAGACAAGCGCGGAGAGTTGACAGGGGAGATGATGATGATGATGAGGGATGGAGAGGCTGCGGAGGAATGTGTCAGTTTTTATGTAGATTTGCGTGTCATCAGCGTGGCAATGGAATGAGTCTCCATATTGACTGATGACATGGCCAAGGGGGAGCATGTACAGTATGAAGAGAATGAAGCCAAGGAATGATCCCTGGGGGACCCCACAGGTGACGGTGTGTGTCTGGGACCTTGCACTTCCAAGGGAAATGTATTCTGTTTTGTCGGTGAAGTAGGATTGAAACTAGGCAGTGTAAGAGTATTCCATGGTGAAAAGTGTCAATGGCAGCAGACAAATCAAGTAGATTCAGTGAAGCAGCATCTGCTGCCATCCGTAGGTCATTTGTTACTCTAAGCAGAGCTGTTTCTGTGCTGTGGGTGGAGCGGAAACCAGACTGAAATGTACTTTGAAGAGAACTGGGAGTTTGGAAAAGTGCCCTATAATTTGGAAAAACTTCTGGATTGAGAGTGGGTTTTTTGAGGGGTGGTCTCATTATGGCAGCTTTATGGGCAGAAGGAACAAAGCCAGCCTGGAGGGATTGGTTTATTACAGCAGTGATCAGGAGACTGATGGAAGAGATGTTAGTTTTCACTAGGGCTGGAGGAAAGGGAAAGGGGTCGAGGGCACAGGTGGAGGGTTTCATCGTCCTGATGAGAACCTCAACCTCCTGCTCTGAGATTTCTGGGAAGCCCTTTAGAGGCTGGCAGACATCAAACTGTGAGTAAGCAGACTGGATAGGTAGAGTGGATGGACCAGAAAGGACAGAATGGATTGAGTCGATTTGAAGAAAGCCATGAAATGATTACAGTGTTCTAATGTAATTTCTGTATGTGGGGGAGTTTGTGGTTTTAGAAGATGATTGATAGTGGAAAACAGCTGCTTAGAATTTCCAGGACTGGTTTGATAATGTTCAAGTAGAACAGTGACGTGCCACTCTAAGGGACTTTGAGTAGGCCTTTTGGTGTTCCTGAAAGGCTAGCTTGTGTACAGTGAGACCTGAAGCCTTCATTTTCCGTAGCTCGCTAGTGAACCAGGGGGTGACTGTTCTAGTTTTTAAAGGGACGTGATGATCCAAGATGCTACTCGAGGAGTTATTGTAGAAATCCACTGAGTTATTGGCTGATACAAAGTTTGCAGAAAGAAGTGAAATTATGTTATATAATATAACATAAATATATAATATTATTATAATAAAGTAATAAAATAATTATTACCTCAAACTGATCCTAATTAAGTTTTTGATAACGGAAATGATTGTGGGCACTATGGAAGAAGTTGTTTGCAGCCATAGAAAAATATATCTGCCAACCACCTCTCAGCTGAAAAGGTGAGCTTTTTCTCATTGTTGCCATTTTATTGGCCCATATATTTCTCTCAGGAGTTAGTGGGGGGGGGGGGGGGGGGGAAGGACAGTGAATATCGCATTTTAGGCAATGTATACAGGATGTGCAAATACAAGCCTTAAAAACTTCATGTGAAAAAACGATAATAGCGTCTCATTAACTCTCGTGTCGGCACGGATTAATGAGAGCGGATTCTGATGGCGTTTCAGTGCATTCCAGCAGGTGTACGGCCGATTGATAATTCATCACACCGTTCTCTAGCGTTCACATAGGTTAATGACGGCAGATTGATAATTCTTCAAACTGCCCTCTCTTGTAACGTACAGGTTAATATCAGATTGATAATTTTCACACTGCCCTCTAGCGATCATACAGGTCAATGACAGCATATTGATAGTTCGTCACACTGCCCTCTAGCGGTCATACAGGTTAATGACAGCAGATTGATAATTCGTCACACTTGCCCTCCCGTGTCCGTACAGGTTAATATCAGATTGATAATTTTCACACTGCCCTCTAGCGGCCATACAGGTTAATATCAGATTGATAATTTTCACACTGCCCACTAGCGGTCATACGTTTAATGACAGAAGATTGATAATTCTTCACACTGCCCTCTAGCGGTCATACGGTTAATGACAGAAGATTGATAATTCTTCCCACTGCCCTCTAGCGGCCATACAGGTTAATATCAGATTGATAATTTTCACACTGCCCACTAGCGGTCATACGGTTAATGACAGCATATTGATAGCTCGTCACACTGCCCTCTAGCGGTCATACAGGTTAATGACGGCCGATTGATAATTCGTCACACTGCCCTCTAGCGGTCATACAGGTTAATGACGGCCGATTGATAATTCGTCACACTGCCCTCTAGCGGTCATACAGGTTAATCACGGCAGATAGATAATTCGTCACACTGCCCTCCCGTGTCCGTACAGATAACGACAGCGGACCGATGATAGCGTCAACTCCCCTCTAGCGGTCATACAGGTTAATGACAGCAGATTGATTAGTTGTCATACTGCCCTCCCGTGTCCGTACAGATAATGCCGGCGTCACACTGCCCTCTCGTGGTCGTACAGGTTGACATATTTCAAATTCTAAAAAAAAAAAGCAATTCTAAAATAAACGCAATTCTAAAATAAACCATCTTACTTTCCTGGTCAGGATATCCAAAGACCATACTGAAAGTCAAAATAATTAAATGTCATGAGCTTAGTCTAAAATTCTGCTGTTTATCTGACAGGTGCTCTAATGATAACATTTAATTGGTTGCATTGTGGGGAATTTGTGTATTGAAAAAAGAGTAATAATTTCACCCTCTGATAATATTATTTCGTTTCAAATTAAAGCTAAAACATGAAACATAGTGATCCCCTGGTTGACACGAAAGATCTTTCGTAAAGCAGTTAGACAGATTTAATGGGTGTAAATAGATGTCTTCTTTTTTCATTTATTAGTGGAGCTTTTCTCAATTGATCACGGCTGCGCTCTGATTGTTCCGATGTAGTTTTGTCTGGTCGGCAGTCAAAATTTTTAGGGGCTAATGTCATAAGATTAATAAAAATTCTAAAAGCTAAGGTTATGCATAATTTTGACACAAATGTACTACTGTAAAATTAGTAACTTTTCAATTGCAAGAATAAGTAGAAACGTTTTATTTGTGGTGACATTTAGTGCTTTTAAAAAGTAGAAAAACAGAATTATTTTTAAATTTGATGATTGAAATCTTCATGATCAAAAGACTTGATATAGCATGTTTTAACTTCCAGTTCAGTAGTTGTTAGTCTAGTCAAGAGTTTAAGGTTCTTATTTCGGAAAAAATAAATAAGTTAATTGCTCGAAAAGCAATGACACAGATACACTTTTATGTAAAATAACCAAATTTTGAATAATCTTATTTTTACTACTTTTAGATTAGATTTCTTTTTTTTAAAGTCCTTTGAAAAGATGTTGAACTCTTCAAATCAGGTATAATTTCCTATGTCAGGCTTTGAAGTACTAATGAAGTTATCAATATCATAGCGATGAAATGGAAAAAAGGCATAGGGGAAGAAAAAAAATCACATCTGTCCTTTAATCTAGATCCTCTCAAGAATGCACTGATTTCTTCTTGGCACATTCCCCGCCTCTCCATCAGATTTCATGGTGCTTTGAGTATTATGAACTGAGTCTTACAAACGTATATATCTAAAAAATACCCCTAAACCCCTAACTCCATTTATCCGCATCTCTCTCCAAAACTTAATAGTGCTTCATTGCTACGTGCCCCATCCTTTTTCCAAATTTCACCACCCCCTCGAAGATTTTGCTGATGTTACCATAAAGAGTGCTTCCCTAGTGGGAAGGTGAGCTGAAATTCTATAAATATATATACAGAAAGAAACGGTTAACATGCTTACTGTGTGATATCTAAAATCAAATGGCATGTAGCAGGAAGTCTGATCAGGATTTAAATGTTTTCACTTGGCACTTTAATGATAAATATACTGGTACTGATGCTGGTTGTGAATCCTCCATCGCAAAGGAACTGAAACATTTGTACAAAAGCATCATTTATCACGGTTGATCCGTACCGATGGCATTGCACAATACAAAGGCATGAAAAAATGTAACATTAAAATAGGTATTGCATCTTCCAAAAGCTAATTTTCCATTCATAAATACATGGGATTTCAGTTCACCAGTTTCTTACAACAGAATCACGTTCTAAAGAGGCAGAAATCAATTCTAGAAGTTGATGAGCGTGACGTGACGACAGTCAGCAGACATTCCGGAGGTGTGAAAATGTTTTTGTACAGTCCGACATTAAAGGCGTGAGATGTCCGTAAACCAAGAGTGACAGCAGCCCGTCGGCAGAGGAGGATGCTCTGCTGAGGTTATGTAACCTTTTAACGGTGACAATGCCCAACACAGGTGGTGAGATTGGTGCGATGATGCCGATGATTTACTGTTCTTCTGCACCGAGTCCTGTTTGAATCAAAACAGAACTGATTAGAGCGCACACCCAGACTCTGATGGAACATTTTACTAGTCATTATCGACCAGAGGTTTTCTTGGATATGTCTTTCGCCTACCAATCAATTCATACAGACATTTACAGGATGAATGCTTTAACACCCTTATCAATTTCCTGCTGCCCTCTGGATTGAGTAAAAATGTAAAGAAATATGTGCAATTTACAGTATAGAAGCAAACATGAAATGCTAAAGTAGGTATTGAAGTTTTGCCTCTTACGGGCAATTATTATCACATACCTGACAGAAGTTACATTTTCAAAGCAAAAAAAAAAATGAAATGCTTAGATTTCCTTTTAGATCTAAAATCACCTTGCCAGTATGGAAACAATAGGTTTTCAATGACAGGAGGAAGCACTTCAGTCATTGGTTGATGAGAGTAGAGAGTTGTGTTAAAGGTATTTAACAATATTTGAGCTCTGCTCTGGAAATCAAAGCAACCACCAGATTGAAACCATGGATAATAATACCCAAAAATAGCTGAAGGCACCACTTAAAGTAAAATGAAATATTAAAGTTTTTGAGTTGTTGGCGCACAGAAGGTATACTCCATAGCAAACATCATTAAAATAGTCATGTATTCTATTGAAAGCTTAATAGTCATCTTTAACTATTATAACCTGTAACTCTTAAAAATGAAAAAGTATGTTTTTCTAGAAAATTATTTTAATTAAACAATTTTAGATATTAAAAAGCAGCATTTTAATACTACCATTGTACTGATATTACTATATACTATATATTATTTATTTATCAGTCTCTATATCTATGGATATATAGATGTTTATTTAGATATCAATAGTATACATAAAGAGCACAAGGTATATAGATATCGATAAATTCCAACTTATTTGACCACCAGCTGATGAGTTTGTCGCTGCTGTTCATCCAGGTTTCAACAAGTCAAATTTAGGACTTTTTAAGACCATTATTAATTGAGTTTAAGAACACTATAAACGCAATTTAAGATCTACTTCACGTCCAAACTGGCAGGAAAGTATTAAGAATATGAAAGAAATTCTTGAAACGTAGAATTACTTGTTAAGTAAATCAATTTTTTCAGTGAAACAAATTCTTTCCAGCAGTTTTTCCAATGTTTGTTCAAGGTTATCACAGTTTTATAAAATTACTATAACTAAATTGAATACCTTAAAAATATAGATATATGTATAAAGAGATGGATATATCTTTAAACTATTACTGTAATAATACTGTATCATGACGATACAATTAATGATGTAATAAGCTGTCATATCTCATGAGCTGTTCTTTTTGTGCGACAATAGTGACCTGTACCTGTGTGTTGTGATGATGGTGGTTCCGCTGCTCTTAACTGGGGTTGGCTTTCTCTGCAGACTTCTGGATCTGTATGGGGGAGCAAAGAGCAGACAGTACTTACAGTATCTGATACAACATAAAGAAATACCACAAGATGCAAACAGAACCACCAGGAATGAAGCCAGCAGCCTGAGTGACCCTCTTAATTAACTCAAAAGAAGGCTGATCGAAAGGCATTACTGGCCAACCACAGAATCTAGATGAAGGTGTATCTAACTACCAGAGGAGGGCAGAAGTGAGCTACAGACGCCATCAGACTCTGAAAAAATAACAGCTGGAGACCAAAACATGAAGCTGAGTCCAGAAGCAAAAGGCTTTATCACATGGTGTGAAACTCCAGAGGTGAGTAGCTGATGGAAATGTATAATTCGATCTTCCTCTAAGCTGCAGATGTTTCAACAAATCAGACACTATTGAAATAAAATGGCTGAATTTGGAAATAAAAGGAAAAAGATCGACAGGCAGAAATGTTACTGTACCTGTGATTGTTCTTTTAGGAAATCTGGTAGTTGAAATTCACCTTTAAAGACCTGGAAAAACAAGGGAGCAGGTTTAGAGCTCCATGAATTCATCAGCTGGACCAGAAAGGTGAGTATTTACTGGACCATCATGTAGACTAGTCATTAGAACACTTATTTAATGATAAGGAATGCTGATTTGACAGTCAGGAGGATGAAATCCACTCTGCTGTGTGTCCAACTGTTGGCCCGCCGTTACATTGCTGCTTCATGCAGGTCAACGCTGGATGCATGCCAAGAGTTTCATGCTTGCTCTAGTGTCATATTTCCCCCCAGGGAGCCGACATGGGACAAGACAGAGACGTTAAAAGATACGCTGAATAGTTTGTGTCTGTGTTAGTGTGAGAGAGGGATGTGTCTTTCCAGGAAAAGAAATTCTCCATTTCTTCCAGGCCTTGGCTGCACACTTCTCATGTAAACAGAGCACTGAAGGATCCTGGGGAATTATCCCTGGTGCGTGTTTTGTTTCCACAGAATCGCTTGTGATATAAACACAGAAAGTCAACTCCTTCATGCTGAACACAAACAACAACGCAGCACTACGGTCATCCTGTCATCTACAGATAAAGAGGAATGTGGAGGGATGGGAAAATTACAGCAAGAACAGCGCGATGATGGAGGAGAGTAATAATGGTAGCAATGAGTATCAGATGTACGGAATCAACCAGGATGAGTTGGTAAAGTACATCATGCAACTGTCCCCTAGATCTCTTTATTCTATCACCATCACTGGACATCTCATAAGATTTATGATTATATTTGTGGGGAAAAATAGGTGACCATGTTGGTGGCTCATAACATGGTACCATTTCCCAAATCTGGTATGGTAATGAGCTTTAAGCTGGACACTATGAAGAAAGTTTCATATCATTTTTCAGAGCAATAAACAATTTGTTGGTAGCTGCTCTGGAATGTTTTGAATCTTATCAATGAAATGGATAGCGCTACTGCCTCACATTGAGAAGTTTCTGGATTCAAAGTTTACCATCAAGTCTTTAAGTAAAACCACAGCACAGAAACCGATCTCAGAATTAATACGGATGAAAACACAGTGGTACCTCGGTTTACGAGTGCCTTGCTTTAAGAGTATTTTGATTTACGAGCAAATATTCAAGCTTTAACGACTTGCTTTTTTGCTCGTATCAGGGATTTTTCCGAAAACGAGCGATTACCGTAAGAAACTTGCTTGGTATAAGAGTGCTCTGCTTTGGTTCACGAGCATCCTGTTTGAACAAGTGGAAGACCCAAGCGTGAGCTTACTTTGTGAGCCCCAAGAAAATGGTTCTCAGGTCAGCCTACCTCCCGCTCGCTCTCAGTTAGCGCCATACATTTGCAGAACAGTATCTGTGCGCTCGTGTCCGCTTAAGTTTTGAAGGAATTGAGTGAGACAAAGTTAAGTAAACCAGAATCTGCCGTAAGTGAGGCTTTTATATAATTTATAATTGCTGATTGTCAGTAATTTTACTTTTACGCTGCATAAAATAACATCGAAAAGGATTTTTATATGAATGTGTTTGGGATATGGAACAAACCAAAGGGATTTCCATTCATTTGAATGGGGAAATTCGTTTTGGTTTGAGAGCAAGGTCTCAGAAGGAATTAAGCTCGTAAATGAAGGTACCACTGTAGTCTCTTTGCTGGGTCTTTTCATTGCTACATTTAAAACCATTGACCATGAAATGGATCTTTTTTTACCTTGACCTTTATGAGTGGTACTGATTTTACATCTCAAAGAAAATTCTTTTTCAATTGGGGATCATAACAAAAGCATGGGACTGCTGAACTGTCAGCATAAATGCTCTCATTATCGTTGACATCATCAGAAAGTAAACATTTCCATATCTATGCTCATGGTAGCTACAGCTGTATATTTCACCTCAACACGATGCTAATGCCCTGACTACCTGGATGATCGCAGTTAAAAAAAAAAAAAGTACAATAACTACTTGAATCGAATGAAAACAAGACTGAAGTACTTTTAGTAATGCTGTTTCTGTTCTCTCTCTCAAGCTGAAGATGTCTTAAAATGTTGTCTATTCTCAGTTGGAGATCAGGCTGTGGTAGCATGGATTTCTTTTATTTCAGTAACAAAATAATACGCAAATGTGGGATGTCGATTATCCACATGTTATGGAATTGTACTATAAAGTTCGCCATCGTCCACAGCATATCCTTAACATGGCAGCCGAGGCATAATCCCTGTTGTTCGCAGCAAACCATACTATTCTCACGTCTTCCTACTGGCTTCCTTATAATGAAGATGGCTAGACACAAGAAGTGATGGGCCAAAAACCTAAGCAAAGCGGACCTTCCAGGCTAAAATGAGGTCCTGCTACACATGTAAACAAACAGTCTACACAGAAACATGACAATCATGAGCTCAACCCCATGGGAGTCACATGATCACGGTATTCTGATAATGTGGATATTGTCACAGCCATTGATGGGAAATCTAGCATCTTTAGGAAATTAAAAAGCAGACAGCATTAAGCGGTTTATCTCTGACTGTAGTTTGGTTCCGTGGTTTCTCACCAGCTGCTGCTGCAGTTTATCACCACCACCCCCAACATCTACGAAAACCACAGGCAAACATAGGATTTAGATAAAACACAAAGCAAAGGTCACCTGAAACTAATGTATTTGTATGGACATGATCGGTTTATACTTTCTTCTTGTCTCAGGTTAACATTTTACAGTTCGACCACCTTTGTTAGGGCAATTTCATGCTAGTGGATGGGGATGTGCTGGCAAGAATAATCATCACCAATGTCAGTTTTTGCTCTATTATCTATTAATTATCTCAGGAAATGGACACAGTGCAATTCTATGGGTGGAAGGAACCTGGTGGAGCTCAGTTGTTAAGACAGTGCAGACAGCGAGCTTGTGAGTTACAGCGAGCAAGAGGTGAGCCCGACTACCAGTTGTAGTCACATGCTCTGCTGCTTGTGTGTATACAATACATTTTTATGTCAGGGGGTATTTCCCCCTAAAATAAAAATATATGCAGTAAAAGTAAATAAAAGCAGCTAAAATTGTGACATCAATAAATCCTTACTCAAACTTGCCGACTTGTTTCACGGGTTTCCTCTACTAGGAGAATATTTGTTTCTGCCGATGTCAGTAGGCCGTAACCTCTATTATAGGTGAATGTGAGCAAAAGTGAAAGTTAATGAATGCCTTGAAAAATTGCAGAAGGGTAACCTCACACGATGGGGCGTAACCCCCTTTGACAGGGCCATAAAAGATGAAATGTTAAGTAAGATTGAACAGAGGCACTTGTTGCTGCAGCCTCAGAAGATTTCTGTTTTATGTGCTGAGAATTCGAGCAGGTAGCAGATAAAAACTGTGTATATGTTGAAGCTTGTGGACCTACTGCAGACAAGGTCTCTGCAAAGTCAATTAGATGCTACAAAAAAGGCTCTAAAGAAAACCTTTTTAATTCAGTTCAGTGTTTTCTTGAAATTTACTATACAAACTGTAGGGAGTAATTTTATATTTATCTAAATGTGTTTTTTTTCTTCTGTTATTAAAAGAAGCCACCCCATAATCTCCAATTTGAGTAAAAGAATACTGTTTAGCTCTAAAGCCCAGAAAGGTTTCATCAACTAAGAAACTTCATCAGAGACCGTTGTGATTAGGTTATGACTTAAATTAAGTTTTTGGTGGAAGCGTTTCTATAAAGTTATTTATTGACATTGGAAACATTAGCCAACAATAGAATCAGGCTTTAACAACACTTGAGAGTATTGAAATGCCTACCCGTGAAGTCTAAATCACCAGACCACTATGTAGATAAGCAGAAATCTGGAGAACAACATGCCTCTGCAGAGTCCAGTCAGACACAATCAGGTCAGCTAAGGTGTCTGCTGTTACAAACAGCAAGGCAGCCCGACACAGTGGTGCCAAACTAAACCTTTGCTCAGTTTTAGTCGCAGCATAATGGCTGGAGATCCTTGTGACTAAATACTGCTCCCAGGGGCTTAGTCCAGAGACTTTGAAAAGCTGCAGTGTCAAACTATTATCAGCAGGCTAGAATGTGTCAGGTACTTTCCGTTTCTTGGAGAAAACCTTCTGGGATATTGTTACCACAAAAAAAAAAAAAACAGTCCGTCTATGAACTGCATACTGAAACACTCAGGAGATGGGGTGTGTACACATGCTCTGCTGCTTGTGTGGGCAGGAAGTCCCACTTCCAGGGCTATGCTTAAACTTTTCAGAGGAACTATCTTGGCAAAATTGGCTCATTTAGTCTAGTATTGGTAGCTGGATTGTATGCAGGAGCTCTTGATGACAGAGGCTGCCATATGAAAACAGCACCCGAATGTTTGCTTGTTCCGTGGTTTAAGGTTGAGTACTCTTAAAATGTGTGGCGACCTACATCCTACAGTTTACTCCATGTTTCTCCAATAAAAGTCTGTCATTAGTCTCTTTGTATGCCCAAAACAATGCACTCAGACAATAACAGTCCAACTTTTACAACAACCTCTCCTCTCACAGCACCGCCCTTGGTTGCGCAAGCAAACAGTGAGTAACTGTGTGAAGATGGAAAAAATGAATCTTGATGAGTAGTTCAAAACCCGGCCTAGAATAGTGCATGATGTTCTTAAAGGCAGGGCATTAGTGTTGATAACCAACCCTAAGTTACATTAACGTTTTAAAATAAAAAGTCTCTTGAAAAGTCCAATTTATCACGAGAAACAAATGTGTAAAGTTTGGGAAGCTAAAATCCATCCATTCATCTTTATGCTTATCCGGAGTTGGGAGGATATTCCAGACGTCCCTCTCCCCAGCAAAGTTCCCCAACTCATCCCGGGAAATTCCGAGATGTTCCCAAGCCCTATGAGATATGTAGTCCCTTAGAGGAGTTCTGGGTCTACCCCCGAGCTAGCCTACGGGCGTGAGAAACCTATCTTTATAACAGTCGGACTGCTACCTCCTTTTTACTGTGTGGAGCCGCTTAGCCGGCCAATGACTGGAGCCAAAATACGACGGACGACATGATGTGGAAAAGCGTAGTGGTGTTGCAGGAGAAAAATCTTCACCGTGTATGAACATACCTGCCTCGACTACAAAAATCATAAGAGTGCTCTGCTTTGGTTCACGAGCATCCTGTTTGAACAAGTGGAAGACCCAAGCGTGAGCTTACTTTGTGAGCCCCAAGATTAGAGCGAAAAGAAAATGGTTCTCAGGTCAGCCTACCTCACGCTCAGTTAGCGTTATAAGCGTATGTGGAGTTAGATGTTTAAGATACCCAAAATAGAAATACAAAAACTAAACAGAAAGGAAAAATCCAAAGAGCATAATATGACAAGTCATCTATAATATATCTATTTGCCACTCTTTCCATTTTCATCCATCCAATGGCTTAATCAATATGTTTCTCTGTTGAAATCTAAAAGTCAAAAGTGTGCAGAACAATGATGACGGTCCTGAATCAATATGATAAGTTTAGCCTACTCATCATTAACTGTGCACGCGTCGATATAAAGGAAAAGATCCGGCCACAGACAAAACACAAACGAGCTAAACATGGAACTCTCTGACATTTGTTTTTTCATCTCTCCACTAACTCATCTCATTATTGCTACTTTGGAGAAACTGAGAACTTATTGATCCCAATAGCCATCTCTCACCGGGGCTCAGCACAACTTCTAAGCCACTTGAAAGCAATTGATTGCGGTTTCTAGAACCTTGCCCAAAGGGCGACTCATTTACAGCAAGCTGGAAAAATCTCTACCGACCATCAGTCAGAGGTGAAGAAGCAAAGAGCAGAAGTTTTAATGTTTTTTGGTTTAAGAAAGTCATTAAAACATACATAAGGATGCCTAGGTTCTCATACTGAAAAATCTGAGACCTGCACCAGATTCAAGTTCAAATGTGCCTAAAAATATAGAAACGCGCACACACATCTTTTATCTTTTTCATGGTCCACTCATCCTCTCTACCCTGACATGTATAACAGAAAACTTTGCATCAATAGGCACACAGATGTTTTAGGGACACATGCATCAACTGCTAAAACTACAGGGCAGATGCTGCATAGCTGGATTTCTTCTAAGACAGGTCACCACTCACAAGTACAAATCACCATAGAGATAAGGATGATCATCAACAGGGTCAATATGTCTTGATCCTTTATATCTCCATAATATGGACAAACATTGAGTTCCAAACTATGTCTCAGCAGAGCAGTTATATCCAGGCTGCACATCCCGGTGGTGAAATGAGAAAAGAGATGAGACAAGGTAAATATTTGGATGGGCCGGACAAAAAAAACAGAGAGAAAGCATTTCCACATGCGGTATCGTCATCAGGTTTAGTTCAAGGCCTACTGCCAGATGTCTTACAAAGCCAGACAGAAAAATTATGATACAATCCGCAGTAGTCCGAGAATCTTTCTAAATAAGGCTGTGACTGTGAGTAATTTTGATAACTGAGTGATAGCTCTTGCTTCTTATAGGGAACTAGTTAAGTACAATAACCAGATGCCATGAATAAAAAGAGGCTTATGCTGATGGCGGAAGATCAGTCAAAATTGTCCAATTTGTTAAGAGGAACCAGCTTCTTTTTTTTTTGCAATGAATCCACTGGAAACTCATCCACTTACACCAACAAAAGACAGGCTAATGTAAAGGGAAAGACATGAAATCTCAACAACTGGGGTAATTAGGGCTGGGTATAATTAGACTTTCCGCTCTTCAATAATACTATAACAATACAAAACAGTATAACATGCTAAATCTCCGTACGTGGCATCCAGCACTGAAAGGTACCACCAACAATTTGTTAACTGTTTGCAAAATAATCAAACTCCAGAGTATGAAGAGTGGAACGCTCAAAAAAAGACTGACAATTGCCAAAATGCTTCTGCAACTGTTGCTAACAAGAGCATAAACATGGCCCACAATATGCCAAAGATTCAAGATGATGAACAGATGTAATTGGACATTCTATCATAAAGGTTGTTGCTCCCATTTCTACTGTGGAACATTGCTGGTTTAAATATCTATTAAAACCAATGCACTGTCACACCATGAAGGTGTTTCTGTCAAGAGAGACAGAGAATGAAGTAAAGATGAATGATGTGATGTGATAATGAATCTGACAGAAAGTCGTTCTGCCCTTAGAAGCAGAAAGGTATATATCCCCTTTTGAGTGTGGTCACTGCTGGTGGTATTGGCTAGATGTTATCAGCTGATGATTAGTTGATATCAACTAACGCTCCAGACTGTGACACCAGTAATTGTGACTGAGCGTGCGTGAATAGTGTGAACGACATATTGAGACGAGAAATAACTGTGGCCCGAGTGTGAAAAGGGAAAGGCTCCTTGCCTAGAAACTAAACTAGAACTTAATTTTTCCCAAACTGCTGCTAAAGTAAAATCTGTTCGGTAAAATGCAGTCACTTCTGATCTCTTGTCAGGTAGGACTATGGAGTATTTTCAACGGATCTGCACTACAGTTGACTTCAGACAGCATATTTTCCAGATGATCCCACGTCAGAATTTATCTCATTAGCATTGAGAGATATGACTTCTGCACAGAACCAAAAAAGAGAAATCCCATCCTCAAACTCTTTCAGGAGCAAAAACATACTAGTTTATGATGGCATATTTACAGAACAGACCCAAAAGATAATTTTGCAAGCAGTGCATAAAACCATTAATATCACATTAGCAATGTTCTATTAAAATGTATAAAAAGGAAAAAGGAAAATAGAAACTCTATATGTTTGTGAGGGCTAAAAATTGGTGATGTCGAGTGTCTTTAGTATTTCACAAAATGTGTGAAATAATGCAGCAGGGCCATGTTTACTCTAAACTAAACTACTATATTCTGCTTGCCTCTTTCCGTTAGTCTGCTCGGTTGAATTTCTTAATCAGAAGGCCATTTTATAGAAAGTTGATTAAAAATAAAAAAAACTTCAAGATTTATACCGCTATAAAGATTAGCCTTTTAACACAGTGCCTTAAGGCTAATCTTAAAACCTTGGATGTACTATAGTGCAGCAGACATTCGTGAGTCATGAGTGACTTGATGGCTCTTTTGTTAATATTTATGTCCTACTGTGTTTAAGTGAGTACAAATCTTTCCATTGTTGCCTGTTGAGTTCTAATGTAGTTTAATGTGTACTATTGGAATCTATTGGGCTTAGATTTGTTGAAGTCTTACAAGTCGGACCCTGCTGTTTGCTAACATAACAGCCATACTTAGCAATATGTTTATCTTATATTTTCAGGTAATTTTGCCTCCATTAGAAAGGATACAGCAAAATAATAATAAAGTAAAGCAACTTCAAATCTGCACATGAGCAAAACCTAAAGTTTTACCCACTGATTTTCATAACAAGCATTCACGTAAATTACCCCATAGAGCTAAATAGAACAATAAACAACAAAAAGCAGATGCTCCAGAGTAAAAAAACCAGTCAGGCAATTCTGGGAAATGTGTCTTTACGTATCAACAGGAGAGCAAATGAACTTCAACACACAAATGTTGTTGGCTCAGACAAACAACCTGGACTGCGTAGGCATGAGTAGATCAAGGTGTTGATGGGTGATTTATGTGATTTATGCACAGCTCCTAGACATTTAGTCTGGTGACATGCAGGGGAACCTTAGACAAGAAGTTTAGTGCAATCATAAGAAATCCTTCAGCATCTGTATCTACTCCAGAGCACGTGCAGACCATCCCCGGTGTCATCCTGTAGAGCCAAGTGGGTCTACATCCATGTCATCATGGTTGTAACAAAGCATCTGTGATGTGTTTTGATTATTTCAGGGAGCAAAAGAGGAAGAACCGGCACATATAGACATGGCTATTTACCATATTCAAAACAAGACTAAAGTGTCAGGGAACTCCTGAAAAGCATTAAGAATGCACCACATGGTGATAACGCAGTTTCATATTTTCGTATCTGAACAGTCCACATACAGGAGACTTGATAGAAAATAGTTTGGTATGGAAATGCACCTTTAAAATTTAAGACCCTTATTTTAACAAAGGAGTTTCTCCTTAGACATCTTACTGAAACACAACCGATCAAAAATAACTTCATTTAATGAGTGTCTAAACTCTCTCAAAGGTCATGGGCCTAGACTTCAAACTCTAGAACATACCCTTTGGTATGCAAAGCACCATCCTGTGAGGCTAAGCTAATTGGCTTTCCCTTAACTCCTGCTAACAAGATGCATGATGTTCAGTTTGAGCTCTTAAACTGAATTTGCAATTCTAGGAATCTACTCTATCCAATAATAGTGACTATAACATAAAAATTCAGTTCTATGCTTCCTACGAAGTCCTGATGATAGTAGTAGCAGCCTTTACTTAGAATTTAACTTAAGTCAATGAGCAAACTGAGGAAGGTAACTATAGTTTTCAGACACATGCTAAGCATCAACTACTGCTAGCTGCTAACATTATTGGATACCTGTGCAATAGAATTATCTGCCTAATAGTGTCATGGCGGCACACAAAGTAATTAAACCCAGAGTGCGTCTCAACCAGGATATCCCCTTTCAGCGTCTTATTAGGCAGTATTGATGTTACAGAAAATCAACACCAGTTCCTGCCATTTCCTTTTCGAGCAGGAAATGTGTCCCCAGTCAAAATATGCAGAGACTCCACATCAGCAGGACTGCACAACACTGCAGGGGTGAGAAAGCGGACCTAAAACTAAACAGGAAGAGACGGGGTTGTAGCATCAGATCTGTTCAGTGATAAAGAGAACATGCTAAATAAATGGAGTCTTTCAATTCTGGTTTACTTTAATTTGAATAATTTCAGTTTGATTGTTTGATAGCCTTAACATGATGGTTTTCTACAGCTGTTACTCCTTGTGTTGTATGGCTCAATTTTCCTCTTGTGGAAAATTCGACAGCCATTCCAATCATGCTTGGTGGGTTTGTCCCCAATCCAGTTGGTGTAAGTCAATATTCTTTTCGCAAGTGTTTAAACTGTTTTTCCATTTTTTTGACGACAACAAAAAGAGAGAGAGATCATACAGTCATTACATACAGTCATTTCATGACTGTATGAACATTAGAGCTCAATTATATAGTAATATGGGAAGTATAGTATACATGTATATATATATACACATACACAAATATACACTCATACAATAGACACTTACATATATACATATACACACACATATATAGACAAACACATTAGGGTTAGGGTAATTGGGGTTGGGTCTTGCTCAAGGACTATACAATACGAATACTATAGATCTACTGCAGTCCTGGGATTGAACCCTTGATTGTCCGATAGGGGGATAACACCATCTACTTCCTGAGCTAAAGTTTCCTCAGGATTTGTGGTATCAAGCATTTTTATTGCCACCTTATTGCAAATTTAACAAACAGCCTCCTCTAAGCTCCTTTATCATTATCATATGCCCCTTGCACAAGGGGGCATATTTGCCTCGTTGGCTTTCCAAGTAAATATCATTCCTATCATGAGCGTAACTATAAATATAATGAATAAGTATCAGCACTATATCACTACACTGAACAGATCTTAACCGGAAATATCTTCAGGCTTTGGGTTTGGGAGTGTGTTTGTGTTCGACCAGCATTCCAAACAGCAGAGATCAGGAGAAATAAAAAATCTTCATTCAGTTTCACCACTAAACTGCTAACCCAATGTAAACAACAATTTATCTCTGCAACATTCCATCACTTTTCAACAATTTTCAATGATTTCTATGATATTTCTTTATGCTCACAAGCTTAAAGCTTATGAGTCATTACAGAAGAGTCCAAAAAGTTAGCACGCATTTTGATATGACAAGACCAAAATAAATTGGTGTAACCGAGTTTAGTCACCTTGCACTGGAATTTGGTTTGTCTTTCCGTTTGGGTCCTCATATTTTGATTATAACTTTTGGGTTGAAGCACAAAAATTTACTGGGAAGGCGCATCCACTACATGTTCTTACTAATCATTACAGAAGAGAATTAGAACTAATAGAAAATACAGATCCTCTATTTCTAGCTCCACAGCTGGAGTCTTCAGGTCAACTTTTCCTTGCAAGTCCTGATGATTTACTGTGATTTATCAATGTCATAAAATAAAGGTGGTTATGATTTCATGATGTTACGACCTCGAAACCTTAACAGGAAAGACCTTGAGAGATGAAAACAAAAGAAAACCAAGTGCCTGAGCTCAGACATACACAAGCACTAGACAACTCAAAGAGAGGAGAGGCGGAGCATATCACTCTCTAACTCAGCTTGAGGAAAAGCTGTTAAATAAAACATTTTCTCTGCCCAAAATAGCAAAGGCCTTTCCAAGAAATGAGAAGGTTTAGCCATCTGCCAAGGACACTGCTGCCAAAGCAAAGAGGACCTAGTTAATGCAAACCAAGTTTATGCAAATGTAAAAGTCAAACATTCACATCTTTGATAAAACTAGATCAAACTTTTAAACATCAGTATAGGTGTTCTCCCTGAAGTTTCTCTGAACTTTTTTTCTTATGAACAGATGTTTATGGCTTAATGCTTAGCGCCAACTACTGCTAACTGTCCTGCGGTAGCTAAGGGCCAAAGAACAGGACCAATTTCAAGACGGGGAATACAGTACTGAAGCTGTTTACGGAATGGCTATCCATCCCATTGACCTATCTTTGTCAGCCACTAGCGGAATGTTGGCTCATTTTGGTTCTCCAACAGCCCTCCTAAAATGCCACCACAGATTTTCACTGGGATTCAAGTCTGGCAACTCTGACAGCCACTCTAGAAAGTTCCAGGACTTCTTCTGAAGCCAAGACTTGGTGGACTTTGATTGCCCTTTTGAAATGCCCAGGGATGCTCAAGCTTCAGCTTTCTTACAGATGGAAAAATATTTTCTTTTAGGGTTTCCTGATGGAATTTATAATACCCTCGACTCTTTCTGCAGGGCCCCTGGAAGAAAAGCTGCAAGAATGCACTCCTGCAGCACAATCACACTTCCCTGTAGGTATAGTGTATTTTTCAGCAAAGGGTTCAATCTTACTACTCAAGACATGCAGTTGATCCATAGGGTCTTTAATTTACAGTTAGTTTTCATCGCTTAACTGAGCTGCATCCAAGGTTTTATCAAGATGTTTTTTGAGTTTATTATAGCCGACTTTTCTTAAATCGTTTATGTAAATTTAAGACTTTACTGACAAAATATTTGGTAATCTCCTGCTCAAATCTACAAAGGTCCGCAAAGCATTTTAACATCTTGTCTGAGGAATGCCATTTCCTGTAAGAATGACAACGGACATGGTATGAGTGTTTGGGTGGAATTTAAGTCTCACTGAGAAATTAAGAAACATGTAAGGTCTTTGGTTGTTGCAATCCAGAATATACCCCATTTGACGCCTCAACAAATGACCTCTACACCATACAGGCTAAGCATGAAACTTATCCGGATCAGCTTTAAAGGGGAATTCCAATGATTCAGTAAACCATTTTTATTACAGTTAGTTTTTTTTAGACCTTGTTATCATCAGAAGGAAGGAAGATCCAAAAACACCAGAAACTATATTCAATAAACTGGAAGGCTCCGTCCTGGTCTGTGTGGCTTTTTAACACTGACTACGGTTTGTGACTTTGACACGCTGTGATAGACTTTTTGGTCCCCAAGGTGGCTAGATAACCCTAATGGCATCACTATGACATCCTAAGGGTGAGTCAAAACAGACATAGGCAGAGTCGTACTCAACCCGCAAACAATGTAGACTCAGACAAAATGAACATTTGATTGAGTGCCTCTTCAAACTGAGGATTTTTTGATGAGATATTTTTTATCGGAACCTCATAACTAGATGTAATTGCAAACAACATTGTTTGACTGGTCAATGCTTCATTAAAATCAATGACACAGCCCTAAGTTACCATAGTGCTGTAGCATATTAAATCATCAATATGTTGTGTTATGAATCCCAGTGTGTATGATTGTCGTGATAATGAATGTGTTGACTCCAAATCCCAGACAACCCCCAATTTAATTACAGCATCCAAATCATGAAACAGTATTTATTGATAAGAGTACTATGGATAAGGGATAAAAAGTCAATGCCATGTGTAGTCAATGACTTAAAATTCAAAATAAAATTCTGTGGCTTCTTTCTATGATGGTACAACATTATTTGCCTCCCTTCACAGTACCTGACTCCAATTATCCAAGTTAATTAATTTCACATATCTTGTTTTGTTTAATTTCATATGAACAAAAAAAAGAAGTGTTCAAATTACTTGCTGCAGTTGTATCAGATGTTTCGTGCTTTACAATCATGTGGTTTACAACCCTTGAGAGTCTCAGAGAAGAGTAAGAATTATATTATTATTATTATATTATATACTTGTGAGTACTCACCCTTCTGGTGTTGTCCAAGACTTTGGGGTCAGGACGGCCATAGTTTGGAGGGTTTGCATGGGGGTCATAGCCCAGTCTGGACAGCATGGGGGCAATGACGGCCATGTCCCTCACAACGTCAGCCGGAATCTTCCCAACCCACTTGGACAAGGCTTCCAAATTGACAGGATTGATGACCTGGTCTGTGGACCGCTCCACCCTGATGACAGGAATGTTAGGAAGGTTATGAGTTTCACTAGGTTGTTAAAGCATGTTTTCAAAAAGATACAATTTGTTTATCGCAAATGCAGTTACGTAAGATTTTACTAATATAAAATCAAATAATAGAGCAAGTCCAGATCAAAATCTTCATTTTACAGAGAACTTACAATTCCCTAACAATTATCAAGCATTTGGTCACAGTGGCAAAGAAAGCCTTCCCTTTAGCAGAGAGAAATCTCAGAGCAGACCCGAGCTCTTAATCGGTAGTTGTCCTTAAAAAGTTAATCAAGTTGTTCCTGTTAACTGCAAAAAATATCTCGTAAATATCCGAGAGAAACATTCATCTTTGAACTTAAGGGGAAAAAAAAGAATAAAAGCTTAAAATAAATAAATCAAAAATGAGAAATATCACGAAGAACCAAATGGCTCTAATTCAGCACTTGGTTGTCATAAGCAGAAAGTTTGGTGAAAAAATATTTAATATAACAAATTATTACATTTCTGAGTTATGCTCAAGAAACAAAACATGACCACTGCCAGAACCTATTCCTATATCTTTTCACTTTGTTCTTGGCTAGGGACACTAATAACAATAAGAGGACGAAAAACGATAATATGATAAATAATACCCCCTGCTGTGGTCTAGTCGGCACAGACAAAAGCAGGCGGTTCTACCGCAATCTATCTCAGTCCATCTCAATATGGACCAAATTTCCTCGATTTCAGTTATTCTGTTTACATGCAAAATGTGTGTAGCTGCTTCTATGGGGTCTCTTAATAAAAAACAAAGAAAAGGTGTTGTATGATCATGGGAGTTGTCTTTATTGTAAAACAACCATTATTTTTGATGAAATTCTATCTAAAATTACCCAAACATTATCTTCTTACTGCTTTTAAGTAGGAAAATGTATCTCTAGTCATTTTTGAAGATCAGATCTGTGGGCAGTTAATTGTAAAACAAATGACCAAGAATAAAATTGGGTATTCTCACATATTATAGAAACATTTATAACAATTCTATGTAGACTGTCATTCAGCCAGGTCATGGAAATGGTAATCCAAATTTTAACAATTTCTAAGAAAGTCTCAATTCAGATTTGTTAGATGATTTTTCAAACAAAGTTAAAAAATCAAGATGACTGTCCGCATATAAGCGACTCCAAAGTCTGTAGGAAAGAAACACAACCATGTGGTCATGGATATAAAGTGCAGGTTTTTTGATAAATTATAAATGGTCTTCAAATAAATATTAAATAGGTGACCGGGTTAAAGCTTCTGGTCTGCGGCTTTTGTTTTCTAAAGGTTTATTGCCTGACCAACAGGAGGGATCTGGTAACATCTGTAGGTGACAACACTTTCACCAACCCAATGCCCTCATGGGTAACTTACTAATAGTACAGTTAATCAACCGATTTGGATCTGGCTGACAAACATCACATTTAAATATTATAAGAGATCCAAATACTGGAAATGTTTTACAGTGAGATGGAAAGTGGCTGAAAATGTTTGTTTTTTTCTTAACAAGACTTGACCCTTCCATCGGCCTGGACTAAAACTTTTTAAAGTCTGGCCTCCAACTCATAAGTCAATATCTATTCTCTAATTACCATCCACTTTTTGCAGACAGTTCACGCATCGCCACTTTGGAAAGTGAATCGTGCCAGAATATCACCTGTCCAAATTGATGGGATCTAAGCGTCTTGTGTCTACTTGCTATTATTATGGATATCTGAGGAGCTTGTATGACCATATAGAAGTTTTATTATGTTTTGTGGTTCAAATAAGCGGTGTGGCTTTGCCAGACATACAAGTATTAATCTCCCTTTGCATATTATTTCTTTCTTTTTACAGTTCCTTGGTTAACATCACTTGTCCTAGAATACTTCCACACAACAAATGAAGATCCGCATTAAGGGCTCCTCCATATATTACTTTTTTGTTTGTTTCAACAATCTACTATCTGTTGGGCATTAGTCACGTTAATGTTGTGTAACGTTAACTGTAGTCGTCTGAACTGTATCCAGGAAAGTTTTGCAGAGGGCAGAGCATAGTACGAACAGAGTGGCGGATTGTTCTATGGACCGATCCAGCATTTTTCAATGCCAATTTCGATCAATTATGTTCATCTAATAGTGGGAAGACAAAATCAGGTATTGTGACTTAATACCGTGCTGCATTTTGACCAAGTATAATGTCTGTGAGCCAAACTAGAATATTTAAAAAGTGGCTATCATCATTAGCAGCTAACTCAAAGAAGAAAATCAACCAAAAATGGCTTCAATTAACAGGAAGACAGCATGAGGTCTTGGAGCTCCCTACCCTCTGACCAGAGATCTATCACCATGTAACAGGGATGGTAAATTGCTATGGTATTTATTTGTTTTTAAAGTGCTGCTCGAAACAAATTTATTTGGTTCATTATCTGGTGTTTCATTTAAAAATCACAAAAAGTTGGCAAGGAGAAGGATCTTACTTGGAGTTATATTTTATAAGCTCTGCATAGCAAATGGGCTAAACCACCAAACAAACCGATAGAGCTGAAAATATAACCTTCTTAGTGTTTGTTAAAAATGGTTTACAGCTATACCAGAAAAGCCTGTTTTTGATTCCCCTACCTGCCTTAACTACTAATTCACTCTCTCCACTAACGCACAGGTACACACGTCTGTTTAACGTCTGCAGTACATCTTCTTCATCTGCTTCCTGTCTAACTGTATACCTCAATATGGCAATTCACTTCCCCCTAATCTATTTACTTTGCAATTGAATCTTTACACGATAAGAGTATAGTCTCCTGCATGATTAATAGAGTGAGCTGGTTTTGTCTTCTCAGGAGGATGGAGGAGATAGTTTCTGAGAGACTGGCGGGCCATGATCCAAATATCCACTCTGCGACAAATGTCCAGGGAATCGTATTAAGTAACCCCGTCAACACCTGAGTGCTCCTAAGTGTTGAGATGGATCATAAACTGATAGAGACAACTATTGGCTTCATCATTATGTTTGATGCAAACAGTCGAACTGATAATAGAATCAAGGACCTCCTCTATATATCAACATAGACATTTTATTTTGCTAGAATAAAACCTATTAAATTGAGTTCCAATGAGTGGGTTTAACAAACTCTGTTTGACACTAAGCTTTGGGCTTGAATTGAAACTCTGATGTCAAAGATCCTTGAAATAATCTCAGAAGGAAAAAGAAGACCTGACGTCCTAGACATAAATTCACCAAGGCTTAACACTGACAATCCTTCATTTTATCAGGTCAAAGGTAAAAAAAAAAACCCTTCAGATTAAAACAATGTAAAATGGTAGTAAATGGATCTATTGAGACATTAATAGTAACAAGAAATTTTATGTCAAAGGAAATTTAACGATGCGGATGTGGATAGCTTTATCATAAGTGCATGTAGCAAATTAACATAAAATAGCTTACGTTCAAATGTGACTAAATGTAAAAAATAATCATGGAGGAAGGAAGAACGAGGGTTTCCGTCTCATTTGGTGGTAATATTATAAATAAAATAGCCAGCTTACTTTACATCTCTAAGGTATTTGTTGTAACTCTACAACAGCAAAAAGATAGCTCATTAGAACTTTTTGGACAACTAGGATTCAGTATTTGCACAATGTTTAGATTGGTTATAGCTTGTTAAGATACAGATAATCTAAAAGTTATAACTTCAGTTGCAGCTCTTACTATTGGAAATTGTATGATTTAAATGAAAAAATAATTGATGAATATCTCTGGTGGCAAATTACTTGTTACTCTTGACTAGAGCAATATTAGGACTGAAGGCCAGGTAGCTTCTCAATAGTACTATAAAATAATGGAGACAATCCACTGATGTAAACATACCATCTATTTGTTTCCCGTCAACAGTCTAAAATAATTTGCACCCACACTACTGAACGTTTGAGGTACACACACTCAGCTTCTTTAAAAGTGATGTGCCGTCACATGACCTTTCCCTTCAGGCTGACGCTCCTAATGGCCTCAAGCTTGTCTATTATTTATTGCTGGGCCTCCTTTACCCAAGGTGGTGTTCTGTATCATTACTGGCTGATAAGAGAATCAGATAGAGACATCTAGATCCCAAATAGGATGGAGAGTTAGGGAGGAGGGATGCAAAGGCTCCCTGCTCAGGGATAAGTAATGGAACAACTCACTCAGCGAGGCAGGGCCTCCACATCAAGGCCAAGTAATTGATGTTAATGCAAATACAAGGTCCCGCTCTGGGGCCTGTTTGCCCACTGATTGAGATTTTCATGTGGATAGAGACCCAAGGCTGGAGTTTTGTCAAGAGTGAAGAGTGCTGGTGGTTGCAGAGGGCAAGAGGCCTTTTTTGCCAGGTGTCATGGGAGTTGACATTAATGCACTGTGGGCAAAGTGCTTGAGAGGAGGTGGGGCAAAATGTTTATGATGGTAAAAGGTAGTTGGACTGCCCCGAAGGCTACTTGTGGCTGGCCTTCTATAACAAATTATATTAGAATCCATTTAGGAAATGGTGTTGGGGGGGGGGGGCAAAACATAACAACAACTACAGAAGAATGAAAATCCAAGCCTTTTCTTCTCATTGGTTATTTCAAGTCAAGCCTCGCCTGAATTATATACCAAAGATAAATTAAAATAGTTCCACAACTAGAAGGTGTCTTTATATAACCTTGGTGTCTATGTACAGGGAAAGTAATCTATTTTATAATTTATTTATCTTATTTTCAGATACTCTGTGATAGCTACTGCCTCCAACTTAATAGAAATACCGCAAAATTCATGTTACTCTACACTGACTCTGTTTGGCATAGCTGGTTGACCAATACACCCCCAAATATGCCAAAATTGTATTTTTGGTCGCAGAGGGATATACAAATACCACAACCTTTTAGTGTGACATAAAATTATGGTTTTCTTAAAATCTAGCACTGTGCACAATAAAAACTTTAGTGCAAAAACTATGTAGCCGCCAAATCATGAGCATGTTGGGAAAACTGCATTACCATACACTCAAGAGGCGGAGATATTTCTATCATGTAGTGTTCAATGAAAAGACGTGTTTTGTTTTTCATTCATGGGCTTTTTTCCACCGTCTTTTACTGTACAAGCTATGATATGAGGCCTAAAAAAAATCTTTCTTTTGACATTTTTAACTGATGAAGACCTCAACAATTTAATACGAAGCTACTTTTCTTTCTACAAGATACTCTGTTAACTGACGATGCATATGATTGGATGGAAGCACGGTTGAGTGGCAAAAACGGTAGAGCCGTGGTTAGCATGTGCAGAGTGTGCATGCTGCAAATATGTGTTGCAATTTTTACTCACACGGACAGACAGCTGTTTCCCTAAAAAACTTTTTTGCCAGTAAGATCTTTATTGTTATGCAACTGATGTTCCAAAATAAAATGTTGCAGAATTGTTGCACTTAAGACATGAGATCACATATTTGTATGAATTCATTGCTGAACCCTAGTATCACATATTTTCCTCTTAGTAATTCTATTCCTAATCTTAAAAAGCAAATGTACAGTTGACTGTTGTCATCCTTTTGAATATGAATACATTTTTTTATTCAGTTGATTTAATAGTTCAAGGCCAGTGCTAAAACAATGAACACGCTAAAACGACAACACCGTGATATCAGATGCACACCGGTCTACACGCCCATCAACCCAGTTGAGGGAAGGATGAAGGTGTGTTATGATAACGTTATAATTTGCAACTGTAAAGCTGTAATGAAAGACGTGTAATTTTTCTTATGATCCAGCCAACATAATGAAAAAACAAACAAAAAAAGCCATCATAAAATGTATAATTGTATAAGGGCAATTTGCTCTGACACTATATTAGAATGTACTTCCTCTCCAAAAGCCATAATACCAAGTACGAATCATCCGTCCGTCAATTTTCTGTAACCAACTTTATTTCGTTTCCCATTATACCTGGCACTCAACTGAAATTCAGCATTATAGCAACTATTTGAGGTCAATCAGATCACAATTCTATTTTTGGTTTCCTTATTTTATTTTATATCCACCCCTTTTTATGTTTGTTTGAGTGGATTTTATGATGGAGACATGCAGTACAAATCAGTGTCTCCATTTTGATCCTCAGCTTCACTCAGAAGAGCTTTTTAAAGGTCTGCATTCATTAATATATGATGACATCAATTTGTGGAAGGGAATCAATTTGTGTGTGTGTGTGTGTGTGTGTGTGTGTGTGTGTGTGTGTGTGTGTGTGTGTGTGTGTGTATGCGTATGCATGTGTGTGTGGGGGGGAGGGGCGCGCGAGATGTGAACATTTTGAAAATCTTGGCCGGACATGTTTTTCTATAACAGAAATTAAAATTCAGAGCTCTTATCATTAGCTCAATAGCTGCAGGGACCCGCAAAGATTTTCCCATGAAGTAGTCGTATGAAAGACATTGTGGTCCTCTCTAAAACATAAGAGTTCTTACCGGGGAACTGGAACAGTCCACTGTTTTTGTAACATGGCTGAAGAAACACTAAGAGTCTCCATGGTATCTTGGCTTGAACACAACATGTCTGAAAGCATCTTAAGATGAGCTGTTGAGTCTCTTGGATTTTTTTACAGAATGTATCGAGAGGGAGGAATGCAGCTCTAATGATGTGAGCATTTGTCAAATTGCATGCAGTATCTATTATCAATCAAGTCTTTAACTTTATGTCTTGGACAAAATGCAGTAAGCTAAACTTAAGCTCACTACTAAGCCTCTTTGTCCATCATCTATTCACCAATGCCTTTTTTTAGCCAAATGTCAGACTCCAACTAAACTATTTGACCTTGCTATGAATGTTTTACTTTTCTAATCTACATAAAATGGTACATATACATTACGGTTTGGGGATTAAATTACTCCAGATAAGCATAAATGGAGTTACATGTAACGTAAAATAAATCTGTAAATTATTATTATATTGTTTTTGTCAATCCAGAAAATACAGGGATGAGATATGAAGATAAGATAATTAATTTGAAGCTAGCTAGAAATCTAAGCTCACTTTGAGGAAGTTAGAAGAGTTTTTGGATGGAAAGCATTCCCAGTAAAATATGGGAAGGGTTCTTGTGTGCAGACAATCAAAGAATTCAGGCTCAAATCTCTCCAGAGGATATGAAGTATGTTCTGGTGTGACGTGGCAGGAAAAGCATGATAGCAGGGGGGAGGACAGGGGTGAGGATGAGGTTGCACCCCTTCAGCGTTTACCAAATCATATTCCCAATTCATTGAAACCAAACAATCTCTGAGACCAAAAAGGATCATTGGGAAAAACAATCAAACAAACATAAATCATCTTATGTGTTTTTAGGCACTAATGAGTGGGTTCCTCGGTGTGTGAGCGGCAGTAGGATGTTTAAGTTCCAACTCACGTGTAATAAGGGAGAGTCGAGAGGCTTTGTGAAAACAAGGGAAGTATATGTTTTAATGCCAGAGGTCCATGTTTATTTTCAAGATCTTCAGGAACATAGCTTGAATATAGCTCTATAGTGCGAGTTAAAACACTGCTACCTACGAGCAATGTGTCTCCAGGTTATATTGGTCCAAAGTTTGGGCATGTTCGAGGTCATCTCTACTGTTATGGGAAAGAGATCAATAACAGACCAAGCTGATTATGTCGCGCTTTTGTGGCCGACATGGTTCACAATGTTTTCCAGTGGAAAATATTTATTCAACCACCATTACATCAGCATGTGAGTTAGTTCTTGAATCTGCATCCATAGACAAAGCATCTGGTGAAAATAAGCCTCAGATAATTTCCTTTCAGCGATAGCAGACAGCTTTGTGACTCTGCATTCCAAAGGGGTTAAGTACCCAAAACGTCAAGGAACTTCTGACAGAGAGGAACTAGAATGAGTCACAGTGATGAATGGTGACTCTGTGATTCCTCACTGGTAGTAAGGCCTCAGAAATTGAAGTAAACCTTTTGACCTCCATTTTAAAAGGCAGTGCCCTAAACCCAAATACAGCAAACAACACCTGAAGGACTGTATTCGGGTTTTTCTAATTGACAGAGCAGTTTAAAAAGACTCCTTAGAAGGCATCACTAAGGGGTAATAACTCTAATATTAAAAAGTTCTGTCTAGATATAACTAAATGTCTTCCCCAGAGCTACAAACAAGAGGGATCCGACATTGACAATAGTCAGAGTTAATGGTTCTTCTATTGCTCCTATTACAAAGCACTAACAGTATACTCAATCAAGAACGTATTGAAATACTAAAAAAGGGAGCTTTTCTTCTGAAAGTCCATCAGCAACCTTGCTTCAGCTTACACCGCCAAAATATGAGCATTAAAAAAAATACACAGGCAAAAGGAAAAGTTGTAAGAGTGGTCAGTATTACTTACTTTGACAGGGACACCCCTCCAGCTTTCCCGATGAGCTCCTCGTGATGGAGGACAGCGTCGTTCCACGGAATGTCAAGGAATGTCAGTAAAGTCTTCATCCATTTCTCAGGATGGAGCACCAGCTGTTCATAGTGCACAGGTAGGCATTTATGTGTCGCCTCCAGGCACTGAGTGTACATGGTCTCGATGGCACGATTCCACTTGGTCAGACAATCCCGGTAGCTGCCCAGGTCAAAGCCAGCAATGGTCACCTTCCGTGAGATCATAGAGTGGACTGAAGCACGGCCATCACGGATCATGAGTACAAACTTGGCACGGGGAAAAATCTTGGCAAGGTAGGAGAGAGACTTCAGTGCAAACGGGTCCTTGTTGCAGAGAAAGTTGGCAGGCTCTCCATGTTTGACGATAATTTCCAGCAGAAAGGCCTGCATGGCGGCGTCCAGCACCTCATCTGTCACACCAGCCTCATCCAGTCGCATCTTTTCCCGGCCTGAGCGGCTCCACATCTGCTTCATGGCCAGTATACGTGGGATAACACGGGTTTCCTCACCACACCGTACCTCTGGGTGGGCGTCCAGCATTGCCCGCATTAGCGTGGTTCCACTGCGGGGCACTCCACCGATGAATACAAGCGGCATGTCTTTGTTATAAACAAAAGGCGTGCTGAGATTTTGGCCTGTCCGTAAAGTGGTCCGCATGCTGCCTCCTAGCGCGGAGAGGGGCAGAATCCCACCCGGCTGGCTGCGCTCATCAACATGATGGTGGCACTCCATGGCATGTCGGCCAAGGTAGAATACTGTGACCGAGCTGATGAGCAGACAGGCCACTAACAAATTCTGTTTTAGTTTGCCAATCATGTTGCAGGCCACAGACTGGAGTAAATATTCTCACCACAGGGGCAATTTAGGAGGAGGGATGGAAAAGGAGGAACTTAAGGGTAATTAAGGTTCCCAACCTTTATGGTTGTTTGCTAGGAACAGGACATGGATCAAGCTCCCTCGTGCACAGCAAGTGCTGAGTCCCCAGCTCCATGAGGCCTGGATTGGGGAACAAAACACAAAAGGCAACATTCGTTAAGCAAAGGAAGCAACATTTATCAAATCAAACATTACCTTTTCATGTCCTATATTTTAAATCGATCATATGACAGATAACGGCACCAAGGCAAAATTACAGTGGATGATTTTGTCAGGATGATCGATCATCACATTCTTTTATTCAACATACCTTTTGAATCGGAAAGGCAGAAAGTATTAAATCATACAAATGGGAGACTCCTTCAAAGACAAGTATGACAATAGAATTGCCACAAGAAAAACGAAAGGCCCTTTGTATTACAGTCATTTTAGGGAGAGTTAAGGAAAATATTTCAGTACCCACGGAAAGATACACAACAACAAAACTGCTGATGTGACGAACAGTAGGTGGGTTTACATGGGAGACTTTTCTCCTATCCAAATTAAGCCATTCCGAATTGCAATGTCATCTGCCTGTTTACATTACCTGGGATGAGATTTCCAAAACAGTGTTTACAGGCAACGACTTGCTATCGGAAAGGTTTTCCGAGAGGACTTAGACTACCTCCTTGCAAAATAAGGAAATTTCATTTGGGAACGGCATTTGTTTTCGGAAAGGTTTGTTTACATGCAACACTTTCTTTCTGATTACGCTTCTTTTCTGAATCTATTCCGAATTAGGCTGTCCATGTAAACCCACCTAGTGTTGAACAAATCTATGCATTTAACAAAGGATAGCTCTATTATCCATCTGACTTTATCCCTTTGAGTCTCTGGTTACTCATCTGATATTTATCATTCAGCCTTTAATTTTGACAAGGTTATGGCACACAAACCCACTCTGAGGAGAGGGTGGAGTTAACTTGCACATAACACCCACACGCTTTCTGTATATAAATTCTAGCCACAGCCGTGGGCTTGCTGAGAGCCTGTCCTTCGCTATTGGGTAATAAAAAAAAAGTGTAAGCTTAATGAAGCTAACTAGTTGGAAGATTTTCCCTGTGCTGGCCCTGTAGCCACAGTCAGCTCCCTGAACAAATAGCCCGACTGGGAGAGGAGGGGGTTTAAGGATCAGAACAAGTCCCAGCAGGCCAAACAACAACCATGTCTAAAATCTAAACCAAATATTCAGTCTGCGGTAAGTTTACTATTAGGAAACATGAAATCAGGTCATACTCTATCAGTTTAAGTGTAGCTCTCATCTTCACTTATAGTCAAACATCAAACCCCCCGTCTCATTCAAGAGAGGCATGGTGCTCTGTTTCTCACAGAAGAAGTCCAAATTTAACAAATTATTTAGAAAATTCCAATAAAAGATCAATAGCACACAAAAAAAGCTTGCCATGTATGCATCTTCAATTGGCCAGGAAAACATTACATTTATCATAATAAAATTTAAAACAGAATCCTTTTTTAAGTTCTAGTTTCTAGAAATTCCATTATCGGCTAGTGGAATGTCAGTGGAACCTAATTGTATTTGCACCGTTGAGTATTACAAAGAGCCAGAAGGCGTGCTGGAAGTCCTGTGGCGCCCTGAGACAATAAAATCCTTAAAAATCCCAAAACATCCCGAGAGACCTCTCCAGCGAGTGGGAGATGTGCACATTAAGTTTTGTGAAAATAAATATTGAACAGTTTTTCATTTATGCCACAGTAACACTCATCTTAAATCCCACTCAGAGAATGACCTTTAGTTCGCAATATTTTACAATCTGAATGAAAACAATACAAATAAGTTATGTTTCTAAATTTAAAAGGCAATGGTTCACTACTGATTCTTATGTGTGTAGGATTGTAAAAAATAGTATTTGAGTTCTGCGCCACACAAAAAAACAACCACGAGAATGAATCTAAGTTCATAGTGTAACCATAGAAACAACAAAAACTAAAACAAATAGATTCTATAAATGGCAAAAGGAACCACATCAGTACTTGATAGCTGAGTGCGAAAGCTTTCATTAAAAATACTCAACAGTTCTGGATGGACAGACCAAAACTTATTCCCAGATCTGCTTAGATCTGGCAGAGAAAATAGTACAATAATAGTATGCTCACACTGAGAATGATAACATTGGTAGTGTTAAGGATTGGGATGGTAATATTTTTTTATACCACATATTAACTGTGTCTACACCTGTTTCTGTTTCATACATCTCAAAAACTGCAAAACTGGGAATACATGAACAAACAACTTCTCCACTACCAGCATTGGCCAAAACAGCCTTCATGCTATGATTTACTTTTCTGTGTTTATCTGCATTCAACAACATGCTGAGCTTGATGGTTCACAGGCTTTGTCAATGTTCTTCAGGGACAGCAGCGACACTGACATGAGTATGTGACAGGCTGCTGTTCATCACAGCAGAGCGATGAACGCAGTGCTGACGCCCCCACCCCATAGAATCGTAGAGACTTGGACACATATTTGTCTGGGCAGAGAGCAACATAATGAGCGCAAGACTATGTCATTGTATTTGGAGGAACTCATCAAGTGTTAAAGATCAATTATGTTCCTTCCCAGTAAACACATAACCCGAGAGTTGTGCATTTGATGTTCTTTGAGTATAAGCAAGTCTACAGTAAAGATACATGAAGACCCCATGCAACTATGTTTGGAAATGCTTTTCACGGTTCGTGTTTGGCAGGCAACGTCAGTTGCTGACGAAGAAGGAAATCAACAATTTTCATCTGTTCCCAGTTTGGACAAAGCCACAAACTGGATAGAACAACGAACTTCATCCCATGCATGGGATAAATCGAAAAAGAAATTACTCAGTAATGTTAAAAATATTTGAACACAGCAAGGTTGGATGGCAATGGTATGACGGGAATTTAAGAAGGGGATTAACTTAATACCACAATCTTTATTATTGTTGGATGTTAAAAGAATTCAGTCATCTTAAGTCATTCACTATTTTCTTGGGTCTGTTTCTTTTCATCATCATATTATCTATGAACATTATTATTAAAACAAATTAAAGTTAGGATGCATAGGTCTGATAAGGACACCTTATATTGAGCCTTGCTTTTATTTATTAAAGTAACAAGCAGCGCAGAAATCAAATCACCTCAGACGGCAGTAGGGAAAGCCATGGCTCTACTTTTGCACATATATCATTTATGTGCAAAAATAGTAAACTCCTCTTAAATCGTGCATCCTTCAACAGTCAATGTGGACTATATGTCGAAATCAATTTATCTACGAGAAGGTGCTGAAAAGTTCAATGTCTCGATCGTTGTGATAATTTACTTAGTAACTGAGGGAATGACGCTTGCTTTTTCACTTTTTTTGTCCATCGACTTTATAATTTCTTTCTTGAATTGTGGCTACACTGCCCCCTTTGATTTCCTGTGCTGCTGCTTCATTTCTGGTTTCTTCCGTATCCATAAGCTTTGGAAAATGTGCACACACACCAACAGAAACACCTTGCAGCATGGGTGGAAGGCAACATTCACATCCTTCTTTACCAGTGAGCATAAATGAACCTCAACAATACAACTTTTTCCAAAAATTGGCTATATGGTTCTGGCATAATACTGCTCCAGTACATGAATTTGGATTTCATACGATTTTAGATAGCATGCCAGTGCCATCTTTATAACCATTCAGCCATGTTGGGATTAAGTAGAGTAAGCCAATATCTCTCTCTACCGTCTGTTTCCCCTCAGACACCATGTTGCCAACTACTTCACAGTTTGTTACTACTGATAAGCCAATTTGCTGTTGTTACTTTTCAGCTAACACCCGCCACTGTTAACTGGTAAATATACAACTGAGGAGCATTTCACATCAAAGAAATAGAGCTGATTCCTTGCATTAGCATCCCCGTGAGAGGTAGCTCATGCAAGGCTAAGCTGTGGATAAATGCTCCAAGTGTTCTGCACTTTGACTGAGGAATGCAGGAAATGTCTGAATACTGTACAAGGTTTATTGCAGTGCGGCATCTGACAATGTTCCTTCCTTTTAGTGTGTCTTTCCAGCCCACCCACTCAATTTCACATCTCTGTCTTCTCCTTGGTGATTAAGTGGTACAGGGAGTAGGAAGTTACAAAGCACGCCAGACAGCCAACTTGGGTTTATTAGTGGGAGTATAAAATGGGACTGTTGTGCACAAAAAGATCTTGCAATTGACCTTAAAGCAAAAGCCAGCATTACTTTAACAATTTTATTTGAACAGTTAGGTTATATGCACTCAATGTAAGTCCCACTGACACTTCTCAATATTTTAACTGAATGTTAGCAATGGGTAGAACCTTGAATAGATTAGTTGAGGTTCCTAACTCAACATTTCAGGAGTATGGATAAACGTCTGGACAAAGGTGCCTCTATCTGTGTTTATATAACATTAATTTATTTTAATAAATGTATTTATTTTTAATGTCAGTAAAATCTAGAAAAATACAGGCTTGACTTTTCCTGTACGAATGCACTAAAGGAAAACACAGACGCTTTCTAAGTCACACGAGGTTCTCGGGTTATACTATTCCCATGCCAGGACAATACACATTATATAAAACACTAGATATTCCTAATGTGTGCCAAAATGTATTCTTGGTCAAAAGATGGCAACTTTTTATGTATTGAATTTTATGCAGGCTTTGTTCACTAGATAGAATAGAGCCATTTAGTCATTCCCTCTGAATTTATTAATTCAAGGAGATGTATAGATTCTACAAACATAACAAATTGTGGTAGGATCTCATTAGAGTCAGCCATCTTCCGTGATGAGTTCATCTGATTGCAGATCATGTATTATTAAGCTATTTAAAACTCGCTATATGACCAAACATTCATCTGTGCGGTCCGCTGAAGTCTGTTGGTATGCACTCCAGATCAAGACAGGACCAATAATTAGAAATAAGGACCAATTATTAATAACCAATAATTGAATTACATTTCTGTGTAGTCTGTTTGACTTTTACTTTTGTGAACGCAAACCAGACCAGCTGAAAAAAGAAACAATGTATCATTCTGGCATCTGAGGCGGACCAAGGAAGCGGATCGTGTGTGAAACGAACTCAGACATTCCAGAGGAGTCAAAGGGCATGTTCCCCGGGAAGAAAAGTTTGTTAAAGTTAAATCCATCAATCTGGTGCACTCACAGATCTTAATTAAGAGGCTAATGTAATTTTGTCAATTTTTTGACAGTTTTTTACTCCAGTAAACAATCTAATATAATCACAAGCACTTCGGTTGTATCTGTTATAATAATAATAAAAAAATTATTTAGTAGCCGGGAATAGTGACACAATCACAATGCATTATAATCGAGATTTAGCTAATAAAAAAAGTAGGCAAAGATGGTTACCAGTGTTGAACTGGCTTATTTATTAGAAAATTAAAAATTAATTCAGGATTCCAAACAAATTTCTGGTGTTTGCCTGCACTTAGACAGCGTAAAAACATAAATAAATATTTTCAACATAAACCCAGGCAATACTGAACATCTAATAATAATAATTAACTGTATGTATCCTCGTCAGAGCCTTACGTGCAGAAAGTTTGGCTATCCCTTTCAAAATAAAGGGCTTGTTTCCACTGATGGGCTACAGAAAGTTTTTCTTGCTATTCTATTGTCTGGGTGGATTACGGATCCAGAGTTACACCTGTGTTTCTTTTCTATTGAGTGTCTTTAGTAATCACAAGTATGACAATATTCTGATGATAAAATAAAATGTCAACTATTTGCATTATTTTACAGGCATTGTGTTGACAACAAACAGATTTCTAAATTCAGTTTTTTGAACTAAGCAGCAAAATAATTAATATACATTAAAAGGTTTTCTGGCCCAAAATCCCTCCTTTTGGATGTCCAACCAACAAATTAACAGACATAAGTGAAAAATTAGCAAACTTGGCAGTAATTTAAAAGACAAATTTTTTTTGTCAAAGCTTGCACAGGACTCTTATCAGAGTTATTCTGGTGCATATGGTCTAGTAAGTCTTATGATGGTCAAAGCCAGTGATGTGAAATTTAAAAAGGACCTATGAATGTGAGCTGGTGTCCCAGAGGTGAGTGAGGACTTATGAATGCCAGACTGATAAAACTGTTGGTGAGATTCAAAGCAGAGTCGAGTTACACCTTGCACAGCTGAAATGTGTTTGTGTTAAATTAATTGAGGCTCTTCTCTCCTGTTACTGATATTGTATCCTCCACACAGGATATATTTCCCATTGATCTGTTAGGGGAAGCAGTGTAGGCTGAGGCTACTCTCCATGGAGCAACGGTGAAACCGAACCACATCAACACTTAATAAATGCCGACGACTTTGCACCTCATGAGGTCCTGTGGGTAAGACAGACCTACGATGCTATTGAGGAAAAGAAAATCACTGCAGGAAACCATCATTTTATAGAATTTCTGCCCTGAAAAGAATCCGTGTGAAACATATTTAATAAATGTCAGGATGATAAAATGTTCTCAACGACATGTTTCAGGGATCCCATATGGCATAAAAACAAGACAGTCCATCATTCTTTTTGTTTTAGTTCTGTTCTGTAAGTCTGTTCTGTAAAACGAGAGATGTAATTATGCTCCACCCAAAAGAAAGATTGAGATGGAGAAGGTTAAGGAGTCACCCTTATTAAGGTAACAAAAGAGCCCAACTATTCAGCTAGCCACCAGTGACTTGTTTTAACTGCTGTTCTATGAGTGAGGGGACTATCTCTCTGCCAGTTAGATTTTGTTCCTGTCCTGGGATGCAGGTGAGAAAAAACTCTGTTCCCAAGGAATATTTATCTGGATTGGAAGATGGTTTGCACATGATAGACAAATAGCCGAAAGCATAATGTTGCTTTGTGATATCCTTTAAAATGAAACCTTCCAAATAGTATAAGAATAAACACTGACTTTGTGCTCTAATCATCCATTCTCTTCTTCGTCTTTCGGCATTTCCCAAGTAAAGGCTATATAATCCAACACCTGCATTATTGCTATTGCCAAACCATACCATTTGTCAAACTCAAGGTCCATTTTCACATCACCCGGAGAAGAAGGCACTCGTATACTTTAACTCTTGACATTGATGTTCAGAGTTAAAGTATACGACATCAATGTCAAGAGTTAAAGTATACGAGAAGCTTGTGAAACAACATTTTTAGTTTCACAAGCTTCTTTTGCTTGTGAAACACCGAGATGCTATCTAAAAATCAACAACTGAAGTAGTATTAGGGCAAAGATATGGTCAGTGTAAACAAAAGCGGCGCCTTCTATTGCTCAATCTTTGTGCAAAACTGTGTTGCTCATTTGATGTGTGATGTGATGTGTGATTGTGATTGATCGCCGTCATACAGCAGAATAACAAAATATTGACCAACAACAAAAAATGAATGATCTTATATATATTAATTTTAATTAAATGTATTAATTAATTTAATTAATTAATTTTTTTTTCATAATAACTTTAAAACATCACAACATACAGAATATCACTATTTTCCTTGAACTGAACTTCCCTATAACTTGGAATAATGGCATCCAATATGACGCCATTAAAGAGAAACACGTCATCCTAGTGGCCATGCGTCTCAAACATTCATCCTCTTACAGATAAAAGATTTAGCTTTTATTAAGTTTCCTATCAGATCTGTGATCTGGCAGATTCCTGCAGAATCAGCCATTACTCTGTCCACAACGTCTGCCCCCTCAGGCTCAGTCATAAATCCCAGGCAACAGAAAAACCCCATCTGGAAGCTCTGTCATGGAGAAGAGATGTCAATATCTAGAACACAGTGGAGACTAGAGATATGTTCCAATAATGTATCTTTCAGTTTCTAATACACAGTTTCTGAATTCATTCAAGACATCATCTGAGGGATTACAGAGCAAAGCAACTATGGATATATGCAAACACAGTCGTCCTCCACAAACCTTAGCTCAAGTTTGGGTTCCCAGGGGATTTCATTACCTTACATACCTGTCAAACTGTTTATGACCTGCAGGGACCTGGTCTACATAATCAGAGTGGATGGTGTCCAATTAGAGCTGAAACTATTACACAAAGGAAAAATATACCACCCCCTGATTTCATCTCCTTTGATATTTGTTTAGTCCCCTTGCTTGCAGTAGTGGCACAACAGCAGTGTTATTTGAATTGTATTCTATTCCAAATTTGAACAATATAAGTACATTTTTCGATGTACTGTTGTGCGGTTTCTGTTTTTCCACATAGAAGATCCGACACACCCAGGGGATCACATGCAAAAGGAAGGCAGACACGGAGAGTTCTTGTTTTATCCTGATAACAGCTTGATTACTTTGCACAAAACAACAGAAACCAGAACACTGCTCAAACCTGCAACTGATCTGAAATATTTACTTATTCTGAACTGTGATATCACATTCCATGCTGCTCAATTTGAAAAGGATGGAACAGTGGGGTTTTCCTCAGCTTGGTTTTCACAAATGGTTACCTTGCAACCATTAGCTGCATAGTTTCAAGTTCTGACTCTGACAAGAGCCTCTCGGTTGTGCCAGAGTGATTATGCACAACTAACTCACCAGAGCTGCAGAGACATGCCGCTGACATCAGTCTTTCCAACTCTCAAAAGAAAACTGCACAACTTTGCTTCACCAAATGAGGACCACAGAAACAAGAACTAAGAATAACAGACTTACAATGACATAAGCTCATTGGAAATGTAGTTGCATATATGGTTAACAATGTATACCGTCAGTCATGTGTTCCAGAAGTACTTGGTATGCATTGAACTTATGTTCAGGACAAGGCTGAGGATGAGCTAAAACCTACAAGGAATGAATAAACCACATGTGTCCACCATGATGTGGCACAGATGTTTTAGTCTTTGGCAGACAGGAAGTGAGGCCAATACAGTCACATATTTAGTTTGGCAGAACCCATCAGGATCTAAGCTGGTATGCTGCACTGGGGACATAATGTTAGCTGCAGCAGCCTCGTTGCATTTCTGGGTGTTTCAAGAGGTTCCTGGCTTTATTACCTTATCAGAGTGCATTTAGCATTTTGTGAAATTTATTTAAGTGAGCCAAACTTATGAATGTTTTACTCTGTCAGGCAGAACTGCAGAGCACCAAATGTAAACACAAAGTTTTAAAACTTCAAATGTAATCGCCCAAGTCAGCACTTTTGTCGTTATTGTTGATGTTGGAGCCTATCCCTGATGATATTGGACGAGGGGAAGGACAGGTCGCCAGTTCATCACAAGGCTGATTTACAGGAAAGCTATGGTAAGGTGGGATTAATTTGCTTCCCATATAAACAGATCATAGTCGGTGAGCGCACTACTCACTACAAATAATATCTAGTAGGATTTTTTTGATCAATGAATCCATCAGTCATTTTTTTATCGAATTTTTAAACTGTATCTATAGATTCTGTAGCTTTCATACTATTTAAATCTTTTGGTGAACTAACCAATTCAAAATAACTAACTTTGACAATTAATCTTTTAAGCTTTTCATAAAATAGTTTTATTTTGCAATCAATTGCCATTGAGTGTGATTTTTATTTAATAATAATAATAATAATACATTTAATTTATTATGCACTTTACATTTGGATCAATTTAAATGTCTGGTGCCAATTGTAATAGGAAAGGGTGAATCTAGTGTGAGACAATACAAAGAAACGAAGTTCGATGAGAGAACTATACTATGCTGATGTTGGAGAGCTATGGAATATTCACTTAAAGATGTGGTACACAATTTCCGTTTAACAAAGCATTAAGGAATTTCCACACTTTGGGAGGAGGGGTGCATTTTTGGGGTGATGAAATGACATTTACAGCATTCCCATGAGTGTAAGCTGCCATCACTGTGGAAGAAACGCAATAGTCTGTGCAGTCGACGCATTCTTCACAAATTTAAGTATCGACACGGTCAGCGAATCAATGGCAACGTGTACTATTCGTATCGTTCACGTTGAGAACGATTGATAATGCTGCAGCCTTAAAAATGTGTTTATAAAATACTTATTTTGCACTAACTCACTATTGTTAAAGGTATATTAATTGACAGCTGCAAATCCAATCAATAAAAACAAATGACACTCGACAGGGTACTTCCTAAACAAACATTCATCAAAGAGTCCACACATAAATGTCACAATATTACAATCATTTTGGCTTTAATTCAAACATATTGGCAAATTCCCCGAATCACCAACATGCTGGCTCTGACAACGCGTTATAAGAACGAAGTAAACATTAGCGGTAACACCATCCCGACAGAAAACATCCGAGATGTGTTAGTATTTCTCCCTCAACACGACCAAAATGTTGTAAACTGCAAGATTTTCAAAGCTGACCTGTCCTGGTGTGGAGCACGTCAGTAATGATGGAGCAATTGAAGCAGAGGCACGATGGCTAGCTAGCTTACTCTGTAAGCTAGATCGCTAACTAGCATACAGAGTAAGCTAGCCATCTAGTAAGCTAGCTAGCTTACAGAGTTAAGCTAGCTAGCTTTACTCATTACACATTGTTTCAATACACATTGCATTGCACATGGAGACGTTTCACATTACTGCTGAAACTGTGCTGCCTGCCCAGTGCACACGTCTCTGCGTGTGTGCGTGTCCAATCTGGGCTGCATCCAACTTGCAAGCGATTTAGCCTTAATGTAGTCGCTGGCTACAGAATATACTGATTGTTTACTTTCCTAAATGTACACGGATGTTTCATTTGATTCAAGAGAAACTGCTGTAATTTTCATACACTATTTATTTATACATTTTATTTACCTTTGGTATCAGAAGTGGTGTGATGCAACATGAGAGGACTAGATTCCAGTTCAGCAAATACACTATTGGTATAGCAACCTGTTTGGTTTAACAGTCATAATATAAAAGCAGTAAAGTTTATTAAAATATTTCAGAGAGTGTTTCGATAAAGTCAGCTCACATAACATTTAAACAGTGGTTGTTTGGTTAGATAAGTGGCAGCAGAGAGATAGTGAAAATTAGATTAGAACAGGCCATTATTTCTATCGAAGCAGATAAACATTTGTCGAGTTGATTTGGATAGAGTATTCCCTGTTATCAAAAAAAAAAGGGGTAACCTCACATGCCCCCTATGGGAGGGGCATAAAAGCAAACAGAGTCCAACTCAAGCCGGAGAGGGACAATATATCTGTGTTTCTCTCTAACAATGCCAGAATGGTCTTTTATGAAGGTGCACATAAGCTTCTCTGTACATCTGCACAGAGAAGGGCATTGTGGGTAACCAAAAGACTTGGAAGCAGCTCATTCACACAACTCCCACAAAACAATAACACACTGTGGAGCCCAAAACATCAAAGAAGTCGACTGGGTTAATCCAACTTCCCGTCAGGAGAAGTCAAATGTTCAGTACAGGTTCAAATGAGAACAGAAACATTTCAAAACCACAGCTATCCATATTTTTTCATGTGCACAGAAAGGCACTGTACAACCTTGAGAAAATAGAGCTTAATGTTGAATCGTGGTAATGTTTTAATCTAGCAATTAACTAAATCTGGTTATTCAAATTTCTCAACCAGTTGTGGATTAAACTAGGGATAGGGTTACTGTGTAGCAGCATTACACACCAAAAAAGCCCATATTCATAAACTAGCTAATGATGTTGTACATGAACGCAACATTAAGGAAAACCATTCAGTCTAACAAAAATGCATGTTCAAGACTGATCTTGATATTTGAAAACAGGAAATAAAACATTTTCTGCATGCATTTTTTCAGAGATCAAAGTAGAACAACACTATGGACACAAGACAACATCTATGAATTACCTCAAGCCCGGTTTTGCATTTCTGTAGCAAAATCACGATACAGGTTTATCTGCCTTAAGCTCATGTCAGCAAATGTTTTGTATTCACCTATATTGTAGGTTTTTGGGGTGTGGGAGGAAACTGGGGTACCTGGAGTGAGTCCAGGCAAACACGGAGAGAAAATAGAAACTTCACAAAGAAATGCCTCAGGAACAGGGGTAGATTGGAAATTGGGACTTTCTTGCTGAATTGGTGAGTTTAACTTGCGCGTAGGTGTGTTTGAGAGGGTGAATGGTTGACTGTCTTTCTATGTCGGCCCTGTAATGAAGTGGCGACTTGTCCAGGATCTATCCCGTCTCTCACCCAATGACAGCTGGGACTGGCCCCTGCCCCTCAGGGACCCCGATCAGCATAAGCAGTTGCAAAAAAAAAAAGACAGATCCTAACTAACCACCAAAGAAAATCTGAAGTGAGGCTGCCAGAAATAGATAGAGACAAGATAATATTTTGAATATTACATTGAGTCATGTTTGTGGTCTTCCTTCTACATTCTCATCAGGAACTTAAGACAACAGTCAAAAACACACACAAACGTACTACTGTCTTGATTAAAAACGTATTCCATGTTCAACACTGTGTGAAATATTTGGAATCATATTACATAGTGCACCTAATAACATATATAGTAAAGCTGAATTCATTTTGATACATTTAGCAATGCTACTTAACTATTGTTTCAATTAGCATCCGAATTTATGCTCCTAATGAATAACTTAAGATGTGATTTCCTGCTTATCCGTGTATAAAAGTGACAAACTAAATTAAATGTATGAATAAATGCATTAAAAAAAACATAACCCCTTAAAACCAATTTCACGGCATCATCAATTTTCAATTGAATTTCTTATTCAATAAATTTGACAATCTGCTACTTGTAATTGTCACAATTGTGACAAAGAAGTGCAATTGTCTCCATTAATACCGCTGCTACAGTGTCAGCCACAGAACTAGGCAGAACCCCGATTACATTTTGACCGTGTTTCTACCAACGAGGGCATAATCGAAGCACAACAGTCTTCAATTGAAATGTTAATCGAAAATTGTCATTTCATTTGTAATGCGTTTGTTTGGGCATTTGATTTCTTTCTGACCTTAAAAATGTGCTTCCTAAATACTCAATTGGGTTAACTTTCATTACTCACATTCAATAGAATATCACAATCTCAGTCCATGTTTGACTTCAGCATATGCAGGCATGGTTAAACCACATTGGTCCTGCCTGCGTGCATCTGAATATGTTAGTGGCTTCCTGCATTTAGCACAATCAATTTCAATATAAACTGTTAAAGCAGTGCTACACTCAGGTAAATTAACTTCATCCAGCAGATGCTTACTGACCAACACAATGCAGGGGTTATAAACTGGGAATGACAAATCACTCATTAGCAAATTGACTGGCTGAGGTACACGGGTAAGTAAATCTGCCAGTGTGTTTGTGTGTGTGTGTGTGTGTGTGTGCGTGTGTGTGTGTATGGGGGAGTGTGGCAGCGAGTATGAATGTGTAAAACACTGAGATGCAATGTGGGCTGTCAGCCAGGGAATGTTGTTCTGGACACTGCTTCTTCCAGGAACTGCTGTTGAAGATATAGATAGATGGTCCTCCTCTACCAAGAACTAACATTCAAGATTCAATCAAGCTGTTTCAAAATCCAACCACCCATTAAAGTTATCTAACTCTGGATTTTGCCAGATCTGCAATTAATTTTGCACACACTCATGTACAGCAACACTCATTCATTATTCCCTGGAAAATTAAAGAAAATGTCCCTTGATATAGATTTGCAATAAAATCTTATGTGGTCCATTCAGGCCAAGAGTCATCCTCACACTAAGTCTCATGAATATCCTTTAAGTAGTTCTGGTCTGAAATTATAACCTCCCTGGCGGTTAAATAAACAAATCAAAGTCAAATAAATAGTGTGCATTTAAACAGGGACACTTTTTAGGTATGCATCCCATGTTTTAACATGACCTGTTGATTATTTGTGGTGAAACTACAATCATTACTGTCATAACTGGATTCATGCATCACAGGAAGTAATACGAGTATTCACGCTAAAGAAAGCAATTGCTGGTGGCAGTCTCGAAGGCCTCACACTTCCAATCTTGGCTTTTCTTTGCAAGCAGACGAGTTCACTACAGTTCATTTTGCAGTGAGGAAACTCAGGAAAAACCTAACCAATGTGTTTGTGTGTGTGTGTGAGTGTGAGTGAGCGTGTGTGTGAGTGTGGGGGGGGGCACTTCTTGTTGGTTCAGGGCTCACAAGTTCCTGAACACTTCTCGGTAACAGACACATTTTGTTTTTCCTTTTGTCGTTATTGAACTACTGAACTCACAAAAATGACAGAAGAACAAAGAAATGTGTTAAGGAAGTTAACTTTGTAGCCAATCTGCTAGGCACAACTGAAGGTTCTGTCCTTACTGTCAACGAACAGTCACCCTTTAATCGTACAAGAACAAGCTGTGATGGAGATCGAGTGATGTCTCTGGACTTCTGCACTACTATTCCGGGAGGTTTCATGAGTGTGCGGCCCCACATCAGTGAGTCTGCGAGCAGTAGGCGCTCGTTGGAAGAACTTCATAGCTATTGGCATTGCTCAGCAGTTGAAACCTTGGCTGCTCAGTGTTCTGACAGCTGCTTGAATGAACGCAATAGTTGTGATGCAGCAGTGGGTGTCCTCAGGCAAGGAAATTACAGTACAAGAAAGTTGTCGCACAGAGATCCAGCCCTGTTGCTGTATAAGCCAATCGACTGAGAAATATTTAACCCGACCACCTGCATAGAACAGATGTGCTCCTGGCTCCACACTGGCTGACACTTTTAGATTAAAAATCCACTAAAAAAACAAACTAAAACACTAAAAAAGTTGTAGGACTATAAAAAATATATATAATATTGACGCAGCTTTTAGTAGAAAGATATGGGTACTGCCGTTGCGTGCTGACGGATGGTGGCCCTATTTGCCATCTTTGGCAGGAGCATAAAAACAAAGTGGATAAAAAAACACTGACGTCATACGTTTTCCTTCATGGTTAAATTTCTTACATATGTTTCTGGTCTGTTTCACATCTGTCTGAAATAACTCTTGATGTCAGGAGAGGAAGTTAGGATGTACAATAAAAATAATCTACAAAAAGAAGAAAAAGAAACGCTACTTTTTTTTAAAGCGGAAGTACTGATGGGTTTAAATCAAATGTAAAAAGTTAAATACAACTGCAGAAACCACAGAACTCTACTTTAGTACAGTTACAAAGTACTTGTCCTTTATTACGTTCCCCAACGTTGCCAAAGAGATGGATGCACTTTCAGCTAACTGTGTTGCCAAGCAACTATGAATGTTTTCGCCTTTATTACTTACGCCAACTAGCATACTGCTGTTGAGAGATATCAAGCCAAGGTTCTCACCACCAGTTTTAGTTGAAGGATAGGAATTCCATATTGACCAGGTCTCCCGAACCTCTTCCTCATCCACAATAATCTTTTCTGTTTTCTTGATTTATTCATCAGTCAGTCCTTCCCCTGAGATTATAACCACCTCCGTTAGAAACATTTAATGAAATCCTGACTGTGTCCTACATTAGGTTCTAATCTGAAGTGTGTATGTTTAAGATTTCAGATATAACAATCAGTGCTCATTTTCATCAGGTTTGAGATGAACCCAATTTTTTTTCATGGAACTCTTGTAGTATGAGTCTGGTATTACATGCAGATCCTTTATGAAGATTGGAGGATACCTATGCAGTAATCAGTGGTCATAACCTTTCCACTCAGTGACATGAGACATGGTAGTTGAATATTGACCCATAAGAAACAATGAAAAACCATTTTAACGCTATGAAAGATTTATTATATAGCTTCAACCTTTATTTTCAATCCATGAAAAGCAAATTTTTCTGATTGTCTTCACTTGACTTACAACACATAGAACATATATACTGTTTAAAAAAAATCATGGATTCACTAATTCTCATTACATAGAACAATCTCATATAAAACAACTTAGTTTTATTGATATTTTTGTACCTTCATGTTTCAACACCTAATCAGTAAAGTTACAATTTCGACATGAGGTAAAAGATTAAAAAAAACATTTACGTTTATTTATTTTCTTAATAATAAGGAGGAGCCGGCCTATGTCCTTTAAAGAATTGAAACATCGATCAATATCATGTAATGTTTCTTAGATGGTTTGACGGCATATTGCATGTGTTCCAGCTTAATAGGAGATGCATGCTGCTTTGCATGAGCTTTACCAATGTGATTTACTGAGGCAGGATCATTTTTTCCAAGCCTTGCTGGACTCACAGGCCAAAACACTTAACACACATAACCCCAACACATTCCATTATCGAGCAGTGTAACGACCTCAAACCAAACCTTATTTAAAAAATCTGCAATTAATGCAAAGTCGATTTGGGGTTTATCAGGTCTTCTGCACATGGATCGGAAATAGTAAGACTGCACATGCTCCTCAGAGCTGACTTAAGATCTGGTTCAGGGTGCTCTTCACCGCACCCAGCTGTATCTACGTCGGGTTTAAAATACGAAGAGGCTGGTGGCCCATTCATGACGAGAATTCGCTTTTTAAGATTCCTAAAATGTCTTCGGTCTTCTTCAAGGTGTTAATCTGTGGGTTTAATATAGCAGAGGTGTGATTCTCCAGAGGGCAGAAAATAACGGCGCCTTCTGTCAACATAAATACGCTGCATGTATTTAGTGACATGAGGTTTATACAGATCTTTCTTTCTGTCAGACTAGTTAACACACCTAACGAAACGACTGCCGCATTTATATAGAAGACTAGCTCGGTTGAGGCAAAAATGATGGGATATTAGTGAACCCCCTGCGAAAAATGTGCGTTTACGGAAAGGAGAGGAGAGGGCACTACAACAATACAACAGCGCAAAAAACCTACCGAACGCTGCAGAGGCGACGTAGTAGACTCCGGCTCCTCGCTTTCAAAACCTCCACTAAATCCAGCGTCTATGTGCAGACAGTCCTACAAGGTCTGGGCTCACTTTCCAGGCATTTCCCGTATGCGTAGAGAGTGTCGGTCACCCGGTAGCCGAGTTTGTTGCTCTGGTAGACTGGCGGTGAGATTAACCCGACTGATACAACTGAACTGCTCGTATGGCCGATGAGAGGCGAGCTGTGATTTGTCTGTAATTCAGAGGGGGATTGTGTCTAAGAGCCTCTGATTCGTTCAACCAGAAAGAGGCGGGACTAAAGTTGATTTAAAAGCACAGGACATTTAAGTTTCATAGATAGATAGATAGATAGATAGATAGATAGATAGATAGATAGATAGATAGATAGATAGATAGATAGATAGATAGATAGATAGATAGATAGATAGATAGATAGATAGATAGATAGATAGATAGATAGATAGATAGATAGATAGATAGATAGATAGATAGATAGATAGATAGATAGATAGATAGATAGATAGATAGATAGATAGATAAAAAACATACAGTATACAAATATACACATGGACGTTCAAACACAGAGACAGACAGACAGGCTATACAAAAATATGATGAAGTGAAAATGACTCCCTTGGACAAATAAAGTTTATTTAATGTTGAATGAAATTAATCTTGAAAAGAGTAAAAATACAACGTAGACATACATGGCAATTGTCAATAGAACCCAAACCCTCAAATTGGTCTGTGTCTAATCCTTTTAATCATTCAGTGTTAATAATACTAATTCCCTAGAACAACTTAACATAGAAAATGTATGCGGTTTTATAAAAGAGCAATAGTTAAACAGATAACAAAAAACTTGGTCCGCTCTAAAAACAATAAAACAACAGCATATGATCATTTCCAAACCCCTTATGTATTCAGTTTGATTACAATGAGTATGGAATTAATACACACACTTGCATACACATGCACACAGCACATTGGTCACATTTCATATAATGAAATACTCATTTCTTATAACACTCGTAGATCATTAAGCTAATATTAATAATATATAATATAGCTAAGATAATTTAGCTTTAGATAAAGGAACTGCACGTCATCATTGCAAGAGTTAAGATGTCCTTGATATTATGCGTGTAGGTGTAGCAGCTGACAGCAGCTGCTACAGAGCTGACTGCAGCTTGTGACTTGCAGCACCTCAGCAAGCGAATACAGTAGGGCCAAAAGCACAGCGCACTGTAGGGTAGCGGCAGGAGGATCAGCCCTCTCACCAAGATAAAGATGGCTTTTCTGTTGCAGAAAAAGTTGTCATGGCTGTGGGAGCTTTGAAAGCGGTGACAAAGAAAAAAAAATGGCCAGTGATCAATGATGCCATTATTGCGGATGCTCTGGTTTCAGTAACAGTGAGCCGAGAACAGCACTCAGCAACCCAGAGTTCAAAAGTGCCTGTTAACTGATATGAGGCGACACAGAGAAAAGAGAGATAAATATTATGGCTTCAACAGCGATTTTTTTTTTGTAAGGTTAATACAGATTCAGCATATAATTACAAAACCACTTATTGTTCTCATAAATTAATTCAAAGTTTGATCTTTATTTCCATCCTGACAATTGGATTTAACTATTTCATATAAAATATATTTTCCAGATATTGTCAAGCAGGAACCTTCCACCATATCAAATGACAAGATACAGGATTTATATTTCAATTTTAAACACTTATTGACTCAACTAACGAAACCAGCAAAGCAGACATATGGAAAGTCAATGGACAGTTGACGCCTTTAAGTTACAAAATAAAATGCTCAGTGTCACATGATGGTGAGTGCAACAGAACTGAGCATATGGATCTGATGACGTACACTTAAGAAAAATTACTCTGTAAACTAAATAAGTAAATAAAAATTAGTGATCTGAATGTGTTAGTTATATTTCTTAAATTTTCTCAAAAGTTTCCTCATGCTTTAGGCAAAAAAATTGCATTCACACAAAGTAAAACAATGATTTTAATAAAAGCCATACAAAATGTGATTATTAACTTTTCTCGAGTTAAACTTCTGGTTCTGTAGAAATGACTTTAATCAATTTATTTTCTTTAGTCAATAGATAAAATTTAACTTCCAGCCATTTTCTGTAACCGCTTACTCTGTTCAGGGTCTGGAGCTTATCCCAACTTACATTTGGCAAGGCAAACTACAACATGAGCAATAAACCAATTAAACGCAGGATCCTCACATTCGCCAACCGACGCAAACCTGAGAAGAATTTGCACACTCAAGGTATATTCAAAGCCGGAACCCTCTTGCTGTGAGGCAGCTGTGCAATTTTAGTTCCTCAAAATGATAGTTTGCTGCATAGTATGTAAATACAATATAATATATATATAATTAAATGTTTATTTACCATAATAAATTCTTAAGTTTAATATAATTTAAGTAGAATTTTCATAAACCTAGTATAATTCTTAGTGAATCTAATTGACTAATTTATAGAATAGATAGAAAAACAAAGAAAAAAACACACACACCACGTAAAACACCACAATGTTGAAATCTTACCCTGCTTAAAAGCTTTCTTTAAGAACCGATGGTCTTCAGGCGATGGAGTTGGTGAATAGCAAAACAGCATATAATGACCTTGCACTACTGAACATCATGTGTTCACATGGCATGAAAACTACTGGCTTTATGTGAAATTATTACTTCTATATAAGTATCACTTTTAATTATATCTGTCAGGAATGCCTCACGGGCAACGTTTAAATCATTCCATTAGAATGATGTAAAAATGCACTTTAAATGAATGACACAGTAGTTTCATTTTGTTCAGTGAAGCCATATTTCTCACAAGAGGTTACCTCAGAGTGTTAACAATGCCATATGGAAATAAGAGTTGACAGCATGCCTAGGCGTTGTGGGTATAGAATAATTGTCCATTGCATCACCACTTATTTCTTCTCCTGAATGACAGATTCCTACTATTCAAGGTGGTGTAGCTTATTGATGGCTGAAGGGCTATGGAGGCAGATACAGGCAAAAACAGCTGCTGCCACAATGAATTCCCTGCAGACTTTTACTCATGAGAGTTCTGTAGTGTGAGAACGGATGGTAGCCAGGGGAAAATTGGAGGAAATGTGCCTCCAACAATGCAAATCTCTCCTGGAAGGAGGTAGAAAGGTCAAGGTGTTGAGGTAAGAATTCCTATATAACTGAAAAATGAACAGTACGAGCCACATGGTTGGTCGTTTGTATAGAATAAAGAAAAATGGCATGCTAGGTTACTGAATAAATGTGTGGACGAGCAGCTAAAACAAAGAAATTCAGTCAGAAAAACAGGCACCACATCACAAAGGGAGTAAATTAGTATTATTTAATTTATTAATTAATTCCCATATAGAAATATTGTCCAGTAACAAAGTCTAACATAGTCAGTTAGTGTCAAGGAAATACCCTGTATAGGATTTGTGTCCTTATGTGTGCACAGTCCCAAAGTCTGATGCTGACATATCACGTGTTTTATTACTGTTGACACAGTATAACAAGATGCAGTTCAATGTCCAATCAACTATGAGAGAACCCCATACAGGACTTAAGCCAGCATTTCGGTTCATCTGCTCTACTTCCTCTTAAGTTGTAAACATTTGTAATAAAAAAGAAAAAAAAAAAAGCAAAGCTGGACACCACTCAAAATGAGTAGATTTTAAAAGAAGCAGAAACTGTATCAAATGTGACCACAAGCCTATGGGACCATTCAGAAGACAAAGGCGATTCATGTGGCATGGGTGGAAATAATGTCGACCAAGTGATATTATTGTTATTGTCGGTGATGAAACACAGATTCTTAACCTCCGGGCAAATTGTGGAATTGTTCACATTCAGATAATAATTGTGGGGATTTAAATGTTGCTTTGGTACCAACCATACCTAATTTTATCGATGTAATGTTTGACATAGTAAGGTAACAGCTGAGATTTCATTCTTAGTAGACACTCAGATGGGGAAAATGGTGGTAAGATGGTGTTGGGATTGGTATACAGGTAGAGCTTAGTGTCATCTGCATTGAAAATTACTGGATTTCAAAATTCTTCGATTAAAAGAAAAGAGAAATAAATAAAAGAGAAATAGAAGTGGGGAAGAAAAAGAGCCCTCGGGATCCCTACTCATGACTGTGGGTTCTGTGATTAGGATTTTTCAGTTTGAAAAACTGTGTGCAACCAGACCCATATCATTTGAACCAAGTAAGACAGTTCCATTGATACCAATGATGCTGATCTGCATTAGAGGATGTTCTGGGAATCAGAAATTATTTCTATATTGCTACAGAGATCTGTGATGTTGTATATAAATGTTACACATGGGTTTATTAGTCTTTTTCTCTTTTTTATTTGCAATTCCACACTTATTAAGTAGGATTCTCAGGTATTATGCAAAACTACTACTAAAACTACCTCAAAACATTCTAGTAAATATCACCATTGAGTATTTACAGTGTGTACTATAAAATCCTGCAGAAAAAGCCCAGAATGAGGTTAGACAGGGGGAGAGGTTCCCCAGGGGCAAAGCTTTTGATCCAAAGATTCCTCTGGATCTTTATTTCCATCACTCCACATGTCTTCTTGGCAGACTGGAGCTCACCTGTAGTCTGAAACACAATTTCGCCATAGGTTCACATCTCAATAGCAGTTTACTCCTTCATTGTTTCAAAACAATAGCCTGTCTTACAGTAAGAGTTTCATTCTATTAAATGTTTTTCTGTTTATCCGAGATCAGGTCGAGGTGGAAGCAGACCAAGAAGGGTATTCCAGTCATCCTTCCCTGCAGCACGACCTGCCCATCTCATGCTCCATTTTCCCATCATTCAAGAACAGGAGGGGGAAATCTAACATTTTCCACCAGAGAACCATAATGTCAGATATGGTAAGAATTTTATCATAGTCAACATAAATAACTAATTGAATTGAAATACCGTAAATAAATCCATGCAGGAGCAGCAGCAGCAGTGATGACGATGTGCTGAAGAAGCAACCTATATATCAGACAGGGATTTTTACTTGGGATTATATGGCATCCTCTCTTTATCCTTTTGGTGTTCTTCAAAAAAGTTGTTCCCAACAATACCTTGCCATCAAATGTCAAGATTTCTAAAAACATTCTTAAGTAGTTTTTAAGGAACACTGGCCATCAGGGGCATGTAGTACATGCTTTAAACACAATTTGCTGTATACAGATGATCAAAAGCACTGTTGTACGTTGGTACTTTTATCTTGCTGTTGCAAGTTGGTCTCCGAGAAGGGTTTGCCTCTGGAGACTGATAAAGAGGATTTGTTTTTGTCGTTTTAGATTATTTGAAAGCAAGGCTTAAGCATGACAGCTTAGATGCCTGATGTGAACTTTGAATGGGAAAATAGTCAAGATAAAATTGTCCAAGTCTTCAAAAAGTAAAGGACTGACAAGGGAACACAGTGGAGAGGGAGGGAGCATACATACATAAGCAAACATATCAGCCAATAATACTACAGCTGTCATAGACTAGTTAAAAAAACTAGAATAACCAGAATAGTTATAGTAGTAGAAAAAAGATTTGATAATGATGGGAAAAAGATTTTCCAAAAGATGAATAGGACTCTAAAATGTTTTGTTTATGCGTAGAGTATCTGGGTTTCAGATTAACAATTATAAGGATGTGAGGCTTACAGCGAACCTCCATTCAGTATGGGAGGGGCAGAGGGATGAGAGAACTTGACATGAATGCGAGTTCTCCATGGCGATTTCATTATGAGATGCAGGAGAGCGTCCGTCGGTGAGGGGGGCTGGTTTCACCTCACCTTGAATTATAAAAAGGTCTGTAGTTTATTATTTTTCTGGCAATATCATCATGTCATCACCCTTTCTTTCTTAAGTACACTGAAGGGCAATGTCCCGAAATTTGATTTGTTTGGTTGGAATCAAGACAGAAAGACTAACCACGTAAAGTCTGAGCCATACAACCATAGCGGTATGTCTGAGGGGTTTTCTTTCAGAGTCCCTGAGGCTTTTCTGTCCCAATTAGCAGCAGCGCTTCTTTGCTGATTTGTCAACAGCTTTCCAACCATGCCAGCAAAGAACTCCAAAAAATGGGATGAAGATTTCTTGACCTACATTTCCAACTACTTAAAGTCTAACATGGTGCAGTGACTGCTTTGGTTTTTTGTCTTTAATACAAAGACCAAAACAGTCTTGCCAAGCTGATTGCCTTCCAAGGGATGAGAACAAAGAGATTCGATCTGCACGACTTCCACTCGCATTTAGCTGGGAGACTAAAAGGATGAAGTTAGTATCAGATGGCATTTGCTTTGGGTCATTACAAGGTGTGAATACCAATAAGAAAGTAAACCCAATATTACTCATGTAAGAAGAGCAGTCATTTTGCTCGGTTAAGAACTAGGCTGTCTGAACCCAAAAAGGTGGACAGAGAGAGGAGGCAAGGAAAAAGTTTAACAGGTTTCAATTAAATAAAAAACAAAATAAATTCTTCACTGGATGAACTCTAATAAGATGAGGAGTGCATGAGGAGAAGTAAGTCCAAATCCAGAGAATCCACAGAGAATATTGTTTATTTAGGAGGGGGTGAGCGCGGTTTAAGGACAACGAGGTGAGTTTGATCTTGAGGTACAAAAGCAAGGTTTGAGCTGGATTTAGGCCCAAGGGTGTTATTATCACTTCTAGTGTGACGATGAGGCATAAACCATGTCACAGCGCCCAGCCCATCGAAATGTAAACATAACAGCATGAGGAAAGAGACAAAGGAAAGGAGAGAAAACAGAAAAAGGGGAAAATGCAAATCCTGACATGCTCAACTTTGAAGTTCATGTCAATTTAATCATTTCCCCATCATTTAATATATTATTTTTCAGAATATATTATTAGGTGATATACTCTAAAGAAAAAAATTACTGCATACTGAAGACTGTAACACTCTATCATTTGAATGCCGTGGGGTTCGAATGCTTTTCAGCTCTACAGCTTTTCAGCTCTACAGCTTTTCATACAGTCCAATGTTTTTACAAAGGCCATAATAACAAATAAAAAATGATACTTTTAATGTCTTTGAGCAGAAGTCACGATCTGGAATCATTCCCATTTGATGCGATTAAGTTATTTATTCCTGACAAGTTGGTCACCCAGTTTTTCTTATGATCCTCAGATGCTTTGATAATAATCACAATATTTCTACAAATCTCTGCAGGGGATTAGACTGCGTGTGTGTTTCTGTGTGTATCTGTGTGTGTTGGTATTACCAGTTCTTGCACAAACATGCAAACAGACTGTGAATTACGTTGTGTTGGTGAGTTAAGTGCAGTGCTGGTAAGTCAGGTCAGGTTTTATCCCACAGTAAGCTGTTGGTCGGGGGGGCGTCTGTCTGTTGTTTGGGCTGATGGTGCAGTGGGGGGAGTGAGTGTGAGACCACAGTGAAAGACTTTAATGAACAAAAACTCAATATTAAGTCAATATTAGGTCATACATAAGTCAATAGCTGACAGCTAAAGAGAAATGGACCTGCTGGTGACATCACATGTTAAACTCATGTGATGTTAAGGCTAAAGGGAAACATGGAAGGATTTACGTGTGTTGATTTAATCTACAGTGTCAGTATAATTTACAAACTTAATAAACCCATCCCCCTCAAAGTGGCAGGCTGGTACCACAGTTAGGATCCAAAAACACGACTTTCACAACATATGGTGAATCAAACTCTTTACTATGTAAAGGCAGGCCAACATTAGCCAATGGGGCAGGCAAAATACAAGGTTCTTTACACGGGCAGAGGTCAGAACCGTAAATCACAAGCAACACGAAAATTCCCGCTGGAATGGTTGGCTCAAGGGAACAACACGATGTGGCACAGGTGGGGAGGAGAGCACAGATTAAATACACTGGAAGGCAGGGATTAATTAGACGCAGGTGTTGACAATCAGAGTGGAGAAGCAGCAGTAAACAATGTGAAAACTAAACAACTAATTACAAAGCATGACAAAAAGAATAACTGACCAGCTCTGACCGCCTCTGAAGCCTGAGTTGCTGACTCTAAATTTCCCGTAGGTGTTGATGGTTGTCTGTCTTTATGTGCCGGCTCTGTGATTACCTGGCAACTTGTTGAGAGTGGACAAGCCTAATGATAGCTGGGACAGGCTGCAGCCCTCCCCTCAACAAGAGTGACCAGACCCCAACAAACCAAATGTGGGACAAAAGAGTATTTTGTGGGGGACAATGTGAGACACGCGTTAAGAATACTGACAGGTCGCCTAAAACTTGATATAATCTATAAAACTTATATAACTTAAAAAGATTATGGTGGTTATGGGTTAGGTCTTATGTGAATCACTGAACAGAAGGGACTACATTTTATTTGAATGCAACTTTCCCATCAATAAATTCCCAAAACAACAAAATAAAAATAACTTCTTTTTTTTAAGTTTATGGACAATAATCTCTTACTGAAGTTAAATTATTGAATTATTTCTTTCCAGTATGCTACTGCTGGCTTTTTGAATAAAGAGATTTCCCAGATTTCACGACTCAACAAAGCAACTTCCTCATGCCGTGTTGATTTATGAAAACTAGAGAAAATCAAAAATGCAGCATATCCTCTCAATATGTGGGACAAAAGATGAAAATGCTGTGCAGTCCTGCAAAAAGCAGGACACCCGGTCACCCTACCTGCAACCCTGCAGAATAAGTGGTTACAGAAAAAGGAAAGGAATGGAAAATTAATAAATCACATAATATATACAAAAAAGATCCACCCCAGGTTTCAAACTAGGTTTATCTCGGTGAGAGTTAACTTTAAGACTTGCAGACCATGCATCTGTCACAGGAGAACTTAACTAAGCCTACTCTGTCGTCCCTAACAAAAAAGGTAGTGATTAAAATGTGTTCTATTAAAGTAAAATACTATCTATTAAAGTAAAATATTATATATTCAAGATACTTCTCCTCAAGTCAATTCTTTTTCACCAAATTTGGACTGAATCGGACCAACGGTTGGGAAATTATGTCCCGAAAACTCTTGGAAATTAAGATCCCCCCCATTGTTGGGAATATAATAATAATAATAATAATAATAATAATAATAATAATAATAATAATAATAATACTATTAATAATAATAATAAACACTTTATTCAGGATACACAGGTTTAGTAGCTCTCTCATAGAAATTAGTAAAGAGGGGAGATATATATCAGTGTTTTGGACAAGAGATGACGGCTCCGGTTGGATAATCTTTTTTACGCATACATCATTAGGGATTTGCGGGGTCTATTCATTTAACCCTAGCCATGTTAGGGGATTGGAGTGTGTTGTCCATTTGTTGACCGTAGGTCACCATCTCATCGATGCTATTTTAAAGATACTTCACTGTTTTCTTTTCCCCAAGAACAAATGCATACATAATCACCTAATCACCTGTTCTGTCAGCAGCTAAGATTTATGGACAAGCCATCTGTTCAACATAACTGTAAGCAGAAAATCTCAAATGTGGTAAATGGTCAAGGCATGCAGTGTCTTTCGCAGGGCCTATTGTGGTCTGAATTTGACCTGCGGTCCACGGGGCGGTGAACCCTGCTGTAGTCCCTGTCTGAAACCCATAGCTCAGCCTGGCCTACTCTGCTGCATCATTGAAATGTACTCACTATGCATGGACTGATGTAAATTTCAATTACTTTATACAGTTCATGTAGATCCATAATTGAAGCAGCTGAGGTGTTATTGATCCTGCATTCAACACCATGTCTGGTTAATAAATGCCTGCGAA